>NW_019059701.1:1407626-1420142 GCF_000696155.1 Zootermopsis nevadensis | reverse complement strand
CAATTCAATCGGGACTTCACACATGGAAAGTTCCCTCTAGTTAATTAAATGGTCTGGAGAGACCTATTGAGTGCAGAGGACCTACGTTTGATCTACAAATAGTAGTAGTAACTTGTAGAGTGGAAAATTTTCTACGTCACATTATAGATGCGCCTTTCATTGTCATATTTTCCGGTCATGTCTCGCTTTATATCATATAGCAGAAATTACGCACACCCGAAGGGCGTTTGTGGTAATGGACAAATAAAGAAGTTACAGAGCTTTGATATCAAATGTGGCTTATTTGAAAGCACTAATATTCTTGCGTTCACTTCGGGGGACTAAAAATCCTATCAGGAGAGATGTTAACCTGACCACCTTGTGAATACAAGAACAATGCCACTTTTTCATTTAAAACATGCCAGTTTGTTGATCTTGAAGAAGTGTAGTAATTATTATTACAAGGTAGAAGTAAAGTTATCCTTGGAGCTTAATAAGGACTGCACCATGCAGACATGTGGTTATGGTGTTTGTCTGAATAAAAGACGGGTTATGAATTCTGGCGCAGTGAGATTATTCCACAAAAATAAAATTTATGTTAAACAAAAACTATTGTTTTTTGAAACACATTTCTTGTCTTAAAAATACAGAATGAAAACTGACGTATAATTAATTACCTCTCTTATGAGAAAGTAAATTACACTTCAACGTAAAATAATATGCTTAAATATGCATTGTCTGTGTATATATTTCTGTTTCGATGCGTTCTGGAATTTAACTAAGAAATAATGTTTTGTCTTAAACGGAAATCACAGTCGAGTAACGGACTTCAGCACAGATATTCAATTCAATTCAATTCTTTATTATTTGTGTGCTATATCAACAGCCCGATGGCCAATTACAGATACAGCACTGAGATGTGCTCACAAACACAATAAAACATAAAAGGTAAAACAAGCAATATATAAAATACATTGATACGGAAAAAAAATACACAAAAAATTACTACTAACTATATTAGGATATTTGTAAAAATAACATGAATCAATTAAGTAAATTATACTATTATAAAATGTGAAGAAGTGTGATAACTTAGACTGAGGGTGTGATAACATGCTGTTTGGTCGGGGCTTTGGCACACCTCGTGGGGCGGTGATAGGCGAAGCAGTGGAATGACGATTAGCAGAAGAAACCTGCTCCGGTACAACTTCGTCCACCACAAATCTCATTTGAAGTCACCCGGGACTTAAGCCGGATCTCCTCTTAGCGGTCTGACCTTGTCCAAATGCATCATTAAATTTGATATATGATACGGCCCACAAAATCTCGACCACGTAGTTTTTGTCAGAAACTTGTTTAAAACTGGAAATAACACTTTGCCTTGGGGTCCCTCTGTGCTTTGGTCTCATTTTTATTTTGCACACAAAGCGAGTGTGAGGCGGATGAGCACAGATTTACTATTTTATAAGAACGGACTGTTGGTGATTATAAAATCACCATGTTCGCGTAAAAGGCGTATGCAAACATTCAAGAAATGAAAGAAAAGTGATTTTAATGAACGAAACCATTACATACGTCAGCACCGGTACTTTGTAAATTAGCGAAACAAATGGAGGTGTTCAATATGCCCACCGTTAGCTTCGTGTCACTGTTGACAGCGATGAGAAACTGACTGACAAGGGGCCACCAAGGTTGCTGCTGTGTATAAATGTTTTTCGGACTGTATTTTTAACTCCACTGCATTTATCATAACAACATGGCGGCCCTGAGAACGTGCGAGCCGAGAGTGACACTGCTGTCAGGTTATTTAGGGTCCTTTAATTCTGTCTAATAAATCTCAATACTTTATCATCAAGCTTGTTCTTAGACTGCTGTTAATCTGTTGAATTTCCCCCCAAAACTTGTTCATATCGTCATTGTGTCAAGCTGCGTCAGCGTGACATACGAGGTGCGATCGGAAAGTTTCTAGACTGCGCGTATAAAAACCCGTACACTTATCTCAGGTATTAAATTCATCCATCACCCTCGAAGTAGTTCCCCTGGGAGTGAACACAACGATCCCAGCGCCGCTGCCAAGCCTGGAAGCATCCCTGGAAATCTTTCTTTGTCAGCCTGTCAAGCACCATCTGCGATTCTGCCTGAATCTCTCCTATCGTCTCAAATCTCCTTCCCTTGAATTTTCATCTTTCGGAAGAGGAAGAAGTCACACGGAGCTAAATCCGACGAATAAGGAGGGTGCGGGATGACGGCCATGGTGTTTGAGGCCAAAAACTGGCGAACTTTGAGGGCGGTGTGCGCTGGCGCGTTGTCCATCATCGACAGAGGTTCGGTCATTTTTAAAACGTGAATGCCACACAAACGTTTGTGCACGACCCATTGCGGACTCCCCAAATGCTTGCTTTAGGATTTCATAGGTTTCCGTAGCCGTTTTGGCGAGTCTTTGGCAAAATTTGATGCACACGCCATTCCGAAATCGCAGGAGGGTCGGTGTAATGCACTACCAAAACGCCCGTAACTAAGAAACAAATGCTAATTCGATGATGCCGGCTGGCACACTGATTCACTATGAATGTAGGCCGCACCCCCTAGCGGCAGAAGCTCGTACTACATCCGGTTCGCCCTCTATTGACACAGTCTGGAAACTTTCCGATCGCACCTCGTACATAATCGAACCTTGCTGTTTGATCGATATATGTCGCATGTGTTGATGCTGTGAACACATTATCACCTCACCGACAAGCGTGACAGGTAACTATCAGGAAGACAATGACAATGAAGTAGGCGGTATGATTTATCAGTAAACAGAAAGCCTCAAGCAACCAAATACCGACAAGAACACAAGCGCCCATACAAGTTTACACACTCCAAAAGAATGGTTTGAAAGGAATGTGCTATGATCTGAGCTCCGTGAAAGAATGCCACCAAAATCTTCTAAATGTTCTTAGCCCTGAAGATGGCAGAACAAACGACAACTATTACAGAGTTGAAGAAATTAGCATTGCCGTGTGTAAAGAGTAGTTAACCTGTGTTTCTAAAAATGTCCATACGCCTGAATGAATCTATATTTTTCTCAGGCATAATTATATGTTCGATAATAAACAAAATCTGTATGAATTTCACGTAAAGCAGGACGTATACTGAATCGCTATAAAACGAAATTAAACATTTTTATAAATTTAAATATAATTGAGGTACAGTAAATGATCTGCCCTTAGAGCATACAATAACCCAGCCTCTCCAACTTAATATCAGAATATCAAGAATAAGTTCATATGTTAAAATAATAAATATATCCGTGGCGTAACAGCCCTCTGAGAGCCAGAGCCGACTAGCTTGACTGCTGGCCTCACGTTCACATGCGTAAGCAGAGGTGAACGATCATCCAACCAGATATGGGGTGACGTGTGGTCAGCACGACGAACCCCCAGCTGTTGCTATGTTGGTAATTCTTAATCAAGAAGTTCATATTCAGTACATGAAGGCCTAAATACATATTTGAAGTGTATTTAAACTATTATTATTAAGTTAAGATATCTTTGTGATAAAAAAATGTACCTCAAGGCTTGTGAACTTAAGATGTACATTTTTAAAACATATTCTTCTACAAGCAATTGTTTGTCGAGATATTGACTTACAAATAAATATGTGAACTACTTTTAAGTTTGTTGATCTATCACTTAGACAACTTACTTAGCAATCAACTAATCAGTTGAATGATATTATGCTGGCAAATTCCCAAGGTTCAACACCTCTTATACCAAGCACATCTCTGGGCCCTGAATGACATCTCTTCTCATAACCTGCTTCTCTAAAATCCATCTTAATTCGGTCGTCATTTCTCCCTCGTCGTATTTCAAGTTTACATTTAAGTTTAGGTTTTTACTGAATTCGACCTCACACGGGTCAAATTACAGCTATACTAGAAATATCCCTTCGGCTATTAGGATCACATATTTTTACGACACATTATTTGGGAGAAACACACCTCACAAATTAATTTTCGACACCCCTGTGTCTAATTTTCAAAACAGAGAAGATTAGCTATCTCGATGTTGTCTCCCCGAGAAGAAGATTGTTTTGTGTATATCATTATCAAAATAACGCTGTAATGTTTAACTTTCTTCGACACCCTTGTGCCTTATTTTGGAAAATTTTTAAAACATCGATAATGCATTACGGAAGGGTACGGGGAGAAATCTGACAACTGCTTCCCTACCACCATTTTCACAATATGCAGGCATATAGTAATAGCCTAAAGATATCTCTTATCTACGTATTTTATAGCCTGGTTATTCGGCAAGCACAGATTAATATCACAGGAAATTCATATAACAGAAAACGTTCGCCGATACTAGAATCCAGGGCAGTTTTCGATTTTGTGATTCCTGAAATATCCTCGACGAAACAAAATTGACAAGAATTTTAAAAATGCAAAGGAAAAATTGTTTCCCAGGGAATTACGTAATCAAATTTCTTCAGGGCCAATATGATTAGAGTAGAGATCTCCGGCAAAAACTACAAGGAACCACTGCCCAGAAAGAAGATTCATTTATGCACTGCTGAGTCGCCAAAGAATGAAATCTTCAGTTCTGTTACCTGTACGCCAGTTCCAGTGAAGGCAAATGCAGAATGGCTCTCTTTTCTGGGTTGAAGAACCGTGTACTCTGCTTGCAGCTACTATCATTGCCCTCACGAGGCTGCAAGAATTTCTGAAACCTCGGTAAAATTTCACCAGACTACATGGCGCTACAACCCGAAGACAGCCATCTTTGTGCTCACCGCCGTGAGAACCTCAAAATCTTAGTCAGCATTTACAGTTCTTTATTTCGAGGAAGTCTTACTTTCTTTCGACTGGGTACATTATAACGTTCTCTAATGTTTGAGAGTATTTTCTACGTCGCATTTTCTGTTGCTTGAGGGCGGAGCAGAGCAGTTGGAGAACATGCAGACAAACGTTTAGTATTCTCGAACGTGCAGTGTGTATTTGCTAAAAGGATACGTTAATAAATGTATTCTAAGTTGAACTGTGATTGTCTTGTGCAACTTACGAATATATTCACATTAACTTTAAGTGATAATAACATTAGCAAGCATGCCACAGCTGTGCAAATTTGCAATACGATTGATCACGTTGGCATTTCATGATTATAGTTTGTGGGGGGGGGGAAAGAACTGAGTGAAACTGAACCTTCTATGAATAGCTGGTAAATACTCTGCAGAATTTTCTGCCATATTTCGAAAATTTGAATTACTTAACAAGCACCGAGACGAAACAAATATCGGAACATAAACATTATACAAAAAAAAAGTATATATTTATTTTCACAGTCTATACACAAACGTTATAATTAAATGATGTTGTTAAAATTATATAATATTAAAACATTATGTAGTATAAAATATTATATTTTGGCGCTTCTTTTTATCGTAAATACGATTTTACATTATTTAGCGCTTTTTTACGACATGTTTCGATGGATAAGACCTCATCTTCAGGTTTATATCAATTTTATACAGATTATCCTCACCAGCTATCAGACGTAAGTCACTCCGCACAACACATCTTGAAAATAAACGTCTGACTACAAACAAACAACTCATCATGGAAATGAAAACTCTACAAAAAAACCACAGACAAATATAATACATTGCATAAAAATATCTAATAATTTTAAAATATTATAAAATTGATATAAACCTGAAGATGAGGTCTTATCCATCGAAACATGTCGTTTAATAAATAATGTAATATCGTATTTACGATAAAAAGCGCCAAAATATAATATTTTATACTACATAATGTTTTAATATTATATAATTTTAACAACGTCATTTAATTACAACGTTTGTGTATAGACTGTGAAAATAAATATATATTTAATCAACACAAACATGACGCATTTAAGCTACAAAAAAAAAAGGTTAAGAATTTAAAAACAGCGCCATTACTTGTGGACAGGACAGGTAGGCGTTGCGTTTTTGAATGTTTTCAAAGGCGTTTAAAACAACTGCATTGGCTCCTTCGAGTTCTGTGGCTACAACTGTGTATTTCTGAAGTATACGTTTCATTAAGTCGCCGACAAATGTCGTAATACATTTTTTTTAAAGATTCAGAAATGTTATCTGATATAACTCAGGCATCTTCGTTCCAATTTCTGTACTTTAAGACCTTGGAGATAATGGAGCTCTAGCATTAGCTGAACCCGTGACCACCAATAATTTTACTTTCTGTAATTGAAGAGACTGTCATGGAGAGGTAACTGAAAAAAGTCTAGACATTATCCACTGTCTGAGTTATATTTTACATACAATACATTTCGAAATTTTACTCTGCTCCTGTCTTAAGGATATTGGTTGTCACGCCGAAAAATTTATGTGTTTTAAATAAATAGGATGTGAACTTATGAACCGGATTTATTTGGCTCAAGATAAGGACCACTGATTGGTTCTTATGAACACAGTAATAAAACTTCGAGTTACATAAACGGTTATGAATTTCTTTAGTGCCAAAATTATTAGCTTCTCAGGAAAAAATTGTGCAACACAGACTTCTTTTGTAGTTAAAAAATGATGGCTGCGTTTGTTCAACGGTTTTGGTAATTTATGCAGAGTTTGTTTTCTGCTTTTAAACAAAGTATTCACATAAGATACACCAAAGACTGCAGGGAATTTCCTAAGGTCAAAAGTCACTACATGAAACGTGAATCTAATTTATAAGAAATTATGATGTAATATTTAAGTCTCCTTCAAAAATTTTAAAATTATTTGCTTGTAAAGATTTCACACCAAACAAATAGGATTTAAAAGGTTAAAACCAATACTGTAATAATAGTTCAATTTTCAGTATTTTGCATTCAAAATAATATCCACAATTATCCAGGTGAGCTCAAGACTTCGTCACATTAATCGGACATGACTCAAGCTCAAAGTCGCTTTCAACTCAAATAAGGGTTGAAAAAGCTGTACTCCCTTATATATCATTAAGTATTCAATGTACAGAGAAATGTTTCAGACAAAAGTTATAGATTTTAATGAGATCTCTATTCGTATTTTATGCCATGTACCAGATAATGTGTCGTTTGAAAAAATAGATTTATTTCGATTTCAGCTTCGTGCTTTAATGGACTGATAAGAACCAAAATTAAATTCGCATCACGACTTTTAGTGTTATCCGCCAACAGCAACTTTCAGACAACAAACATGCTCAAACAGCCCGACTCTGCATTACTTTAATAAACTTCACTCAAACATCGCTCCTTCCAGTTGCAGACCAAAAGAATTTGACCAGCTCCTTTCACCCACAATCGAAAAAAATAATAACTATCAACGTTTCGTAACTGTTAAAAAAGGACGACGGCTAATAATTTATGTATTTCTTTCACGTGTAAAGTAGAGACCAGAATAATCAGACAAATACAAATATTCAGCACATAAAGTAGGGGATGAGGTTAATTCTACTGACATAATGCAGGCAGACTGTTCGAGCTTAAATACGAATATCGAAATATCTACTCCAGTGATTTCTAAACTTCTTCACTCCATGACCGACTTCTTTATAAATCAGAACACCAAACCTCTATCCAAAATAATGTACACATGAAAAAATCTGTCTCTTAAGCATAATTTTCTATCTTCCAAGAACCAATTTAACCAGAATTACGCTCCTACATGGCGTCTCACATATTTCCCTCATGAAATAAAAGAGAGTTATAGTATATCAAATCTAAAACTTCTTGACGATGGTGAAGAGTCAATTGAATAAAAATTTTCTTGGATATTATCCATCGTCTAGTAAATATAAAACGTAAAACGACGTTTCGGAGATGGGACTCTATCTCCGTCTTCAGGTTCCTACACAGTTGGGCCCACTAGATAGAGCTAATCCCTATCTCCGTAGTGGGCCCAACTGTGTAGGAACCTGAAGACGGAGATAGAGTCCCATCTCCGAAACGTCGTTTTACGTTTTATATTTACTAGACGATGGATAATATCCAAGGAAATTTTTATTCAATAGAGTTATAGTAATTATACACCTGAAAAACATTGAACTGAAGCAGACTAGAAGTTTACATTAAAACAGAATAACTAACTAACTAATTAGATGGCTTACCGAACCCGAAGGTTCATCACCGAATTAACCAAAGCCCTCCACCGGACCCTGTCTCCTTCAACTCCTATCTCCCATAGATCCCGCCTGAGATTATCCTCCCATCTACGTCTAGGTCTCCCCAGGGGTCTCTTCCCCTCAGGCTTCCCAACCAATACCCGGTGCACACCTCTTGTCCCATCCATGCGCGCTACATGCCCCGCCCATTAAAACAGAATACAGCACGAAACTTGGACAACTGTATCTCTTAATTTAAATCACAGTTCTCAAGCATCTGTACTGCTTACATAACATAACTATAGCTTTTTTTCCCAGCACGAAATTGCCTACTTATGGAGTTCGTATGATTCTCAGAACAGCGATTACTTCCTTGTACACTAATCCTTTTCATACAGACGTGCGTTCTTTTTGTGATAAGAACTGAATCGTTCTCCACGGTTTTCCTCGGTGCTACGTTGGTACCCACTGCCATGCCTCATATGCAGCCCTCCCAGGTTTAATATCAAAAACTGAAAATTCCGATCGATTGCAGTAAGACCCTGATGAGGCCTTTGCTCACAGTTTGGTTGGGCTAGGCTAGGTTAGGTAACGCTTTGAAATTTTTTTGTGATTTTTGTCACTTATAGTCACAATTCGTCACGCCCTTACAGTACGTCACGCCTAGTCACGCTTTGGCACACTTTTCAATTTTTTTTCTTCTAATTTTAACACCTTTGGTGACCTCTCGTCACGCCTAGTCACGTTTAGTCACGCTTTGTAAATCTTCGTCACGTTTTGAAACATTTGGTGATCCCTTTTCACGACGTGAACGCTTTTCACGCTTAGTCACAGTTAGTCACACTATGTTACGCTTGGGCACGCGTGGTCACTAAGACACGTTTCAGCACGCTTACGTCATGTTACGTACCGGCTCGGTTAATTATTGCTACTTTGCAATGCGTTAGATTAGCAAACTTCTGGTAAGTGACTCGCTCCGGGGTTCCAATTCACAAAGTTCAGCGGCCAAAAACGCTGGAACGCATTATACCAAGCCTTTACGTAAAAATTGTGTTGACCATGTGAAGATGAGACAGAGAAATCCTACATTTTGAATCGACGAGTCTCGAGCTGCACTGACGTTTCATACTTGTATTCAGAGGACACCTGTTTGACCGTCTGCCGTTCACTGCATATCCTATCTGAGTATAATTTGGGGTTCTCACGGCTGTGAGTAGAAGTGGGTGCCTCATGATATTAGTCACTTCAGCACACGGCAGATAACTGCCTCCATAACTCCATCATCAGGGCGATAATTCATCGCCCTGATGATGGAAGACTGCCATCTTCATCCTATCTGAGGTTTTCGTGGGTTATCCCGTCTCTCCGGAAGAGTTATGGGGTAGTACATTTAAACAGGCCACGACCATTTGTCTCCAATTTATTATCGATTCACGTTAACCATCTTATGTTTATGTCATTTGTTAAAATGCAGGGAGGACACTTGGCGTCTGTGCCACTGGGACGAGAAAAAACGCCAACCGACGCAGTGATAACGCATACGAGGTGCGATCGGAAAGTTTCAAGACTGCGCGTATAAAAAACCCGTACACTTATCTCAGGTATTAAATTCATCCATCACCCTCGAAGTAGTTCCCCTGGGAGTAAACACAACGATCCCAGCGCCGCTGCCAAGCCTGGAAGCATCCCTGGAAATCTTTCTTTGTCAGCCTGTCAAGCACCATGCCTGTACCCAACCTCCTACAACGTATCTTGATTGATATTATTCGCTATTTTCTTCGTTCGTAATTATCTTGTATTTTATACCATGTGGCCTATGAAATGAACAAGTCTTTGTCAAATAGACAACCTGTCGTAGCTAGATGTATTTCAACTTAATTTCTGTAAAGAAGTCAGAAGAGAGAGTAGAGTTTCACCATGACAATGCGGTATTCATTTGTTCCTTAAATCAGTCATCTTTGCACTAGTGACATCTGTGTCTAGGGTCCGTGGCCCCAGACATTTGTAGAACACTACAGATCTTCGGGCAAATACCTCGAAAGTGTCACACGTAAGTCTGTGTTTGGAAGTTGCTTCAAAGAAACATGTCGGTTGCATCACGAAAAGTACTACACTGTCACACGCTGTGTGATGACAGTGACGAAACGCTTGGTGTGGGGTGGGGGACAGTGCATGTTCACGAGTATCCAAATGCGTCCTTCGTGAATTTATTTTTCTTCAGAGGTCTTGGTGTTCTCTGAGTGAAACAGACAGGAATTTGTTGCCGAAAAAACTAACATGTATTAGGAATAGGGGCCATTGACAGTTTCTACAAAGCCAAATTAGCTACAGCTTAAGACTTCACATTATGAGTGACCTAAAATATAAAATTTATTAGTACTGTTTTATGTTAAAACCCTTAATTTCTCTTTAAGATATTACACAACTCGAAACGGACCTTTCTTATTTACTCATATTTCAGTCATTCGCCTTTAATTGCATCTTCTTCAGTGACCACAGGACGTTTAAAACTTTAGGTCTAATATCTGTCTTATACCGACCTTCCTACTGCTATTTTATGAAACTAACTCAATGGAACAGAGTCCTTTAGAAACTAACAGTCTCTCAGCTAATCAAATTTTTTGGCTAAAAATTTGATTAAGTGGGTGTCAGTTGTCACCACGAAGCTGGAATATCCTCTGGTCGTGGCTGAAGAACAATTACCAGGTATGGGTGCTAGCTGTGGATATATAGAATAAAGTCGGAGACAGCCGACGAGGGGTGGTCAAACTTGGGGTTGGGTAGGGAGCCAATATCTCATCGAAATAATTCAAACATGTTACTAAATATTAAGGGAATCGATGTAAAAATTAATAGGCCTGCAACGTTTTTGATGAAAACTCCGTCGTGAAGGACATAGTTACAACACGGCAGGAAGTCGTCAGAGGAACAAAGGCATTGTTTAAATTACAAGCTTGACGTGGCAAACCAACATTTCGTTTGCACAAGTACATATTTTAATGTAACAAAAGATAAACCACTTTGATCACTTTGGAAATGGTAATAAACCTTGCTCTAGATACAAATATCGTTGGCCATTTCCCCCGCAGAAGAACTTCCTCCATACCAGTTTCAAGTGAGACGGAGGAACCGAACTATCGAGAATTTGTAAACAAGGTAGTCTAGAAAATACACGTATTTGTACTCAAGAGAGATAAAGTAAACAAAGATTTGCGAAATCCTGTATTTGTACAACTGGTCTAATATCGTTACTAAACAAATCCATTTTGGTCGGGCTAAGACTCTTGTGTTGTTTATCTTCGTTTTAACACGGCTGTACAGTTAAATGATAGGATTGTTCGAAAATAAAATACAAGGAAGTGGTCGTTGCCTATTTAAGATAGCCCTATCCCATCATCTACATGGGAGAACAGATCATTCCAACCTAAGAGATCCCAAATTTGAAACCGGAGTGCTAACCACTCGATCACAACGCTCGGCTGTCTTACTGATTCTTCTCTTATCCATGCTCTTTAGTTCTGGAACAGTCAGTTTCTGACTTTCTTCTCTTATCCATGCTCTTTAGTTCTTGAACAGTCAGTTTCTGACAATGTTACAAAGGTTTCATACACCGTGGGAAAATTGCCAACATACGGACTATGTCCAATTGCTTTCGCCTAGTTACACTTTAACAAAGACAATAACCAACGCATGTAATGTATCACAACCTTTAATATAAATATCACCTCGGAAATTTGATTTGGCTTACCAGAAATGATTACTCGGAGAAGCTCCACGTTGCAGATCGATGCAAGTGCCAATATATGACCCATCAAACTCTTTCTAGTTGTGGCTGTCCTAGTAGTACAGTAGACGTTGCCGAACCACTAAACCACTATCACTTTCATCAACGATCTGAAGCACTAAGTTAGAAAGAAATAACATTACAATTCCAAAGAATATGCAATTAGTCTCACCTCAGATTAGAGGTTATTACGGTAGTGACAACATCGATGTTGGTCTTATGTGTTGTAATATCTACTTCGATTACATATCCATGTACAGCAGGGGTTGTACTGTGCTTGTACGAACCAAAATTAAATGCTTCCAATAACTTTCAGTACAGAACTGAAATGCCAAATTGACACGAAATCCATTCAGTGGTTAGTCAGAGATTGAACAAAGAGACTGATACGAAAATAATGCAATTCGGAAGTGGTAGCACTGATACACTAACTGTTCTCAGCAGAATGACCTCACGATACAAATAAATGAGCATCATTTGTCGCATGCAACAGAAATGTCTAAACACGGTAACAATCATAATTTTTGCAGCAATCACAACAGTATGCTTGGTGATCTTACAACTATATTTCAGTAATAAAAATAAAAGGGGCGAGAAAAAAAAACAACTGGCCCGTGGGGGGATCGAACCCACGACCTTCGCGTTATTA
>NW_019059701.1:1377445-1406122 GCF_000696155.1 Zootermopsis nevadensis | reverse complement strand
TGAACGACAGAAAATGATACCAGATGACTGTTGAACAGATTCAGATTTTCCCATCCTATCACTGCCATTATACAGCTTCTAATTCAATCAAATTTACTGTAACAACACTTAGTACGGCTTCATTTTAATTTCCTGTGCTCAGTCAAAAAAGCAGTGATTCATTCATTGCACATAAGGGTTTAAAGAAATCTATTCAGGAGTATAGCATCATAAAAAACCATAGTAGTTTTAAATGCGTATGGTGAATTGCACCAACATTGATTTAGTTAGCACAGAACACATTGTTGGGGGACTTCATGTAAAAACATTTTCATGATCCCTGTGCACCCTACACCAACATTGATATCTTCCACAACTGCAAGTGTTTTTACAGTGATGCTCACCATAGCTCCTGTAATTTCTACCTCCAATTGTTCATCGATAAGTAGATTATTCCTGTTCATACTGTCCTTCATAAATAACACAACAAATAACGAAAGACTCACATGTGGCAAGTACAATTCTCATAAGCTGTTATTTTATTGCAATTATGCTGTATTTTGACTGCACATATGCCACCACAAAATGATGACTCATGATACTTCCACAGGAAATCAAGGATCAGGACATTCCCTGAGGAAAAAATAAGATATGGGAAGACAGACATATGAAGACCAACTTCTCATTTGGTTCTCAGCATAAACAGCAATTACACTATCCTCACTAACTTATAGATCTTGGCAACAAAGACGCAGTATCTTTTCAAACAGGCAGAAACCAAATTCCTATTATTAAATGAGGTTTGTTTTCTAGAAGGCAAGTCCATCTATAAACAGCATTACAGCAAATGAAGTATTTGTGAATAACTGCACAACTAGAATATTGCAGACAATTTCATTCAGGCTGAGACACAAATAAATTATAAACTCTGAAAGAAAAGATTTTATTATTTTTAACCTTGAAATTTCCCAGTGGAATTACATTTTTCATATTAATGCTTAATAATAATGGAGATATCTTATCCAGAAGAAAGTCCTACATTTTTATCTAATAATTTTGAAGTTTTCCGAAGAGATTTTGGACCAGAAAACATATTTAATTCCTTTTTTTTTTTTTTTAAAGATTTTCTGACAATTGTTATCGATTTTATGTGTATTATACACTTTTTCTCTTTTTATGTATGGAGTTTTTCAAAAACAATGTGTTGTGTAATGTTACTTAGAGAAATATTTAGCAATTTTATATTAACGGACATACCTAATGCACATAACCACATCCTAAGATTGAAAATGCTCATAATGGCTTGTATCAGGCTGAAATATATTGTCATTTTCCATCTTAAAATAGGAAGGCATTAATACAGTAATCTGTAGTTGAATATTTTCCAAAGAATAAAAACCTTAACCCAACTATATAATTAAATAAAATGAATTGCATTTGCCAAAAATCTGTGTCAAGCACACCAAGTGCTGCAGCAGATAAAATACCACGCCTTCTTTAATCTTACAAACGTACTTAAAATGGCGGAACGAGTATAAAACCAATGAGGAACTAAGTAACAGAAGCACAACTAACATCAACATACATTTTCCCCCACCAAGTATAACTTGGGACTGAATGTTTAAACGAAAAGCCCAGGCACATTATGTCAAGGGCTCAAAGTTGATCCCACATTCTTGTTTCAGGTTAAACATATGAGTATTTTTTTATAACTTTCTGTCACCCGACAAATGATCTCTCGGCACAGTCAAGGCAGCAGAGAATTGTGGGTGCTCATTATTTCTCCCAAAGGTAAGTTCCATTCAAATTAAAATCAGAATGCCATAATTATATTTTGTAGTGAAAATTTCTATCCTTTTTTTTTTAAGTTCAATAATTCAAAAGGGAAGGAAAAATGTCCATGTCTTTACATGACATCCCAGAAATCAATCAAGTCACTAAACCAGACAGCAGTGGAAATTAGCTTTTTTTAGGAAAGTCTCCCTTAACATAGCCATCCTCAGAAAGGTGATCATAAACACTATACTATGGGATTACATCAGAAAACTGGTTTCACAGTGAAATGTGGGAGATGCAGATTTATTCCTTCTTTACTTGGGATGCAGCCTGCTTGGCCTGGTGAGCCTGAAGCACAGCTACAGCCTCTTCAACCTGAAACAGGAAACAGTTATCAATTGAATAAAAAATTTCCTTGGATATTATCCATCGTCTAGTAAATATAAAACGTAAAAAACGACGTTTCGGAGATGGGACTCTATCTCCGTCTTCAGGTTCCTACACAGTTGGGCCCACTAGATAGAGCCAATCCCTATCTCCGGACAGTTATCAACTTCAGAAACCAAAAACAAACATTAAGACCCTCCTCACACACTTGGTGTTTGCCTTTCAACCTTTTCAAATTGGCCCTCAGGGTGTATCATAAAAAGGAGTTCGAATTGGGTGGTTTGCGAGCGATGATGGCACAAGGAATTAACAAAGATAAACATATTTTCTTAAAACTGAAATCCTCGTCTTCCTCCATTGCATATGATGGCCTTCTGGGGATAAGATCAAATATAATGAAAACTAAAGAAGGATGCAAGATACTCAAGGAAAATAACATTTTAAACGAACTTGTGAATTTCTTGCGTAAGCCAAATGAGAATATCCTCGATGTGACTCCCGAGTATTTTGGGCAATTGCTGTTTAGACAATGACTGCAGGAACAAAGTAGTCAATTATGGAATTGTGAGTCCACTTGCCTCAATCATCCACAATATTTCAAGAGACAGTATTCATTCATATGTCTAAAGGTGGCGACTGACTTGTAACATTTACTCGTAATGTAACATTCGCGGCGAGCATGTTACATTACACCACAACTGGTGAGGCGCATCGAATGCTCGTTTTGAACGCTCGGCTTGACTGTGCTTGTGTGCGCTCCATTCATTTCATTCAATATGTCAGACGTGGAGGTTGTGTTATCTTTGTTTCATTTAATACGCTACTGTTATTTAAAGAACTCGTGAATGCTCGTTACGACACCGATCGACTGACTGACTGACTGACTGACTTGTAATGTAACACTCAAAGGGATTCGCGAAAAAACCGACAACACGATGGAGCGCCCGCGAGCGTGAGCGGCCCCGTTCGCTGTCTTCACTTGTGTAATGCTCGATTTATGTTACAAGTCAGTCGCCACCTTAAGAGTAACAGTGCTACACATTCTACAACAAAATATTTTGTTACCTTTGCCTTGAGAGACTCGTGATGTTCAAGCATGTGAAGAAGCTCAGAGTTGTCTATCTCTAATAGCATGCCGGTGATCTTGCCAGCCAAGTCTGGATACATACGCTGGATCAACGGGAACAACCGTTCACCCAGCATCTGCTTTTGCTCCTGTGGTGGGGCAGCTGCCAGCATTGATGCAGTCAGAGGTTCCTGCCCCTGAATGTGCACAGCCTGAAAAATATCATCTTAAATTACTTCTTGGCCCAATGTGGGAATGGTCACATGCAGATGAGGGGTGACACTGACATCCACGTTGAACTGCCAGATGCTGCAGGGTGGAAGGAATTATGACTATAGTATTATATTAAGAGACACATACGCTCGACCTTCAGCTTGCTGAGGTGTCGGTCAGGCATAAAATAAGTTACATTATACCTATCAATGATAAAATCAAGGAAGATAAGATAGGTGATGCATGTAGCTTGGGAAACATGAAAAATGCATACAAAATTTTGATTGAAGGGGGGAAAAACTTTTTCAAGATGTAGGGTTATATTAAAATGGATCTTAAAAAAATCCCAGACATTAGCATACAATTACAATTCCCTAATTTTTTACAAAATATTACTTCCTTTCATTACTAACATCGCCATTCAAGGATAAGCTTTCGGATTCATGCCGGTACCTATGACATTTATTTTGTGGAAGGATGGAGACAATTAAAATGGACAAAGGAAAACCTTTACATAAATAAATGGATTTCAATACAGTGCTGAAGTTGCAGATGTATTTAAATAATTTTCAGATATATCTTGTCCTAGAAATTGTGGAAGAAACTATGCACAGCAGTTTGGAGATTCTCAGTTCAATTTGTTTTCCAAATGGTCCAGAGCAGGGCCATAGGAATGTGTTGATGTAAGTCCTGGCACTATTCACTTGTACTGGTGGGGACTGTAAACCAAAAAATCAGTAGACATACCATTTCTCATTTCCTTTGACAGATGTGAAACAATATGCAGATTTTTGCATTTCTTGGGCAACAATTCAAGGACACAAACTATAAAATCCCAGCCCTGTCAGGAAACAAACCCTGGACACCCAGCCCAAGCTGATGCATTTTAATTTCCTTAACAACTTTCAATTTTATTAATTTCATATTTTGTCTGGTTGTTCACTTCAATAATGTAAAGTCTGAGTCTACACATACCTGCTGCACGGGTGGCTGTTGGGCAACAGGCATCGGCTGTGGTGGATTGCGCATGTTTGCTGTATACTTGTAATTGGTTGGCCGGCCCTGTGCATTTACTGACACTGTGGGTGCCATTGGACGCCCCTGAATGTTTGCAGCACCTACTGGTTGCTGGCCTGGGCAACAGATGTATACACACAAATTTTTTTTCAACACTCCTAACCAGATCCAATATTCGCGGTTTTCACTTATATAATTACAGGCAGCCCTCGATTTACGCCTGGGATGTGTTCCTGGACGAACCGGCGTAAATTGAAACTCTTTTATAATGTAAATTAATGGGAAGTCAATGACATGCATTCCCAGTACCCAAACATTGACGAGTAATATAATGGCATTATATTTAAAGTTCTGAAATAACGTAAATAAAATAAAGGGAATTTAAAAAATATATTTTATACACCTACAATCGGCAATTCGTTGGTCCCCGCGATTTTTTCATATGTTTGATGTGTACAGTCATCTCTGCTGTTATGCAATAGTTGCATTCATGTAAGACGCTGAACTATAGAAAATAGCGTAGTAAAAAAACAAAACAAAAAACAGGTACCTCCGCAGAGATTAAATTAGTCCTCTGGAAGTTTAAAGCGCCAGGAATGAAACTGCATAACAACAAACTTGCATATGCAAAAGTTTGCACTTCACAAACAGCTTTTTCCGATTCATCGATCTCATTGGAGCAAATTCGCGTTAACGAAACATACGTAATTGCAGAGATGACTATTTATAATTTTTATTAAAAATCAGCGATGTAAGAATTACGATTATAAGAATCAGTACGAGAAACATTGTAAAACGTTATAAATAGTAAAATATTTTTCTTCTTCACTTTTTGACTTTCTGGTTTCAAAATCCGCGTTGTTCTGAATCGGCGCAAATCGAGGGTTACCTGCACTAATATTTCAGAACATTTAAATAACAAACTTATTTCACCTAAATTCAACAAAATCCCTCATTTCTGGTACAGTAATCAAATGCATTTCAATTTACGTGGTAATTGTATAATATTTTTAACTAAGACATTCATGTCCATGCCCGATTTTGGGTGTTTAACAATGGTTTACAGAGGATACCATATCAGTTATACTTTGAACATACTCAGATCATCATCTGCCATTGATTTATTTACCATGTAAGCATTTTATACTGCAAAGTGTTACACTAGTACGACACTGAAAATGGCATGGCCGAGAGGAAAGCCAGCAGTATAACACCTGAGAGTGAGGCATTAAATAAGCTCTATGCACACATATTTATGTTTTTGTGTGTTTACATAACATACGAGACACACCTAACTATATAATTAAATGGGCCAATTTTCCTTGAGAACCTGATCAACCACTCGGCTGAACAGGTTTTCACTTTTTTTTTGCTGCATCAAAGGATTCTTAAACACAGCAGCAAGAACATGTTTCAATGTTAACCTCTGTACCTGTAATAGGTCTCGCTGACAGTGCATTCCGCATGGAGCCCGGCTGGACGCCTGGGGCACGGGGAGCCGTTCGGAACGGGCCCTGCATATTTGGGAAGCCAGAAGCTCCACCCTGGGCATTTGGGCGAACTTGCGGTTGAGCAGGCCAGCGTGGAGTAGCACGAATCTGAGTCATCGGTGTTGGACCATAGAATCTCTGAGGCTGAGGCAATGTTGGTACGAAGTAACCACCAGCACCACCTGGTTGGAACATTTGCTACGAACAAAAAACCTTGTCAGTACACAGTATCATTTATGAAGTCACATACCTACAAAATGCAGAATTTTATGTACTGGTTCATTCTATTATGTGCAACCCACATTTAACATTTCTCGATTTAAGCCTTTTCTGAATTTAGTGAACAATCTTACACCATTTCAATGCGAGTATAAATAAAAATCTCACGCAACAATTTCATAAGAAATCGATGATATTACATTTAAGAAAACACTACATATATATATGCAGTGTTGATGGTGCAAAAGTCACTCTTACTAGTAATTTACATTATCTATATTTTAATGTACAATTAAAATAATCAGCACTGCTTTAGAAATCCAAAATTTCAGATGCTCAGAAATAGAGGTTTGAGTCCTATCACCCAAGTCTGGTATTAAAAGATTTTATAATGACCTCAATACATCACTATCTCACCAATAAAATCTTCTCCGTAAGATTTGAGGTTTTCTCTGCGGTAAGTATGAAGATTTCTGTCTTCTGGGTTGTAGCGCTGTGTAGTACGGTACATGTTTACCAATGTTTCAGAGGTCATACTGCCTCCGTCATCAGGGTGATGAATGACGACGGAGGCAGTATGACCTCTGAAACGTTGGTTAACATCGACCAGACTATACAGCAAAACAACCCAGAAGACAGAAATCTTCATACTCATCGCCCTGATGATGGAGGCAGTATGACCTCTGAAACGTTGGTAAACATCGACCAGACTACACAGCGCAACAACCCAGAAGACAGAAATCTTCAAAATCCTCCCCATTTGTTTTTCCTGAATTTATCTTTTAATCCATGAGTGATATCAGACAGTATAGCCAACTGCTATAAACTGGACAGCTTTATTTTTATCGCAACCATTACGCCCAGTCCCCTGCCAATTGTTCATAATGAGCCCATTCCTCCAGGAGCCAGAGTATGAAACTGACTACCCACCACCAACTAATGCAGTCTTCACAGCATGAGGTTTCTTACCTTTACCGATAGAAGTTCCTTCACATGAACGTAAATGTTACAAAAAATTAAATTTCCCAGAGACATGAAACGGAAACTAACTTTTTAATAAGTTGGCTACTAACAGTGCAAGCCCTGATGAAATCACCAGAACATTAACGGAGATGTGTACTACTGTCTGAGTAGTAAGCATCACGAAATAAAACATTCCGAAGAAATAAGAGAAGGAAATAATAACCCTATGCAGAAACCATAAATATTTTGGTACTCGTGGGTTATCGGGACACATCGCTTTAAAAATAGGTTAGGTTAGTTGTCATTTATTGAAATAAAATATAATAACTTTCATGTATATGTCATTTATCCACACACATTAACCTAACCCAACCTATTTTTAAAGCGATGTGTCCCGATAACCAAGAAGTACCAATTTTTTTTAATGACAATGAAATATAGTAAAATTATGAAAATCAAGATGGCCACCAGAAACTGGAGACGTAAAGCAACAGTTGAAGAGAATTACACAGGACTGAATCTAAATTATGTCACCAGAATAAATTAGATATATATAGTATAAGAACACCAAACTTAAATTAAATGCTTTAAACTGTATATACTATTAACTGAGCAGGTGGCAGGAGTACTTACTGTTCCCATCTGCTGCATACGCATGTTAGCCATTCGCTGCATGTACTGCGAGGCAAGGTGTGCTTTGCGATCCTCCTTGCGTTGGGCCAATGCAACATACAAGGGCTTGGTGCCAACAATTCGGCCATTCATCTCAGTCACAGCCTTTGTAGCCTCCTCTGGAGATGAAAAGCACACAAAGCCAAATCCCTTGCTGCGACCCTCCTCCAGCATCACCTGAATAAACATGAATTCATCAGTAGAGACTAATTACAATAAAATTTGTACATGATTTCAAGACGGCCACCTAATTATTTATGATCTAGTGGTGTGTGTGTATAAGCGATCTTTACCTTGGCACTGGTGATGGTTCCAAATGGTGTGAACTCCTTACGAAGGCGTTCATCGTCGATAGTGTCATCCAGGTTCTTCACGTACAGGTTAACCCCTTGGTAGCGGTTAAGACGTTCAATCTTGAGTTGTTCAAATTTACGTTTAAGCTCTTGCTGACGTTCGGCTTTCTTCTGGGCACGGCCGACATATAAAGGCTGGAAAGTAAGACAATGGACCACAACCATGAATATATTAAATAAAAACAAGTGAAACACAATCAAGTTGGTTATTAATTGTATTAGACATTGATGCATTCCCATACCTTGCCTTCAATCAGTTCTTTTCCATTAAGTTCATCTACAGCCCTTTCAGCATCTTCAGGTTCTTCAAATGCGACAAAACCAAAACCACGGGACTTTCCGTCATCTTTGTTCATGACCTAGGGCGCAAGTAAAAACATTTTAAACTGAGGTACAAACATCCAATATTATAAATTATTTACTGAGGAAGGAACTAGGCTTGAGGAAGTGATGTTGAGCGTTGGCAAAACTATAAATATGATTTTCACTAACAAAATATTCATCACAGGAGAGATCTCCTACATACATCAACTTATGACAAAATTTCATGTTTCTAAACCCTATTAGTGCATGAGGACATCATTTCTTCAGGTCCCCAGGATCTTGAATTGTTTTATGCATCTCTTTGCACCAATAGTCTGTATCCCAGCGTCTACTTCGGTATTTTGTCCTCATTCTGCCCGTGTGTTGCAGTCAGTTTATTAACGATCTTCAGTGTCAAAGATATTTAAAATACAATGGAACCTCAATATAATACAGGTGTTAGGGGACAGCTTTAGTACTGGTGTTTGAATCGTACAACATTAAACATATGTAACTGTATTGGAGGGCATATCAAAGCCATGGCATGTCTGAATTCACAGCATAACTAGGCGCATGGTTTTAATGTTCCACCGTATTAAATATTTATGTGTGATTCCATTAATGTAGTATTTCAGTATTTTTTGAGATAAGGTACCCTAATATTTAAAAATTAAAGAACACCAGTTTGTTACCTTGTGGCTGGTGATCCGGCCATATTTCTCAAACATCTCTCGCAACAGTTCATCACTGAAGTCCTCGCCAAAGTTTTTAATGTAGACGTTTGTGAACAGCTTAGCCTTCTCTCCAAGCTCCTTCTCACGCTCCTTGCGTGGTACAAATTTGCCAACAAACACTTTCTTCCCGTTCAACAACATTCCATTCACTTTCTCAATAGATTTTATGGCAGCTTCTTCGGTCTCAAAATGGACAAATCCATATCCTTTTGATGCTCCAGTTTCATCTTGAGCAACCTAATAAGAAATTATCAAGGATAAATCATCAGATGAGCAGCAATGCCAAGTGTACAAGAGGAACACACAAAATCTCAGTCCTCCATGGCAAATGCTGGGATACTATCTTAAATTATGCCACAATTGCTTTCACTCACATTCCTACCAATTCATTATTCACTAATTATCTCATCATGTGACACTATTTTATAGTCTGAGCTACCAAGAGCAATACTCCAGAAAATATCAAGTGCTACCTCAACTACAAATCCCACCACCATCTTTCCATCAAACAGGCCATACTCTCCACATTGGTGCATAGGACCACAACCCTCATTGATCAACAAAGCTTGCGTAGTGAACTGGAGTTACTTATGGCCACTTTCAGGTAGAATGGCTACGGCAACTGACAGATTCAACGGCTCTCGACCTGGAGAAACCTGCCTCAGTTGCCCTCTTGCCCTGTGTAAACATGACCTTCGATTACATCAGCAGGCTGCTGTCCAGTCACAACTTTAATGTGGGCCTTCCCTTGAAGAAAATTCCCAGCTTTCTTCAGCATGTGAAGGGTGACTTGGGACTGAAGACTCCTGGTGTTTACAGTGTGCTCTGCAAGTGTGGTAATGTCTACATCGGGCAGACTGGCTGTTCTATTGAGAACAGAGCTAAGGAGCACCGGTGCCACATTCGGCTGGAGTGTACAGACAGATTCACTATGGCCCAAAACGGCATCAACACGAGCAACCGCATTCAACTCCAGGACAGCATAATCCTGTCTACCAAATCTAGATACATGGACTGCATGATCAGGGAGTCCATCGACATAGAGCTGCATCCAAGCAACAAACGTGGAGGATGACCTTTGCCTGAGCCACTCATTAAAGCACATCAACCACTCTTTCAAAGGATACAGGAAGCACCTGACAAAGCACTGCCACTCCCAACTGGGCCACTACACTGTCCTTCTCAAGATACAACCTAGCCCCAGATAGTCCTTACTGCCACCTTTCATGTTCCCATCACGTCTACCCACCTCCCAATTTCCAGTGATCCACCTGCCAGACCCTGAGGGGCCCTTATAAGGACCACAGTCTCAGAACCCCCCACCTCTCTCTCTCTCACGTCCTTTTACCCCTTCTGCTGGCCAAGCTTTGGCACACTCCCCCACTCATAATGGCTCCCATGCCCTAGCCTGATCCTGATTCCACTCCCCCCACTGGTCAGGTCAAGGCTCTGACTGTCTGTTTCCCATATCTCAAACTGATTCCACATGCCCAGATAACAGAGGCAGCAAGGACCTCTAAAATGCTGGTAAACTTCTACTAGATTACATGGTGCTACAACCCAGAAGACAGCCAACCTCAGACTCACCATCATGTAAACCAAAAATTCCATCCAAATTACTTCTTTTAATTTCCATGTTTCTGTTTCTCAAGAAATAACTTTGGATTGGTTTTCATTCTACATTCATGGGATGACAAATATCCAATATAGGCATGTTTCAATATAATTCAAGTTTTTGTGTAGTACCATGTGACTTACGGCCTTTTTTAAACGAAATCCCACAGATATGCAAAATGGTATAGCTTACCTAATTAAATCTAATCATAACTGGAACACTACGATCAAAATCACTCAAACACACAACATGTAGGGGATCATCATATACTGCACTTAACATAATTCAACTCATGCAAATGCTTACGAATACTGCACCATAATTTGAAGAGAATTCAACACATGCTCAAGTTACAAAATATTGCATTCAACATGAAATCCAACCAACCTACCATTCTCAACCTATTCCCTGAATACAATGTAGCAGTTCCATCTGAAAAACCATAGTATGTTCTAAATTACACAAACAGATGCCACTTGATATTGCAACCAACAAGTGAGCACATCCATATCTGTAGACAGCAGTTTCTACCTCACTGCAGTGTATTCTACTCCATATGGATATCAAAATATACATTTATCTAAACTTCAATACATATATTGCAGTTATGTTCAATCTGTGGCAACATAACATTTGATGACAGCCATCTTCAGACTCACGCTGTGAAAATCTCAAATCCTATAACCTAACATAGCTGCATCACTTTGAAGTTTGACATTCAGAACTGTCCACACCAATACCATAACCTCAAAGATCAGGAATACAGTTTCCAATGAAATTCATAAGTTAAATTATATGAACACCACAATATAATACTGTGAAAACATACCTTACAACTCAAGATGTTTCCAAATGCAGAGAACGTGTCGTACATAGCTTTATTATCAATACTTTTATCCAAGTTTTTTATAAAAACGTTTCCAACACCAGACTTGCGAAGGGAAGGATCCCGCTGTGACCACATGATGCGAATGGGACGCCCTTTTATCATGTCAAAATTCATGGTGTCCAGAGCTCGCTCCGCTAAAAGAAACAAAGAAGTCTGCAATACCATACAAATTTACAAGGCCTGTCTAAATTTTTAAAATTACATACTAATGAATGGACACAAAAAGACAATGAAGATACTAAATGCGTGAGTGAATTACCATCTGCTGGTTGCTGGAAGTTGACATACGCATATCCCAGGGATCTGCGAGTAATCATGTCCCTACAGACCCGAATCGAAAGTACAGGGCCAGCAGTGGAAAATTTTTCAAACAGCATGGCCTCCGTAACATCGTGGTGCAAGTCGCCAACATACAGCGAGGCCATAGGATAATTGGGACCACCAGGATTCATTTTTGGGTTGTTACTTATACTTTACCACAGCTGCAAATATTATGATGCAATAAAATGTCAATATGCGGAATTTCCTTTCTTCCAAGAGAGTAACTAGCTTCAGATTCCTTTCAGAATGCCCACGTTGTACGATCACGAACTCACACACTTCAGTCAATTTGTTTCACGTTATTTTTCACAGCTTTTTCGATTTTTTTTGGATTTTTAGTACTTTTATACTTTTTTTTTGTGTTTTTATGAATTATATCACGAAATGTAGGTGGGTTGTGTAACCTATTTTTGAGGAGACACAACCACACACGAACAAACCCTACTCAATATGAGGAAGAGGCAACGGAAGTAGGTCGCGGATGGTTTATATAATCTACCCATAGTACTCTTCCGCGACCGTTGTTCGACAAAAAGTAGGACTCCACATAATATTGTATATAAGTTATAATAAAGAGAACACGTAACTTTCTAAATATGATTTTAGATATTCATACATAGAACATCATATGCTAAAGATTTAAGAGCAACTGTGTTACCAAATAAGCAATAAAATCTTGGGATGACGGGTACAGTTGTGAACTATCAAACACTCGAACATCGAATAGTCTCGACTCGTGATTGGTAATCGTAACCAGGCGTAACCAATGAACAAAACAAACGAGGGTGAAATTGATTTTTATAAATTTGGTATCTTTGACAGTATGCAATTACAATACACCACATTTAAGGGGAATATGGAATAATCTTGCAATCAGGAAATCGAACCATTTAAAAAATTAGAAAAAACAATGCACTAAACAAGCACTGGAGTACACAGATTAAGAGAACAATATACATTTCTAAAAAATTGACAGTGTAACCACAGTTCCAGAGAATCTGACGTAAATACTTCTTTGTATTTAAATTATATTTAGGCAATAAATACAATGAAAGGAAGTTTATATATTAGTTTTATTCTAAATATTCCCTTTATATGTGCTTTACAATTGAGTAAATAGTTTGATTAAGACATGGCTTATTTAACTTGAATTAGTTACGCTTAAGATGGGTCTGTGGTAGCTGAAATGTTATAAAATTTGTGCACTTTAGAGTATCAACATTTCGTTAAAACACCATATCTATACAAGATTTGACATTAAGCCAAACGTTTCCTCCATAAATATATAAATAAATGTTTGTAGAACCTAAACCATTTGTGATATGTAAAATCTGAAAACAGATATGGAAAGCTCAAGAGGTAATACGTATTTCGTACACAATATGTCCAGATCCATCTGTTACAGTTTTCGAGAGGCGTGCGCTTAACGCTTAACGTGATGAACAATAATAATAAATAGGAATCCTTTACCTCAAACTTTGTTCAATTGTAAGAGACCACGAAGTCCACCCACAATGTCCAATTTAATCAAAAATAAAATGTAGAGAGTTGAGGGCAGTATCACAGATTTCTTAATAATTCTTACATAAGATAAGTAATTGTGATATTCTAAAACGTTTTTACCAGCACAAAATTATCTACTCTACAAGGCACTTCTACAGTCGATTCACAGCTCGACTCTTTCCGCAATAACGAAAGATTTTGATCTAGTAGTACTACATTGAGGATTTGACATCAACATTAAGCCTAGCGTTTCTTAGGTAACAACAATTTGTAACAAGTGTACCTAGGGAACGTCGTGTTTACTCGGAATTGTTGTTACCTAGGAAACATAATTTGTTTACTCGGCATTATTGATACCTAGGTAGGAGTAAACACGACGTTTCCTAGGTAACCAGGTTACACTTTTTCGTTTCCCTTTTTCGTTACACATTTTTGCCGAATTACCCTTCCTTATAGACATATTTACGTCAAAATATTGGCTCGTATTATCTAATTTGAATTCGAACCTAGAATATATTTCCTGATTAATGTAGTCATGGTTCTTCCACACAAATTCATGGCATGTTCCTCAAAACAGACCATGAATGTCTCCTTACATGATTCTTCATTTACAGTCATCCAATTATATATCGTTTGACATCACATAACCTTAACGGATGAAACAATGCCATAAGTAAACTGATATTGTGACATCCTTGAGGCGCGGTGTCTAAATTTAGCTCTATTCCTTGCACTCTCCTTAATATAGGTGATTGTAAGTGGTATCCGGATATGACTTTAACTACATCTTAATATCATTGTTAGACCAATGTATTTAACTGATTCTAGGATATGAAAAATAATGTTTAATCGCTAGAATATAGCTGTATTAATTTAGATAGTTATTAATATAAAAAAGGTATCCTTGAATCTAATGACCACAAAACCAGTGAAAGTTTAGGTCACATAATGTGTACATGCGTGGTAAACTGTTCCAACTGCAGACCACATTCTGTGCAGATTTTACGGGAGTAATTGTTTTTATTGGTACATGTAAGGATATGATGTTAAATATGAATTTCATTGATGAGATTCAGTGATTTCTGTAGATTTAGTGTGCTTTGTGTTTTTAATTTTTGTTATAATTTATGGTCACTTCGACAGTTTCATTTTTATCCTCACCATATAACAAAATCTCTTTTAGAAAGAGGTGACACTTATTGAATTTATCCACTAAGCGCCAAAAACAAACAAACAAACAAAATGCTTAATAAGGTAATAAACAAATTATTAATTCTTCTTCTTATTTTTCCGGTTTAACAATGTCTTTGTACATTTTTCCGGTACCCTTTACGGGTCCCAACTTTCCGTTGGCTCGATCTATAGACATTTGGTAGGACTCCTTGGACGAGGGATCAGCCCGTCGCAAGCCCTCTACCTGTACTCAGGACAGCACAACACAGAAAAACGCGGACAAACATCCATGGCTTGAGTGGGATTCGAATCCACGGTCCCAGCGACCAAACGCCACAAGACCTGGATAACTAAATACATACACATACATAAATTAGTACCCTAAATAAATTCAAGAACATATATGAATAGTTCTAGATATGGATAAATATTAGAGTGTGTTTAATGAAGATAATGTATATACATGAATAAGTTTACATATAAATAAATATGCAGATTAATGCATTAATAAATGAACATATACAGACCTACATAAATATCTGTGATTTTCATCTATAAACACGCTTAAAAACAAAACACTTACAGAAATAAGCAACACACTCTAAGGTA
The DNA here is from genome assembly GCF_000696155.1 of Zootermopsis nevadensis. Next base: position 1,390,840 of record NW_019059701.1, on the reverse strand, counting down.
TTTAAAGATTGGAATCTGGAATGATAACCCCTTGAAGTCGAATATCATCTAATTTATATTTAAGAATTTAGCGTATAATGCAAAGAAAATGTGAATACTACTTCATTACAAAAATAAACTGGTTAATGCTGTTTGAGGAAAAAAAACCTTGTTTAGAGCGAGAATCATACAAAACTCATAAATACAAAATTTAGAGCAGGTGTCACATATTGTTACAATTGGATTTTAAAAAGTCAATGAAGATATCAAGGAAGGTTAAAAATGTAAATAAACACACAAATAGACCAGTACCACATTTATTTCTTCACTTCAAAAATTGTAGAAGTATCGACATCCAGTATATGTAATACTGAGACCAATTTTGAGTTTTCACTTTAAAATGAAATCAGAGCGATTTTAATAACTGAGAAATGAGAGGCTTGCATTGGACAGGCAGTTGGATTGAATGGCGATTATTGGTGGAGTGGAAGAGCAGGCTGCTATCCTGAGGAAAAGAGGTAATGAAAACATATTTGAAAAACACACGGTGAGGAAACGAGGTGACCTGCTGCCTGTCTATATAAGTCTCCTTAAAACGTTCAGTCATTACATATTTACCCTGAATATGAAAGCTGCAATCTTTGTCGAAACGTAGGCTAATTCTCAAATTTCGACGCGACTCATCCTCAAAAGCGGAAGTTGTACTCTGAACTCCAGCAGTTGAAACTAAGGGACAAAGAATCAACGTCGTTAGTGCTACGTCGACATTCCACTTTTGTTTTCATTGTGTTGGAGGTTGTTTTATTTGTAGGTAGAGACATAACGGAACAGTTCGAGGGAACATTTGAGGACTAAAGAGAATTTACATCGCATAATGTAGGTCGTAGCATTCCACTCACTCACCAGAGTATAAAGCGCACGACACGGAAAGCGGTACACAGCTGGGCTTGGAATAAAGTAACCAAAACCTACTTCACGTACCATTTAGCACACTGAAGCAAATAGGACTACTGGCATATTGTGTTAGCACAAGCTGCTAGTGCCAAAGACCACTCCTTCCAATATGAAACGATTCAATACTAATTTCATTCATCTCCCATACTCACAACACCTCAGTCTTGAAAGTTTACCCACAAATATTCTACATGCATTTTCTATCTTCCACACGAAGCTTCATACATTTCACTATCCTAACTAGGAAAGATGTCAAAAACCACATAATTGTCCATCACGTGATATGTAAACTACTCACATACTTCATCTTTCTTATGTCTACCAGAACAACCCATTTAAAAATAATTGTAATTTATAATTTTCCTTTTACGTTTCACACCCATACAAAAACACTCGCATAGTTATTTTTTTTTTTGGTATAATCTGTTTCATGATTTTGGAAATTAAACGGGCTAAATAATAACATTCGTTTCCAGAATCTATTCTGTTTAATTACGAAACTCCCATCTATCTGTTACTGTTGAAACACCAGTTTATTACATACTGTTATATAACGACATCGTTGTTCATTTCGCTTTAATTCTATTTTTTAATTATCTGTTGTAAAGGATATAGAAGGAATCGACCGTGGCCTGATTTAAGTTAATATCCTACCATTTTCCTCGAAGAAGAACCTACGTGGTATTAAACAAGACACGTCTACAGGGACGGAATTCGGCACGAGCTACATATTTAAGGTTTTAAAAATGGAAATGCCGTGGCTTTCAAGCCTTAACTATGTCATCACACACCAACCGTGTTATCAGCAACAGGTAATCAATTTTTATCTGTTTACTGTGTGGGTGGCTGACAGTGTAGACAAACTCAAAGCGTGGTTTTATTTTATATCTTCCTTGATTGTAATCATGTTCAGCGTCAGAATAATATGAATTACCATGAACCTTGAGCCAAAATGGTAAGATTAAAAAATGTAGCCTAGGACAGAGCTGAAGGGAAAACAGCACTGTAATTTTGTTTTAAAAATTTTTTAATTAATATTTTGATACTTTAGTAAGGTTCTAAGGGAATTTCTATCATAAATAAGGTAATACTGTTTTTTTTTTCTCTGCAGAATGCTATGCTCATTGAATGGGGAATATTTCACGTGTTACAGCCATCTGGTGAATGCACACTGCTGCTTGATGGAAAGGTCGTATCCTTCCAGTTAACAGAAAGTCCCCTTTGCATACAGCACAACAGAATAATACATAAAACCTTCAACATTTACTTTACGGTGTATTTTAGTTATCAATTACCACGCCATAAAGACATATGGAGTAGTGGATTGTACTGTATTTCAATTACCGTGTTGTTATCGAGTATAAAACGTACATTTTTAGCCAGTTTCGTATTTAAGAGTGGGGTGTTTTGAAAAATTAATTGCAAAACATTTTTACTCACATATTAACAAACAAACCGAATTACCTCTACAACGTAAACGTTAGACAATTCACTGAAAACGAATTTCTAATCAAATTTTGACTGAGAGACGGGCATCACCCAAGATATTAGGAAGATAAATGTCGAACTGGACTGAATATGGAAGAAATCGTGGCCTAGTTTAAGGCATTATCCCAGCATCTCAAACGTTAATGTACGTAGGTATGTGCACGTGTTGTCCAGTGTGACCATGAGGTGCAAGGCAGCCAGCGACGGGCCGTTATATCTGCGAATACCAGTCCTGCTCGGGGTATGGTGTTTGGCCATGTTATCTCGTGAAAGCAAAGAACACCCGTTAAATAGCGATAAAATTAGAAGACACTTGAATCACAACACAGATAACTGAAATTATTAAGCACGTATCTGCAATCAGTTATCTCAGTGTTTAGAATAGAATAATAATCAGTCGATTACCGAGTGATGGATATTAAAATTTTTCAAGATGATAAGATAATGAATATTTGATTTTATCGTAGTAAATACATAAGAAGTAGCTAATTCAGTTATTCGAATAACTTGGACAATCTTTCTTTCACCTGAAGCCACAGTTTACACTTAAGCTTCTGATATATTTGTCCCTAAAACTATCGGTATATGAAATGACGATGGCTTTGTGAACTGGAAACACCTGGATTAATAAGTAAACTGAATACGGGGTGGACAATCGAAATCTGACTACTGTACACAGTCAAAAATGTCTCTCTTTTTCACTAAGTCCAAAAAGTTGTCAGTGGAGCCACGGTTCCGGAAAATTAGACGTAAATACGTCCATAAGGAAAGGAAGTTCATATATTGGCTTTATTCTAAATATTTCCTTTATAAATCCTTTACAACTGAGTAAAGTTTGATTAAGACACTGCTTATTTAACTTGAATTAGTTACGTTTAAGATGGGTCTGTGGTAGCTGAATGTAATGTAAAGTAATGTATTTTAATGTAAGGTAATGTTATGAAATGTTTTATAGGTAACAACAATGCTGAGTAAACAGATGACGTTTCCTTGGTAACATAACAATGAAGTTACACTTTTTCGTTCCACTTTTTGCCGAATGACACTGACCCTAAAATATAGACGTATTTACGTCAAAAAATTCAGAATTCAATCTAATTGTGTGGTGCAGAATGAGGTGAATATTTGCTTGCAAGCCCATCATCATACGCTTGTTAAACATCGACCAGACTACACGGCGCAACAACCCAGAAGACAGAAATCTTCATAGTCATCGCCCTGATGATGGAGGCAGTATGACCTCTGGAACGTTGGTAAACATCGACCAGACTACACAGCGCAACGACCCAGAAGACAGAAATCTTCAACGATACAAGTGCCTGACGAAAAACACGAGGAAGAGGAAATGAAGATGAGGGTTGTAAATGAAAGGAGAATGAAGGAGGTAGAAGAATGCAAGACAGACAGAAGGGAGGTATAAATGTGGAACGAGTTAGATTTATGTGTGTTTCGCTCCGATGCAGAATCACGACTTCCTTTCCATCGAGGTCAACGAGTTATCAAGCACTGAAATGTCTGATTTACCGACCCACTCTTACTTTATTTCGTAACTATCAGCTGCCGAATGACGCTGAGCTTATGAAGAGGAACGGGGGATCTATGACTAATGTTTCGTTTCGACGTGGTGTGAACATCAGCTGTAGCTCTCTCTCTCTCTTGTGCAATCGGGTACAGAAGCCAGAGCACGAAACTGACCCCTCGTGCGTGAAGCTTCACTCCCAATTGCCCCATAAGCTTTCGTGATGCTCAATTGAAGGGGCAGTTTACCTCTAACCTTTCACCACAGCAGAGGACCATTCTGTTTCTACATCACGTGGCCTGTATGCGACCAAAGACAACGTGACAGTAGCAGTAATGGGATGAATGCTCTTCCTCGATGTTGGTGTGTCATATTGGCCTTTTGGGTTGTAATGTCGTGTCGACTTGAAGACGAGTATGAACGCATCGGAGGAATACATTGCCTACATCTTAAACGTCACCTAACATCAACTAATTTATTGGTTTGACGAGAGGGAACAAATTGTTGAAACTCTGCTACGTCTAATGTTCCAGGGGAATTTGGTTATGCGACTTGAAGGGTATAGAGAGGTTTGCGCCTGCTGATTTCATCAGAGATAAACGAAAGTGAGACCGACTTTCCTTGAGAACAGGTCTGGAACCAGTTTCCTGCAAGCCCAGCTAATAACGGTAAATAGTTTCAATCTGCTAAGTAATATAGCTCAATTCTGAAAGTTTGTGACGATGGCGCTTAGTAGTATTGGACGATGGATAACGTCCAGAAAACAGTTTGCTTCAATAAGTAATACAGAATGCCCCTAAATTCGCGGACAATTTAAAGGGCATATATTTATATATTTATAACATACAAGAAAAACTTGTTTTTTTATACAAAATAGTCGCACCACATCCAAGTTTCTTCAGATGTGGTCACGGAATTTTCGTCCATAATTTTAGTTGTAGGTAAGCCAAGTCTCTTAGACAAATCGACTACCTGCAAGGGTCCTCATCCTTAACCCGAGTGGGAAGGAAGGACTTGAGAACCCCCCCTCAAGTGTTTTTGTATTTAGAATTATTCCAAATATGTTGCCGTCCCATTGGAATGTACTCTGTATTCTTTGAAGGGACCAATAACTTGTTCTGTGTTTTGATTTGTGGCTGATTACCCTTCGTCTGTCAGTTCTTTAAGAATTTAGAGTGCTGAATGTAACAGCTGGGTATTGAAACTTATTCAGATAATATTGCCGGCAGCGTAGAGTCCCGTATTGTATTTAGTAACCCCTTTTGGACTTTAATACTTGCTACACAGTAAATAAATTACTTGTTCAAAGAGTAAATTGCTTTTGTTACCTGGGAAGTTGGAAATATTTGATTTTCGTGTGAGTGGACAATGAAAGAGTTTTCTTTCTCCAAGAACAATAATAATTTTGTTACCAAGATTTCTGGATGATACAAAAACAACAACAAAAACGTTCACCCACACAAAATCATGTTAAGCACGACGTACAAATACAGAACAACTTCGAATACGATATTTAAAAAATACAATAAAATCTGGAAGAAAACATCATTTGAAATCTGATAAACATCTGACTAAAAAGTTGCATTTAAGAAATTATATTTAAGTTTATATAATTTTATACACTTGAAGATGGTTCTTTTAGAACCGAAACATGTCATGTAAAAAGTGATATTCTAATGTAAATCGAACATTTCGATAGAGAATATCATTTAATATATTTTTAAATATTTAAATTTTAATTATGGTAATATTTTAATATTTAATAGGAATTTTATTGTGATTAGACTGACAAGATTTAAACAAATACCAAGATTTCTTCTTTACTTTCGGCTTAACAGTGAAGTAAAGTTCCTTTTGTCAAGCCTAACATTTAAAAAACTACCCTCAAGAGATTAATAGTGCGTTTCGTCACTCTTCAGTTTTAATTAATGCTATGTGTTAACCCAAGTCACGTGCGAAATGTCATGCACTATAAATTCACTGTATGTTTCATGTCGTGTAAAACTGAGGCAGTTTCACATATTTCTTTTTTTTTTTTTTTTACATTGTAGGTCTAATTGGTGCGCCAAGAAAAAGAAAGCACATCGCCTTTGATATGAACAGAACGTCGTTCAATTTTGCGTACTGACCTAACCATAGATAACGTACTTGTTCACGCTAGAGCGCCGACTCAACTGCTCGTAGTTTATACTTCTGCAACAGATGGCAGGAAGATCGTAGTAGGAGATCATCGCACTCTACCTGGAGATTTAAGAATTACAAGGAATCGATCTTATAAACAACGGTTAGTTAGAAGGCAGGGAATTTCTTGGGTAACTGTGTAACTACTAGCGTCTTACGAAGGACTCACTCTACTCCATATAGATAATTTATCTTTTCATTCTCAACACGTAAATATTAGTTTCTTTGGATTCGTCGTCGAAATGCAAAAATATCTTGAAATGTACGTAGAACTGTAGTCTTTATGACATTCATCTTTGAAATGCTAAGGAATACTAATTAATAAAAAGCAAAGCCCTTATTGAGAGGCTGACAGTCGATCAGCTAGTCAACCCCCCTCCCCTAATTTCTTTATGAAACCAGAAGTTTGAAATTTGAGGATCTGAACGCGGTGAAGATGTATACATGGTGGTCCTCTCGGTTGTGACGTCTTGTCAATTTCTACGGTGGGGGTACCAACGTTTAAGAGGAGCATAATATCTCCATTTTCAACCCTGAAGATATAGGCAGTATTTTCTTCTGAAATATTTATACCCACATGGAAGTCCACACTGCGTCACAACTCAGACCACCATGGAACCAGAGGGTTCATTACCGTGTCCACAAGAGCACACCACAAGGTAGATAAGTCCAATAGACATCTAATCCCATTTAAATATGATACGTTTTAATGTGATCGTACCATCTACACTTTGAGCTTCCAGTCCCAATCTTTGTTCTGTTTCCATGACCCCCTTTCGGCCATCGTCATCAGCTTCCCAATCATATCTTTTTATATTAGGCCCCCTGTGTGCCCTTCGCTCCAGCCAGATGTTTAGCGGCGAGTAGCTACCCTGATTATAAAGACAGCACGATCTTTTTAAAAAAGTTGGTAACCACTTACAAGACTACACGATGTCACAAGCAGCGAAAGCCGAGAACACTTATTTAGATGTTTTGATTGGGATATCGTATGCTTCCATTACATGAAAGAGGAACGTGAAGAAGGAAGATGAGATTTATGCGAGTGCCTCTAGGATAATAAAAAAGGAATGAAGATTTAAGGTAAGCGAAAAAGGTTAGAAATATAGAGACTAGAACAGAAGACCATTTAGAAAATTGGAGGAAACATATGGCGAGAGTGAATTGCCTGCAGTAGATTTAAGAGAAAAAAAGGAACTCAAAAAGTCAGACCCAGTTTACAGACTGGAATTTAGGGAACATTCTTGACGACTTGAACCCTGACTGATTCAGAAGAAAAGAACAGCGAGAAGATAGAAGAAGAAAAGCGATGATAAATGTAGCGAAGTTCGTCTATTTTTAAACTAGTGATAAGTTAGGTTGCGTCACGCCGTGTTATCCATTACCATCACCGTCTGTCACGAGGTGATGTAAAGTTACCTTGTGCGACAGCAACACTCTATTAGAAAGAACAGACACGTGGAGGTCAAACCTCATGTATTCTATTTCTCGGCACTAGATAGGAGTTAATGACAGCATTCACGCTCCGGCCGATTTACCCGTAGGGAAAAATCACCCGGTATCCATTAAACAGGAAGTTGGCTGGGCTTCATAGTTGGAAAAATTTCCTTACCCTGTCGGGAAACGAAATTAGGTTTTCTAGTCCGTAGGTAGTTACACATATACTAATTCATAACAGTAATATTGTTAGCATTTAAATATGATAATATATTCTAAACTCTGGTTGGTATTCTTACGTAAATAAACACGTATAATAAATCTGACTGTGAAATGGGCTTAATCCAACCCATGTCTCTTTGTAATGTCAAATGATAAGGAATAAGTTCACGAATGTTATGCACCAGTACATAAGGATTTGGAAGGAGACAATCGTAGATTATTTGAAGACAATATTCCTGGATTCCCTCGGACAGACTGAGAAAAACCAGTGAGAATAGCGGCTCATCCCCAGAAAACAAAGTTTTACATTAAAATAAATTTTAACGCCTGCATTATCGTGTTTAGACTACACGCTTTGCACAAGCGGTGAAGAAGTTGCCGCACCTCTACTGGGGGATCCAACAATGTGAGTATTAGATTGGGGAACTTACGCAATAAATTTGTCACTCAGTGGACGGCCCTCGTAATTACTATTCTGAATATCCTGAGTTCAAATCTCTGCCTAGAAACCGGCTACTCTGATATGTTTTTCTCCGAGTCCTTCGGTTTTTACTTGTCAGTATCATTTCACTGCTACTCCACATTCACTCATGTATCATTCAGGGGATGGACAAGGGGCTGTTAGAGGCTCCGTTCCATAGAGACACAGTCTCACCCCATCGCAACAGTAAAAATAAATTTACTGAATGACGCACTATAAACAAATTATACAGCAAAGTATAACTGGATATGTGATTAATTAGAAATCATATGCATAGTAGTGGACTGTGAAGGACAGTAGATCTTTGGACCGACATTCAAAACCGAATCTCTTCAGAATACGGATCAGGAAGGCTAAATATTACGTGACGTCCAGTACGGTAATGACCAAGGTGCGATCCAATGACTTCCAAAATATGAAACGTGTGCAAACAACGGAAGAAGTCCTCAGACCTGTAACACGCTTCCAGGAAACATTTTTAAGGTCAATATTAAGAAATGAAGGTAAATGCTGGACTGATTTCTACAAGTATGTAAAACGACGTAAAGGAAACAGGGAAAATATTCCGTCGATCAAGGATGGTAATGGACGGCTCATTACTGACTCGATAGAAAAGGTCAACTCCCTTAATTTCTATTATTCTTCTGTATTTAGCTGCGAGCGTAGCATCCCGCAGATACAATGCGCTAACTCAGGCGAACTCTTCGCCATTAGTACTAAAATCATTAGAAAAAGGCTAGCAGGGATGGGAAAAAGCAAATCAGTAGGGCCTGACAGCATTTCTGGGGAAATTCTAAAATTGGGTGTGGAAGCCATGATTCCATACCTGGCGCGATTACTGGACGTAACAATTAATAATGCCACTTATACCAAGGGACTGGAAAAAAACCATAGTGGTTCCTATTTACAAAGGAGGTGATCGATCATTGGTCACAAATTACAGACCGGTCAGTTTAACATCGGTGGTCTGCAAACAAATGGAACACGTTATAGCATCGTACCTGAGGAAAAACTGGGAGGAAAAGAATTGGTTATTCGAGGGTCAACATGGGTTCAGGCCGGGATATTCATGTGAAAGTCAAGTAATCACGGTTTGTCAGGACATTGCAGACACACTGGATAACGGAGGAAGGTTAGACGCGATTATAATCGATTTTTCGAAGGCCTTCGATTTACTTCCTCACGATCGGCTGCTTATGAAAATCGCGGCATCGGGCGTGGACTCGAGGGTAGTCGTATGAGTAAGGGAATTCCTTTTAGGCCGAACGCAGAGAGTTAGAGTAGGAGGGCAATTATCAGAGGAAGTCAGAGTAACGTCAGGTGTACCGCAAGGGAGTGTATTGGGTCCACTTCTGTTCCTCGCGTACGTAAATGATATTTGGACGAACATTGAATCGACTATTAGACTTTTCGCAGATGACTGTACAATATATAGGAAAATTATAAATAGTAAAGATGCAGATGGATGTGAACAGTCTGGGGGAGTGGGCGGTTGAAATTGCTATGAAAATTAATCCAAGTAAAAGTAAGGCAGTTAATTTCACGAGAAGTCGGGTGAAGGAATCACTAAACTATTCGTTACGGGACCAAGTAATTCCGGAAATCGCTCCCTGGTTGTGGCACAACACAGGAATATTGTTTTACTAAGCGAATGAAAGAAAGACGTCAAATATTAATTTCATACTTTAACACTCAATTATCCCCAAGTGCATAATAACATGGGTCGAGTTTTGTTTTCATCCTGCCCTTCTCATGAGTATTACATATCAATCCATTTAGGGGTGGAACGGTCGGAAAGGGTGGGAGTTTGAGAATCAAAAGCTTTTGTCGTGAATAACCTCCCTTCTGGGAGTTCATAGAGACAATATGTTGCACAGAACGGAACGATGAATTATTGGTATGGAGCAATAGATTGGTAACATATTTATTGTTCCTATTAAATAAGGGGGGGTGTGACGGTTTGTACAGAAGGGAGGAATGTATTATGCTTAGTGGAGTTCGTATTATCGGTCCGATAATGGGGTGGAGATTACAAAGTGGAGCTCTCATAATCTACTGCCCAAATTGTATACTGGAAAGCAATGACGACTCGAACCGCACACCACATGACGCACACAGGTGGAATAACATTGTTAAATAAATGTATGTGACATATTTTCAATAAACGGAGATGAAGTAACACCCGCACAGATAAAAAATACCTGCAAAGAAGTTTAAAATGTGTACTGTTTATCAGAAATCATTAGGGTAGAGGTTACAGAGGTTAATCGAAGAGGTTACAGAGGAGGAACCAGGAAACCTCAAAGGAAGACAGCACCTACAAGATCTAATATTAGATGAAAAGATAATATTAAAAAGGATATTACATTATTAATGTTCGAAGATGTGAAATGGATCATAGTGGTTCAGAATATGACACAATAAAAATAATTTAAGGACAGATTAATGTGTAACAAGCCATGGTTAACGTGCTAAATGAGTTTGTAAACTGCGGTTAAACTAAACAATTTACTATTGCACTTCAGCAGTTCGTTTCCCTTGGCCATAATCCTCCCAAGAGACATAACAGAACGCAGTTAAGCAACCGAAAATTGTTTTGTGCTACAAAAGAACAGCGAAAAAATAAATTGATAAGAACTTCTGGAGTAGTAGAATTTCTAATAGAGTAATTAATGTACATTTTTCGATAATTAAACACTTTGTGTAGTAGGAGAAAACAACGAATAATTGGTACGGATTTCATAAAAAGAGGTTTGATTTCCGGAAAGATGTTTTTTTTTTTAAGACTGGAACACCGCGAGTGGCTGACTGCGTCTCTTGCCGGACCCGATTCGAAACGCGACCATAGACGACCTCAGCTAGTAAATTGTCACTGATGTATCCCGGTTCGATTTGCAGGAAAATAATATTTAAGATAACTTAGGTATATGTTTTATTACGTAGTCAATGTAGCGTTAAAGTTAACTATGAAACGGAAGGACCCGGTCGCAAGATGTATCGAGGTATCACTTATAGGCCTATATTTACAAGGTCTTTTCTTAAAATATCGGCCCAGAGGGCGGGTATACTGACTGAAAGTTTTCGTCGTTTTTCTCAATCTCTCCAGAAAAATGCCGCGCTAAAACGTAACTTAAGCTAGAGCCGCTACATTCCATGTCATTTCAATTTAATCATTCCATAATCACACTTCCATTCGTTAAAAAGTCTGCCTTTAACATCGTTATAAAGTGAACCACAAATAAATAAATGAGAATACAAGGAAGGAGTCTAAAACATCCAGCTCTTTGATGAGTTTTTAACTGTTCATATGGACCTGTCGTCAGACAGAACACTAAATAAATAAAACTGTACCAAATGTTTCTACAGTACGGATGTACCTAACAACAAAAAGTGACAGATGATGGTTATATAAGATTTGAGACTTTCGCGGCAAGTACGATCAATAAATCTTCTCGGGCAATCAGCCGCGTTAACTGGTTACCGTAGTAAACCCGACGTTTCGGGAACAAATTCTGTCCCAATCAACAGGGTTCTGATGTGACTGGATACCTTGTCGACTTACGAGGTATCCAGTCACATCAGAACCCTGTTGATGGGGACAGAGTTTGTTCCCGAAACGTCGGGTTTACTACGGTAACCAGTTAACGCGGCTGATTGCCCGAGAAGATTTTATAGATGATGGTTACTTTATTATCACTGTCCTATTTTAACTTCAAACAAATGCCAACAACGTATGTATCCGCAACTCGTATTTATTTTGTTTAACTTCCAATAATTATAAAAAAAAACTTAATTTACTCGTACCCTTGGCTCCACCGGAATTGCCTTCGTAATTCATTTTATATAAAATTCTTAATTCTCTTTTTTTGCCACAAATTCGTTCATTTTTATTTCACTGACGTTAGTTAGAAGGCTGAATACGGGATGGGGTACAAAATGGGAGGGGGGCAACTGGAGAAAGTATTGGGTTGCACCGCATGTGCAAATCAACTCGCGCGGAAACAAACAAAAATGGCAATTGGCAGGCGCACAAACAGAAGAGACAGCGCCGCGCTGCCATGTTTGATGTGAACGACATCTGCGGAAACAATTGAAGAGCTTGAACCGCAAAACTGAATGGAGAGCGATTTTTTTTTCAGATCGTTAACTAATCACAGACGAGGACCATGTCAATGGGTTGGGATTGGAGAATTGAAAAGGGGGTGCAATAACAACGAATATGTAAAATAATATTTATTTTTAAAAGGATTTTCAACCATGGCAACAGTAATATCATCCTCACACAAAAAAAATACATTGTGATGACAACAAAAGGGACCGTGAAGTGGAACATAAACTAAGGATACAATGCCAATTACGAGACTTTTCACCTCCGGGATGCGTATCTTGTAATGGAGTCTTCAGAAGGAGAGTATATCGACACACAGCAAAGAAACTGTGCAATTCAACTGGAATTATGTCGAAATTTCGTGGAAGTACGAAGAAAGATGGAAACAAACACAAATAGAAAACATTAAGTAAACATATAAATAAAACATTAAGAAACAGAAGATGAACGATTTAAAGAAAGGAAAACTTACTAACGAAAGAGGAAAATAGTAACATGAAAGAAAATAAAGGAACAAAAAATAATGAAGGAAGTCAACTAAAATATTAAACAAAATAGACACATACAAACAAGAAATTAAATGTAGACACAAAGAATAAAGACACGTCTTGAAATTCTCATTTCAAGAGTGTGCACAATGGGATTTGGGTTTACTCATAGTCCTGATGAAGGTCAGAATAGGAAACGTTTGTCCTCCTTGAGCAAAGCAAAGAAGAATGATAGAGAGAGAGAGAGAGAGAGAGAGAGAGAGAATGAAGGAGGTAAAAGTGTAAAATGTGAAGAAAAAAAAATCACGGGAATAAGTGAGAGACATCTTATTTATTGATACCACATTGATGAAAGATTCCGAGGCAGGGCCTGCACGCGTAAGGGCAGTATGCAAATGGAGTCGATAAAATGGCATCAGGCAATAGTGCGAGACAGGAACAGCAGAACTGTCATGCTCCCAGCATGTACTACGTGATTAAATAATTTGGAAGAACAAGTAATATGATGGCTTTCACGCCTAGGGCTTTAAATTTTGAT
>NW_019059701.1:1342501-1363879 GCF_000696155.1 Zootermopsis nevadensis | reverse complement strand
TGAAGATTTCTGTCTTCTGGGTTGTTGCGCTGTGTAGTCTGGTCGATGTTAACCAACGTTTCAGAGGTCATACTGCCTCCGTCATCAGGGCGATGAGTATGAAGATTTCTGTCTTCTGGGTTGCTGCGCTGTGTAGTCTGGTCGATGTTTACCAAATGAGGCAGTATGAACTCTGAAATGTTGGCAAATATCGACCAGACTACACGGCAACAACCCAGAAGACAGAAATCTTCAGTACAATATTTATGATTACATTTTACTTTTTGTTATGTTTATTACAAGTGTTTTAATTTTTCAGATAAAGCTGCATTTCAGCACTTGGAAATAGTACTTTGTAATCGGAAACTCACAGATTCTATCATCATCCCGCAAGTCGGATATTAAGGTGATATTTTAGTTGGTTTCTTAGTTAGTTTAATGCGTCGTTTTTTTGTAATGGTTCTGGATGATAAATTTAGAAATACGTGGAAGAAAGCTGTGTCGGCGTATAAGACAATACCAAATACTTTCCTGCAGGAAATGACGAAAACCACGAAAATGAGTACGAATAACCGATAACTCAACCGAAATACGACTGGAACTTCCTGAAACAAAAAAAAAAATGTCGATAAATCCTGTTTCTTATTCGGAAGGTCTCAGATTCGAATTTCGGCCCTAAGATCGGCTATTTTGGCTAACGGTTGTGGGTCTCCTCAGTCCCTTCAGGCAAATGACGCAATAGTGCCTTAAATCTGGCCACCAAAACTCCCTCCTCTATCCCTTCCAGTTCACCATCCTACTGTCAGAAAGAACTGACTGGAGCTATCAGGCAAATACAAGCACATAAACAAATGAGCGTTAGTTAGGCCGCAAGTTTGTTAGTCAGATAGTTACGTTGATAGGATACGAACACAAACCTTCACATTATTTTACTTTGATTTAAAATGACAGTATGCTTGATTGTAGCTATCCTTGCTTGAAGGCAACTACTGTTAAATTACGAGAAGTTACATAATACAGGACTCATTTTTATTATGTTGGCACAAATTAGCTAGACGTGGGAGCTGGCACTGAATGAAATTTGTACAAGTTTCGTAATTGGGACTCTAGCACGCCTGGAGGTAATTGGTTCCAGCTTCTTATGGTCCTATTTACAAAGGAATATTTGCCTACATCCGTTCTTTGTTTGTTTGTTTGTTTTGTTGTTTGTACAAGTTTCGTAATTGCAAAGAAAATACGAAAGCACGATCAGACCTGAAAGCTGATAATCAAATCACGAAGCAAGAGATTTCATTACCGCCCTAGAGTTCTGCGATTCCGAGCAAGCAGCAGTGGGACTCTTCGCAAGCAGAGTTGTGAGTTCCGGTTCTCTCCAAGTTCCTTTTATTTCTGATTAATTTTTATGGAACACATTGAACGTCGTGACACAGTGTATCAGGGCGATGACTGACCCATCGCTCTGACGAGAAAGACAAAATACCTCTGAAGCATCGGTTAACTTCTACCAGAATACATGGCGTAACATTACAGAAACCACCCTTCTTCCTTGCTTTTATAGTTTAGAATTTCAATGAATGTTCCGATTTCTTTTATGAGGTGAAGAGAAGAAATTAGATATTAAACTAAAGAGGTCCATACTAGAAGTTGCTGAAAGGCGTATCTCCAGTCTCATCAGCTTTCATATACACCACGGTCCCTTGACCATGTGTCGGTATTTATGGCTCTGGAGTAAGTTTTGTGCAACACCTGTGTGAATTGAACGCGGTATGGACAACGAAACTCTAGGGTCTCTGCCTGGTTCCCTTTGTCTCATTATTCACCAGTGTTGGGCTCGAGATAATCCTTCTGATACTGTACAAGTTTCGGGCCACATCCCCCCCCCCCGGAGCCACACTTCTTCCTATCAGGACACCGAGGTTTGCATTTGACGGTAAACCAATCTGTAATGAAGTCCACAGGAGGTTCATAATTTAGAAAATGATAAAAGAAAATGTTTTTAATATTTTCTTTTCCCTTCAAGGACTGTGTTGAAACATGTGACTTCGTAGACTTATTCTGAATGCTTTTCTCTTACAAGTCGCCTCTTAATTTGTTACGAGCTCCAAGGATTGAAGTCCGTATTGCCCATTCTGTCCTTCTACATGCCCCACCCATCCCATTGTTCTTCAGATGATCACACTAATAATATCTGATGAAGAGTATGTTACAAATTTTGGCGTTCTTCAGTATGTAACTTTCTACAATTTCAGATCAAAGGTTCTCAGCGTATGGCCCGTAGTCCAAATTTAATTTTTACTGAATGTTACAAGATAGAAAAAAGCTATTTGTTATCGTACTTAAAATTAAGTGCTGTATTTCACTGCGAACGTAATATATGACTCATATGTGATGAAATAAATTAAGGACGTACGAAATAAAAAGTTGTCAGTGGAGCCACGGTTCCGGAAAATTAGACGTAAATACGTCTATACGGAAAGGAAGTTTATATATTAGCTTTATTCTAAATATTTCCTTTATACATGCTTTACAATTGAGATAAGTTTGATTAAGACTTTGCTTATTCAACTTGAATTAGTTACGCTTAAGATGGGTCTGTGTTAGCTGAATGTAAGGTAAGGTAATGTAATGTTTTATAGGTAATAACAATGCTAAGTAAAGTAATAACAATTCCTAAGTAACATAACAATGAAGTTACACTTTTTCGTAACACTTTTTCGTAACATTTTTGCCGAATGACACTGACCCTAAAATATAGACGTATTTACGTCAAAATCCCTATAAAATTTATGACTGTAATAATGACAATGCCACATGGCGCATTAGACACAAATCATAAATTATTTATATGAGGAGCCGGATATAATAAAGTGGCAAAGGAGGAAGACAAAAGTGGTTGGAACACCTGTTCAAATCAGAAGACACGAATCCTTACAGAAAAACAACTTTCACAAATCCCGAATATATTACAACTAGCTGGACAACACAGAAGAAGATATACCGATTGATGCAAGGGCGAAAGACTAAAGCGCGGGACAGAAACCAACTGGGGACACAGTTGAGGAGGCCAAGGCCTGCATTAGGCTGCAGCACCAAGGAACGGGAAGGTTACAGGATACAAGGAAACAAAGCTTCGAGCTATGTCTTGGCCAACTGAACAACTGTCAACTTATCCATGGAGCTGCTTAGTCCGGAATACCATCATTATACGGAAAGCCTATATTAATTCTTCATACCGTAACAGCAACTGTGTCTGCAGGGAACTGTTTGTATCACACTCAATGAATCTTAGTTTTTCCCACAGATTAGATATTTATGGGTTTCATATTATTCTCAGAACAAATAATGATCATATCCCAATGACTTTACATTCACTGAGATATGAACTTAATATTTAAATATTAGGCATTTTAGATGAACTTCGTGCTTCAAACGGTTAAATAAACACTGCACCTGATAAAATCTACATTTGTCTGCTTCAGACCGCTGCAATGTTTATTATCAGTGGAGTGAATGTGCTTTGTTTTAAAACTGTCTGAAAACTGTTATTTAACTTACTGATCAATATGCCACTTAATGGTGTCATTCATTGTGACAGAATGACAGACATGAATAAGCATTAGCATTTACCTATAGTACACAAGTACAAATGACATTACTGAAAAGTCATTACAGGTCACACGTAGACGTAAATCAGCCGCAACTGGTGTAATGCGTTGTCACAGTTCTTCCACGTATCGGCCTCGACCAAGCGTGTCATCCTGACTCAATTATACTTTTGTTACAAGACTAGAAAGGTACATTCCAGAGCAAACATATTTTACAAATTCAGTCTGAAATTTTGTTTATGTAAATGGCGTCATGCCTCTGAAGACAGTTTTATGGTTGCAATTTTTAATTCTCCGCCGTCAGTGGTACATAACGTCGATTCTACGAACTTACGAGGTAGAAACGACAGAAGGTCTAACTAAAATAACACCTAGAAAGGAGAGACTTCAGGTTCTCACGGCGGAAAGTCTCCTGGGATACACAGACAATATATTAAGAGACCGCTGGGGAGACCTAGACGTAGATGGGAGGATAATGTCAGGCGGGATCTATGGGAGATAGGAGTTGAAGGAGACTGGATTTCGTTGGCCCAGGACAGGGTCCGGTGGAGGGCTTTGGTTAATTCGGTGATGAACCTCCCGCCTCCGTAAGCCATCTAGTTGGTTGGGTCCACTATTTGGGAAGCCTGAGGGGAAGAGACCTCTGGAGAGACCTAGACGTAGATGGGAGGATAATGTCAGGCGGGATCTATGGGAGATAGGAGTTGAAGGAGACTGGATTTCGTTGGCCCAGGACAGGGTCCGGTGGAGGGCTTTGGTTAATTCGGTGATGAACCTCCCGCCTCCGTAAGCCATCTAGTTGGTTGGGTCCACTATTTGGGAAGCCTGAGGGGAAGAGACCTCTGGAGAGACCTAGACGTAGATGGGAGGATAATGTCAGGCGGGATCTATGGGAGATAGGAGTTGAAGGAGACTGGATTTCGTTGGCCCAGGACAGGGTCCGGTGGAGGGCTTTGGTTAATTCGGTGATGAACCTCCCGCCTCCGTAAGCCATCTAGTTGGTTGGGTCCACTATTTGGGAAGCCTGAGGGGAAGAGACCTCTGGAGAGACCTAGACGTAGATGGGAGGATAATGTCAGGCGGGATCTATGGGAGATAGGAGTTGAAGGAGACTGGATTTCGTTGGCCCAGGACAGGGTCCGGTGGAGGGCTTTGGTTAATTCGGTGATGAACCTCCCGCCTCCGTAAGCCATCTAGTTGGTTGGGTCCACTATTTGGGAAGCCTGAGGGGAAGAGACCTCTGGAGAGACCTAGACGTAGATGGGAGGATAATGTCAGGCGGGATCTATGGGAGATAGGAGTTGAAGGAGACTGGATTTCGTTGGCCCAGGACAGGGTCCGGTGGAGGGCTTTGGTTAATTCGGTGATGAACCTCCCGCCTCCGTAAGCCATCTAGTTGGTTGGGTCCACTATTTGGGAAGCCTGAGGGGAAGAGACCTCTGGAGAGACCTAGACGTAGATGGGAGGATAATGTCAGGCGGGATCTATGGGAGATAGGAGTTGAAGGAGACTGGATTTCGTTGGCCCAGGACAGGGTCCGGTGGAGGGCTTTGGTTAATTCGGTGATGAACCTCCCGCCTCCGTAAGCCATCTAGTTGGTTGGGTCCACTATTTGGGAAGCCTGAGGGGAAGAGACCTCTGGAGAGACCTAGACGTAGATGGGAGGATAATGTCAGGCGGGATCTATGGGAGATAGGAGTTGAAGGAGACTGGATTTCGTTGGCCCAGGACAGGGTCCGGTGGAGGGCTTTGGTTAATTCGGTGATGAACCTCCCGCCTCCGTAAGCCATCTAGTTGGTTGGGTCCACTATTTGGGAAGCCTGAGGGGAAGAGACCTCTGGAGAGACCTAGACGTAGATGGGAGGATAATGTCAGGCGGGATCTATGGGAGATAGGAGTTGAAGGAGACTGGATTTCGTTGGCCCAGGACAGGGTCCGGTGGAGGGCCTTGGTTAACTCGGTGATGAACCTTCGGGTTCCGTAGCCATCTAGTTGGTTTATAATTTTATTATATTACAATGTACGCCTGGATCTCCTAAATAATAAGACTTTTCCACGTTTGTCGGCTAAAAACATACACAAATTTCTTATCCCACACACGCGTGCTACATGTCCTTCCAACTTTTTACACTTTGCTTCCTAACAGTTACTTAAGAGTACAAATGATAGCACCCCTTGTCATTATATTTCGTACAACATAAAAATGTCCGCTCTAAAATTCAATATTTATTTGTAGAACTGAACTTATGAAGACAGTTTGCAATTTACATGTATTTTCATATTACGCGACGTTTTCCAGAAACGCAACTACAAAATAATTTTGTACATCGCCACGAAACATCTTGCGAAGAAATCAAATCAAACAGCAAACCGCAAATTGATTACGCTATTTGATGAACTCATAAGGCGCGTGACAAATAATAGGTTTTTATTGGAATTGTCTGCTCAGGAAACTTTAGTGAATTATTGCGACCGAAATCGACGGTAAACTTAAAGATACGAGTCCTCAGTTTCAAATATCTCCTACAATATGTCAGTAAGTCATACATGTTTTATGTTAGATCCATTTTTCTTCTCTTTTGAAAAACTTATTCGAAGAGAATAGTTGGGTAGCTTTACAGGGAGAATCCAGAATATGAAAAACTTAAGAAAGTATATAAAAGAAATGGAAAAGTCAGAATAAAGACTAAAGTGAATGACAACAGACAGTGAGTGAGACAAATTTAGTATCTACAAAAAAAGAAGAAACTGTGAAAGGAAATTTAAGTCAATATTATCGATAGTATCGATTTGAACTCCCATAATGCATTTTGCGAATCTTTTCATTATCCCATCCGCCCACCTTTTTCCGAGAAACCCCCGTCAGATCCTAAAATAACTTTTATTTCTTTCTCTGTCAAAAATCTGATTCACTGTCACAAGACTCCGTTCTTATTTTAAATCTGAACACATCTCTTTACACTGCCACCTTCTTCTACTTACTCATTCCTGGATTTATCTACCCTTCCAATAACTATTCGAGCATTAATTGATATCATATAACGCCGTTAAGATTCGCCACCAATCTCTTGTTAACAGACTACCTCTTGCAAGATTTTAGTTTCTCCGAAACGTCGGTAAAAGTAACTTCTACCAGAATACATGGTACAACCCGGAAGACAGCCAAGTTCATATCAGCCGACGTGAGAACCTTAATTCTCATATTAATTATGTCTTTATTGAAACGTTCTATACAGCGGAAATATTTTCTACAAAAGTAATAGATCTTAATGTGTTCTATATTTTGTGTTAATGTTTCGATTTTTGTTTAATGACCAATTTTTTTAGAACGCAATACGTTGGATGTGTTGTTCGATGTAAACTAAATTTAGTATCGACAAATACTGACCTAACATTTGAATCCCAAATGTAATCAAAATATATTCAGTAAGTTTGGATCGGAACCACACGGGCGTTCTGTCGTAAAGGCGAACAGGAATAACCATTAAGTCTCCTTTTTGTCTCTGTCCAAGAAATGCTCAGAATTCAGACCGTTGAAATTTGAACCACTCGGCGTATTTCTGACTTTGTGTGTTGATTCATGCCTCCGTAAAGAACACGAGTGTGAGCTTCTGAGGCATACAGACTGACACCTCTTCAGTCTTTCACTGCGAAATGTGGAGAAAGACAGACAGACACACCGCTGTAAGGATGGTACAGGCTGATACAAGAGACAGAGCTCCCTAAGCATTTACTTATTCTGCTGGGACAGCGGCTTTGCTGTTTTAAATTTGTTGATCAGGGACAAGTACACATGTTATAACACGAAACTACGTTTCTGATAAAAATGTACCGGTCTAAGAATTCAGAATGGAAAGTGTCGATCTATGATTGCTTCAAGCCTTGAGCATACATAAAAGGTTTTCTTCACAGGTGTGCTCTGGAACGTGTGAACGGCTTTAGACAGTGCTGGTGTGAACCAGCCTTGTGATTTTGTGACTAGCAGCTGATTTCTCGGTAGGAGGGAAGACTGGAATCTTCTTGTCAACTGATGTCGGTTAAAGCTCTGGGTTGGGCTCAGCATGATAATGGGAACTGCCTGCAGTATTCCCCCCCCCCCCCCCCGATCTATATACTAATCAATACGCAGTCTCTCTCTCTCTCCCACACACAGACAAACTTTATATATTATTATACGAAACCTCCACAGCGTCTCGGGGTGTCACCGTCTCTTGCGTATTCCTGACTCTTTTTTAACCCACTCAACAAAACTCACTTTTTTGTTGAAGTGCGTGAACATTACGTGTGCAATCTTGGAGAAATACCAAATATGTAGGTACTGACAAATGTTTCTCATGTCCCGAGAAACTGCAACATAGACCTACTTCAGGAGAAAGGGGATTACTGAACACCAAATTACGTACATTTTTACTGCACAGTTGTGTGTTTATTCATGTGTTTTTCATGCAATCGTTTGCAGGATTATGAAGTATTTATTTTCAAAAGACGCATCCAAACACTTTTGCATTAACCCTTTAACCAAAGCTCGTCTAAACAATATTTATTAATTTAGCCCGTACCGAAAAGAAAACACAATTTCAACCATTAGAAAGATTAACTGATTACTTCTATTGAAGAAAATAATCTCCATTTACAGCGAGAATCTTACGAAATCCTCTAATAGAAAATGAAAAATTACTGATTGTTCATGTAGGCAGGACATATATAATCACCAATGGGCTTTAAAGGGTTAAACAGTAACTATCAATAAACGACAGGAATGACATAAGATAATGCTGTTTTGTCCACGAGAACTTGTTACAAACACTTTCTTTACAAGCATCTTTGAGACGTCAGTCAAAAATCGCCCTTATCTTCATACTCGCCGCCGCGAGAACCTGAAATCTCACTCGACTACATTATAATTAACTTTGTCTTTCAAAAATTAAATTCGTAAAAAAAAAGAATTAATCCAGGTTTATCAACTGTTATTTACATACACGAAATAAACCAGTTTTTCACTAATGCAGTGTCTAGTAATGTTGAGAGAAAGAATTGAAGATTTGTAACTAGACAGTAAGACCTTCTTTTTCTATGGCCAGCTGTAAAGCTGGTCATCACTATTCCAGCCAACTTTAAGAGCTAAACTGTGTTTGTATTTTCATTATCTGTGAGTCTCAGGCGTTAGTCCAACCCTCGCAGTAGAGAAATGCCCCCCCCCCACCCCCACACAGTACAATAGAAATGGATTAAAATGTTTCACTAAAGCAAACAGTCAACGCACAAAAAAAAAACAGTGACAGTCAGTAAGTTCCCAGAGAATGGGCCCGGAGATTTGAATTATAAAAGAAGTCATACACGCTCATTAAACCTCGCCTGTGATAAATTCAGCATAGAGATAATACTATTTGAAATGTATGGCGGAACACAAAAGAATATGCGTGTGCGTGCGTGCGTGCGTGCGTGGGTGTGTGTTTTAAACAGAAGCTGAGAATTTAAACCTGTTAATATTTACAACATAAATTCAACGAATCTTCATTTTCCATATTGTTTATAAGCATGGAGACACTGACCTTTTGAAATACGAAGCTCATTTAATAATATTTAAGAATTTAGTCTGTACCTGAAAGAAAACATATCACTAAACCATTACAAAGATCAATCAGTTGTTTGGGTAAATCTTCACTGTTTACTCTGAAAATTAGTAAGTCTATAAATGCACTTACATGTTTTCAAAGCAAGTGTTACACAAAGTTAAGATTATGATTTAAAGCTTTAGAAGAAGCAGGCACAAAGTGTAAATACGTGCGTGTCTTATTATCGTAAAGTGCGTTTATTTCAGGTTCTAACGACGGGGACCATAAGAATGGCTGTCTTCTGGGCTCTGATGATGAAGGTAGCAAGCACGTTGGTAAACGTCTACCAGACTACACGGCTTAAAAACACATAAACGGAGTCATTTTGAGCAAACCGACACATAGAAATCCTCAAGATTTTCCACAGATTTATTAAAAAGACAGATCCATTACATAAATAGTATGGACTATTTACCTACAGCCTATTTAATATCATAATACAATATGCATCATTAATATATTTATATTATTATCTGCCTATCAAAATCTCCTGAATAGTTTTCTCACTAAAAGTTTTTGTACCAAAATTTTTTACAAAATTTTAAATTCACCTACGCAAGCTACAATATTTATAAGCTGGAACAGCTTCCAATATGGTGTCCAAAAGAACTGGGGGTTGTCTTCACCGCCACTACGTCCATCCTACTGTGGGGTCCACTCAGATTCTTATCCAGCGGGTATCGCGTCTCCTTTCTCTGAGACAAAGCGGACGTACATACGAGAATAAAAATTGAATGCTTTAATGATAATCGAATCCAATCTGCCATCTTTTTCGATATCTGCAGCAGAGCGCATAGTATAACTTGTATAGCCTATAAAATCTGAGCTAGAGGACCCGTCACACTATGGCATCTCTAAGAAATGTCCACACAGACCTGTCCACGTCTGGACCATCTCGTTCCAACGCATTTCAATGAAACCTGCTTATTGCATCTCTAGACTCCCGAAGCGTTATATCATGGCGCCTTTTCAACACACGTCTTACGATGAATGCGACCACTCTTGAATTTTTCATTTCCAATTGAAGAAATCTGTACATCATAGGAACACGAAATGTGGGTAGCTACACCTGAGCATGAACGAATATAAAATTGAGGCGTATTACACTCCAGTTCACGATAACTAGATGCGTTTTGTTAAATACTTTTCATATTAAACTAATATTAAAATATGAAGATGGCTGTCTTCTGGGTTGTTGTGCCGTGTAGAAGTTTATCAAAGTTTCAGAGATGGTTGCTGCTTCTATAATCAGGGCGATGATGACAGATGTAAGCACCTCTGAAACGTCAGGAAAAGTCTACCAGACTACACGGCGCAATATCCCAGAAGACGGTCATCTTCAGTAATTTATCAGTTTGAAAAACCACACCCAAGTATTAAAATGTTTACAGGGTTGGGTAAGACATTACTAGATTCTCGTATCACAACTCGTAGGGGTTTAAACTTCAAACTACTTGGATTCGCAGGTCTCTGTCTACGTTAATATTCATCAGTGCCACAAGAAGTGACACGTTTATACGAAGGCGAGGAGGAAACATGAAGTACCGATGGCTGAAGCAAGGAGAAGATGAACGAAAAGAGAGTAGTTAGGAGAGGAAAATAATAGATTCAGTTATGGAATATTTCCACAGGGTAACAATTCCAGAACATTCGCCAGGATTTCACCTCTGACTATGGAACCGTTGATCTTTACCTAACCGCACGTGTGGATGGATGATGTCATCGCAGAGGATTCTCCGACGTGATTGTACGTCCTACTGATAATTCCCCACGCGGAGATTCCCAGGGTAACAGTGATAATATGAGAATTACCCAGCCAGACACTTCTGTTTGCAAAAGCCGCGTGTGGGGTCTTCATGTGGTGAAGTGCCAGTTGTTTTTTGTCCGATTTTGACAAAAATTGGTATGTGTTGGACAATTTTTATAAAACACCCCAACAAAAGTTGTCAGTGGAACCACGGTTCCGGAGAATTTGACGTAAATACGTCCATACGGAAAGGAAGTTCATATATTGTTTCCTAGGTAACAACAATGCTGAGTTAACAGATGAGGTTTCCTAAGTAACATAACAATGAAGTTACACTTTTTCGTAACACTTTTTCGTAACACATTTTTGCCGAATAACACTGACCCTAAAATATAGACGTATTTACGTCAAAAAAAAAAATTCCGCTCGGTGCTTCTCGAGTTGTTACGCGCAGAATGACAGTGGACTGACATTTTATTACTGGGGCTAAAAAGCGCGCGTTTTAAATGGGAATACAGAGAATGATGAAGAATGGAAAGGACGGGAATTGGGAAAGATGGAAAAGATAAACGAAACGTAAAAAAGAAGGTGGAGTACAATGAAGAAAGAGTGAAATAATAAATAATAAAGACGTGGATACCAACACATTCCGTATTCTTTACTTATTTATTTATAATCTACAAAGAAACCATTACTTTAAACGTTACTTACTAATCCTGAGTACATGTTTCTGATAGAGATATTCTGTAACTCAGAAACACGAAACCCTTTTTATTTCTGCAAATCAGCTATAATTTACTAATATTTCAGTCTTATTATAATTTTCGTTTCAGAAATATTTACTCGAGAAACCGCAGCTACGCGTTCATTTCTGGTATAAAAAGATTCCCGTAACGTGGCTTCATTGTTTATGACTTGAATATAATGTTGGATGCTAGGGCTCTTCTTGTTAGACACAGATATCAAGATACAGAAGCACAATAGGGACAGAGAATGGACTTCGAGAAGGCTGTGGAATGCAGATCGCTGTTATCTTGTTTCGCGGACGCAAACTCACGTTGCATGGCAACAACAGACAACAATCACTTAGTATGCAAATGGCGAACATGACAGGCGGTGGTGGAACATCACCGGAGTAAACGAGAATGGCAGAAGCAGTTCCATCTTAATAGAGTTTTGTGTCTCAAGAAATTGTTTCTGCTAGAAATACATCTGTAACACTAACTACTTAATACATTCTAAACGAAAGTTCGGTAATATCTGTTCTCTCTGACTTAGTTGTGTTACGAGCTTAGCGTGGCTAATGGATAGTTTATTCAACTGCAATGACTGTACGAGACTGTCAAAACAAATTAATGTAAGAAATAAATATTATAATTAAATATGATGTAACATTTGATAATGTTTGTCTTCTGGAACATTGCACCGTAGAAGGTAATTCATTAATGACTAATTTTTAAATGCTCCTTGCTACATTGCTCAACAAAAGTTGTCAGTGGAACCACGGTTCCGGAGAATTTGACGTAAATACGTCTATACGGAAAGGAAGTTTATATATTGGCTTTATTCTAAATATTTACTTTATACATCCTTTACAATTTAGTAAAGTTTGATTAAGACATTGCTTATTTAACTTGAATTAGTTACGCTTAAGATGGGTCTGTGGTAGCTGAATGTAAGGTAAGGTAACTATGTAGGTAACCATCGTTGTTTATTTGTTGATAAACAGATGACGTTTCCAAGGTAACATAACAATGAAGTTACACTTTTTCGTTTCCCTTTTTCGTAACACTATTTCGTAACACTTTTTCGTAACACTATTTCGTAACACGTTTTCGTAACATTTTTGCCGAATGACACTGACCCTAAAATATAGACGTATTTACGTCAAAATGTAATTTATATTTCCCCGTAATTTTTGGTGGAAAGATTTTCTAGTACTTATAGAAAGCGACAAGGGGTCGTTACAGTCCCAATTTCACAGAGACATTGCAACAAAAACAGTAACAATACACAAAGCGAAGTCTTTCAGAAACATACAAACAGACTCTGACTTTGCTGGAATGTCTTACGAAATCACTGACTCGCAAGAAGAAATCACGTGTACGTTTGAAACAAAAGCACAAACTTACGTGCAAGAAACAGATCCAACAATGCAGAACAAGTCACGTGAAGGGGGAACACAAGAAATTGCTTGGCGAGTGGGAGGGAAACAGAAGGGCGCCGGTGTTAAAATTAACTGAGGGGAAAAATTAAGTGACTCCATTGTAGCACGAAAAGTGAAACTATGTAACAGAGGGAGATGGCTGCTTCCTAACACATTTCACGCCATTATAACTTTAACATTGAACCTCCGTATTTCTTGCTGATTCTGCATACACAGGCCTTCATGCTAGTTTACTTCTATACGCAGAGCAACGCATTAAGATCGAAATACTCGAGTGTCTTCTTTGCATAAAATGAATAAACACACAATTTTATATGTCCGTCTGTCCCCGTATTTCATATCAAAAACTACATACCGAATTTCGACAAAATTTGTCACGCTCAACCTTTTAAGTTTGTAATCTATTGGGGGCAATCCGGATTTAAAGCGAGGCGCTGCGTTACACTTTAGTAGCGTCCTAGAAAACTTCAAAAGTGTCCTTCATCCATCTCATCTATTACAATCGTTGCACATCCAGACGTCTTAAATTGCGTCTGGAAACTTTCAGATTCAGCCCAAGAGAGCTTATTTTCCCCGAAAACTAGTTAAATAACTGTCAGGTCTGAGGTTCTCACGGCGGTGAAGATGTCGATATTGGTCTTCTGGGACGTGGCGATTCAGGCAGTATGCTCCTTCGACGCTTTGGTATCAACCCACAAGTCCACACGGTGTCAAAACGCAGGGAAATAATACTCATATTGTTTTTTTTATTTTAAGTTTTCAAGGCCACACACAAAAACGTAATTTATTCCTCTCTACTATAAATAAAATTTCAGAAGGGACAAAACTTCGTATAATTTCCCACAGAAAAGAGAGAAAGGGTTTGCTCCTATGGTGTACACACACTTCCAAAATGTAATTTGTGATATTTTGTATACTTACTAGCCTTGATGTATACAATTTACAGATACAACTACGGAAACTGTACTATGTTAAAAATTATTTTCCTTATATTTAGTTTAATATTCATTATAACGAAAAATGTTTGAAATAAAAATTTGAAGTCTTAATTACGTCTATGTTTCACGCTGTATGGATCCATTAATGTTTTGTATATCATCAGTTTCTGAGAAATATCATAAGATTCATTTCGTCCTCATGTAAATTGCATGTTTATTGGACTGGAACATGTGAAAGTCAAATTCCTTTGACAACATCCAGTGTGGACACAGTAAACAATCTCATCCAAGTTTGGCCAGTAGTATCGAAGAGGAAGCCACCTCACCATCATGCTCTCACTTCATATAAATTCTGCAATTAACGCATGTAACAGCTGCATTGCACTCATATTATTAACTCATGTTTAGTGTCCTGCATTGAGCTAATCGAATGTCTTCTTATTGGACGGTGTAGTGACTCTTGCTTGCATTCGTGTAGAGGGGGATATCGAGTCATACGAGTAATCCTCATCGGGGGGTCAGATATCATGATTTTACTCAATACCACCAAGCAGATACCAAGATATGCGCTAAGATATACCACGACCGCTTCCCTTAAATCCCTTCTGATTTACTCACATGTAAAAAATTCTCTAAATTACATTTCGCCGCGAAAACAATGTTGCCACGTTTCCTTTACAGCAAATTCAGAGTTCCCTTAGCAGCTACTGGAGTGGCCTCGTGTAATGACTCCAGCAGGCTGTGATTAGTACGTCTAAGCAAGAACTGTTCGTTGCTATATTGCTACTAGGAGGAAAGGCAGTGATATGCAGATGAGATGATCCACCCCTATCCGGGCCTGTTATTAGCATGTTAAAATAAAATAAAAACTCAGCCAGAACTGTCTAGTCACAGGGAATACTGATGAGGGACCTTCCCCACCAGAACAATGGACAGTGGGGATTGAAACTGGAGAGCAACGGATACTATAGAGAAATTAATAAAAAGCGAGAAACACTGTGGAAACCAAGACAAAATATGTATTTCGTCTGTGGAAAGGGCGAAAATTCTATATAATTAATACTAGAAACAAAACACAGAATTGGGAGTTTTATTGATGCTATAAATTCAGAGTCTCTTCTTCGAAAACCTATTAGTCAGCTGCATGTGACAACGTGTCTGACCATTACTTAAATTGAAACATCAATACATGGAAACTACCACTTTTAAACAATATCATCATGGCGTATCCATGATCATCATCTCTGTTCAATGTAGAATTTCTTGTCCGACAAAGTAAAATACTTGAAATTTGTATTAAGGCGTCACTTTGAGTAAAACATAAACTAACATGGCGAGTGTGCGAAATATTGAGTTAATAATCCTGTAGGTATCTGTTGCCACGGAATAGGATATTCTAAGGTTTTAGATAGATGAGAAGCCTCTGTCTACAGAGAGTAGCAATAAACGTGTGGAATAAACAGTTACATGCAATAAATTAGGGGTGGACGTTCAGAGTTGTCACTGGGGAACTTTGGAACAACCTAACGTAAAAGAATAATAAGTAAATTATGTAAAACTGAGAAAGTTAAATTGGATGGAGCATATTTTCTACCTATCTATGTGGATTTATTATTTAAAACATACAAATTCCGAACAAAAACATAAATAAATTTTATAAGCCGATATTAAGGGCTATTAAGGCAATTGGCCTAGAAGTGAACACACAGAATACTTATTACTAATAGATTCCGAATATTTTATCTTCCCATCTCGTGTACAAAACCCTGAGGATTAAAATATATCAAACTATAATAATACCCGTAGAATTTAATATTTCACCCTAAGGAAACAAAATATGTTGGTAAAGAATGCATAATGGTGTTACGTCTATTGAAATAAAGTAGGATGCAGGCAATTACAGAACATATACTAAGGCCAGTGAGATACAGTAAAACAGAACACTCTAAACTGTACATTTTAATTCCTGCTTTAAACTAATGAAGGTTTTAATGACCTTATGAAATTTATGATTACATAATGGCAATGCTGGGTGAGTATCAAAATGCAATATCATGTTTAAGTACTACATTCCTCGTGCGTATAATTATGTAATGCTGTAAGCTGTGCTTCTATTTGGGGCAAAAAAAGAACAACAACAACAACAACGAAAGAATTATTCTAGTTTTTGTGGCTTTAGTGTAATGTGATACCAAGTTTTGAAAGTAAATTAAACTCTGGTATAGAAAGTGAACTTTTTCCATTATCCACATACACGCTCTCCGCCTGGCGGAAGGATCATGTAATTACATTTTTCCTTCACTTTGCAACATGATATTTCCATGTCGCGTTTTAACAACGAAAATGAAAATATGATATTAAAACTAGGAAACAAACACAATCGCTCTTTAGCCAAATATAAAACGCTCAGAATCTTCTGCTCTGAATATGTTTACGTTCTCACGGCGTATCTTATTACTTAAACCTAAATATTTTGAGTTTTTCACCATTGGAACTTACGAATTACAATAGAAACGTATAAACAAATAAAGTTAATTAACTATCTTCTACTTTAAAGTAAACATGCAAATGCTTAAAAATATTTAAATGTAAGTTTTGAGTCAACTGTCATCGAAACCAAGAAGACAAATGAATTATTTTTGTAACTTCAATTGTCCGGAAGCCTTTGGAAGAATTTTTAAATGTTACTTGGGTAACTTTATCTATTAAATTAGGTTATTGAAGTTGCAACGTACTGATAATGAATCGCGAGTAAATATCATGTACTTTACTAAAACCTGCTTAAAAGTAAAATGAGTTTGTTCTCAAGATGTCGATGAATGACGAAGAACATATTCACCTCAGGAGTTACATGAACACAGATCTATAGAACGTGGTCCATACAGACTCACAGGCGACACTTGCATCCACAAGGGGTTCCTGTTTCGTGTGAGATTTTAAAAAAAGGGGGGATAATCGGACCTTTCTTTATGAACACTACACACAACAACGGAGAGAATGTCCTAAATCGGGCTCTAGAGATGAGAAAGCTATGGAATGGTTCTTTGAACAGAAGAGAGTAACCTGTCATACAGACAGATGCAAGGGTGTTTGTAAACAAGGTGATCTCCCCGTAATGGAGACATAAACTGGCCAGCAAGATCATCCAATCTCTCCTAGATCGATATTTTCTTGTGACGGGTCTTAGAAGGAAAGGTGGACCTGAAATCTATCGCACCTGAAATACAACACACAGGAAGAAACGAGACGAGTCAGGAAAGTAATGTAAAATGTTCACCAACATGTTGCAGCGGCTTGTAGACAGGTAACTGACAATTTGCAGAGTATCCTGCAAAGAACATCTTTTCGAGTTGGTGATTTTTAAAATATGTACCAATTTGTCGAACAACCATATGCACTTCTATTCATAAATAAAACGGGTTTAGCACATTTGCCACACGCTGTATATGCAATATAGCACGGCAGACGCTTAATATATTAATGACTACAGAACCATTTTTTTTACAATTTGGCACAGGAAGCTAACAACATTCATTTATATAAAAGTTTCTATGAATTTATTTATAAGATAAATTTGCTTCAATATCCGCTGTATTTGTCGTTTGAAGTTTGGTAGCAATTAAGTATTTAAATATTTTGCTGCCGAGATTGCCAGACTCCTGCGCCTTGGTTTCTTGGCAGATCTGCAACCCTACGGACTTCAATGTTGCTGGGACACACTTTCTTATTTCGGTTATCCTAATACCACATGACTTGTATATAACATTAAATTCCTCGTTATGCTTTGTCCTATTTTGTTAATTTCCTTCATTCTTCTCGGGTATAATACCAGCTATGAGGTGCAATACCTCATAATATCATAAAAGAGTTTTGAAAGACATTATGTACTTACTGACAAGAAATCATTATTGTACAGGTATTGAGTTGGCATTAAAACATAACAATCATATTTTGAAAATATTATGCTAACATTTTGATTTGACATCTGTGAATATAATTACAAACTCACTTCGCTTTTTCCTCCGTGTCAATTCGTTAATATCGACGTTTCTGGGACCAGCTCCATTGCCGTCATCGATATTTTACGTAACGTCACCCAGACAGTCTCACTCCAAGCGGTTACATCAAATTTTAATGATGGGGGCGGAGTTGGTTCCTGAAACGTCGAATTTTAAGGAATTGACAAGGCTTATAGCCCGGGATGATATTATTAGATTTTATTCGCCGCGAAAGCTTTAGAGCATAATATTTTACTCTCTGTGAACCCCTCTAGAAGGTTTACTCTTGAAAATATATCTCATCCATGCAGGTGAACTGTATTAATGGGATAGACAGCAAATTCACAAGGCTTTATCTTGAAGCAACGAGTTGAATTTTTGGTGTGGTACATTAACTATTTTTGAAAATGGTTGTTGTGCCTACCGAAACAGTTATCATAGTATGAGATTTTCTATTCCCTGTCCATAAAATTCAAGTGTCCTGTTCTTTCAAGTGTCATTTTATTGGTGTCTTCACATCGTTACCAGTTCTGGCTTTCTATACTGTGTGTTGCTTTAATGCTTGAAATACACAGAATCAATATCTGGGAGGTCACAGATTTAAAATAGTAAAGTGGACGTAACATTGAAACGATAGTGTCCGAACAGGGGATACAAAAGTTGATCGCACGATATGGAAAGTGTCCTACTTGTCAGAAAGACAGCGTGTACACACAAAACTGCTGTCTACTGTGTTCCTGCGCCGTGTAGTGTAGTAGAGGTTTACCGAGGTGCTTGCTGTCTCCATCATCAGAGCGATAAGTTGACCTCACGCCTTACTTATCGTCCTGGTAATGGAGGCAGCCAGAAGACGGCCATTTTCATATTCGATATGTTTTACGTTAAATACCATAGTATTATAATGTTAATATAAAAGATTCAATCAATTAAAGACATAATAATAAGTAAAGTAAAGTAAAGTTTGTCCCACTATACGCCATGTAGGCGTTTGGGGGGAGTGGAGGTATAGCTCCTCTCTTCCTTGACCTCGGCACTAGATGGGGGTGAGTGGTCAGCATCACGCTCCGGTCGGCTTTACCTCCGGGAGAGGACCCCGGTACCCATTGGACAGGAGGCTGGGTGGGCCCCAGAGCCGGTCTGGACGCAGAGGCTAGAGGAAAAATCCTCTGCCCCCGTAGGGATCAAACCCCGGCCGTCCAGCCCGTAGCTAGTCACTATACTGACTGAGCTATCCCGGCTCATAAAGACATAATAATAATAATAATAATAATAATCCGTGGCGTAAAAGTCCTATGAAAGCCAAAGACACAAGCATTGTAAAATAATTTTCCGTCAGGCTCTTATAGGCCTACTTGTTACAAGTGCTTCTACATACGTATTTCAAATTTGAATGTAAATGTTTTTCAAAATACCTAACTACGATCATGTATCCCACAATTACATTATTAATTAAATGAAGAAAAATATGTTGTTACCAGAAATTACACTGGATATTTATAGTACAGGCATTATGTTGTGATTAAGATTTTTACTTGTGAATATTTAATTGTGAGTTTTCGTAATAATTAATTTCCTTTGAGGTTATGAACAGTGTAAGTTCTTTCTGCCTATATATTTTATTTCTGCACCTCGAGTCCAGTTTTGTCATACTTTTGTCATACTTGTCCAAATTTGAACGAAACAAAGGTTAGACGGAAGAACTGAAACCACACACAAGTTTAAATTTTCTTAAAATAAATTGATTCACAGTATTAATTATCACTAACAATATTTATAACAATTTTGTAATTTAGAAATGTATGGCGTTCAATATAACTACTAAACCACATATTCATTCGTTTTATATGACTAATGTTGGGATTTGTACAGCTTCTGTACATTTACAGAAACAGCAGCGCAAACAAAACTCTAACTAAGAGATCGATTCTCGAATGCAGTTCACATCTGTTCCAGATCTTATTTGAGTATCTTCTGCATTACAGGTCCTGGGAGACGCAGGATTACAGTCTGTTACTCTTCCAGAAACGATACCCGGATTTTCCACATGAGAACGAAAGAAAGAAAAAAACACAGAACAGAAGAAGAGCTACGAGCGTAGCTCTCTCTAACCACGTAACGAAGAACTGAAAATAGTTCCCACAGGTGTTTTCTGTTTCTTCAGACAAGAAATAGCATTCTTTTTGCAGAACGTCGTCTATTTTTATTGCAATTGTAAGACTGTACTTTGAAAATAGCAATGTACCTCTAATCTTAGTTAAAATTCTCCGATGAACGATGCTTCGTTCCTTTTCCACCAGTTATATGACATGACACAAAGAATCCAATACTCTGCGGAATGATTAATTGTCGTAAGCTGGTTTGATGTCAAACTGTCAGCATGAAGACGAGAGACCCTGTCATTTGGAACACACAATGAAGCACTCAAGTAGACCTAAAAATATACTCAACCTCAAGTCAGATAATAGAACTCTTAATGAAGATACAATCCTTATTTAGAATGCTGTAAATAAATCATTAATTGCGGTTGTTACTTTAAGCCTTCAGGTCTTCTGTAGTTATTATTTTAATAATTACCGTAGTAAGTTTAGTAATTATCGCAATTACTAAAATACTAAAGAACAAATATCATAAAGTTCATTCTTATCTTACTTCAAAACAACTAACTCGAAAGCCGGTATTGTACTTTCAAAATAAATGATTTATCATCATCCAAAAATTCCCATGTCAGTTGACGGTATTGTACTTTCAAAATAAATGATTTCTCATCATCCAAAAATTCCCATATCAGTTGATACATAGTTCGAACAGCATCGTTGATTGTTTTAGAATTAAGCAATAAACCAAATTAGAAACAAATCAAGTAAGTTGTTTGGTAAAGTAATATGAAGTTTCAACGCCGTAGCAAAGCCCACAAGCCCGTTAACTCATTCTTTGCTCACATTTTTTTTTAAAAATTTTGTAACTTACATATTCGTGCTTAGAAAAGTTAATTCGTGGGCAGTTGTAAACTTCTGACTTGACATCAAACATATATCGGACAGAAGTTACTGCTATCTAATCGATATACGTCGTTCAGAGCATAGAAGTGGTTACGTAATGTAATGTGTTTACTTAATACAAGTCGTCGCCTTGCACAATGAATATTGCATCACATACAGGGCTGGAGTACAGGTGCACACATTTCGAAAACTGATCAGAGTTGAAGATTTCTGTCTTCTGGGTTGTTGCGCTGTGTAGACTGGTCGATGTTAACCAACGTTTCAGAGGTCATACTGCCTCCATCATCAGGGCGATGAGTATGAAGATTTCTGTCTTCTGGGTTGTTGCGC
>NW_019059701.1:1322880-1334681 GCF_000696155.1 Zootermopsis nevadensis | reverse complement strand
ATGATTAAACACCTCCCAGCTGAACTTCTGCAGGAGACTTGCTGTCCGTCGAGCCGTGTGCGGCCTAGCGTTATCACTGACCGCACTTCACAGTCGGCGGGAGCTGGAATAAGAACCTCCATCTTCAACAGCTGCAACGATGCTACTGTGAGAACGCGGGAAGTACCGTTAGTGCATGGGCCATGCTACGTCATTGCTCTATCACGTACGCACAGTCGCTTCGCGCAATATAAGGTTTGCTAGCTGTGGGACGAGTGGGAAACTTACTTTGTGGACGCGCCTCGTAAATACAGAAATTCAAACGTAAGACTGCCCTTGTATTCGATTCTCTGCGATTGAAACTCGAAGAGTTCAATAAACTTAGAACAATCCTATCCTTCCGAATTACAGGCATGTATTATTCATACCTAATCTTATTATCTACCCTCGCACCTCGCCATAACTGAGCACCAAGAAATACGAAAACATGAAGAAGAAATTTTGATTGATGAACTGTGTGGCTTAACAATTTTTCACTACTTGTCAAAAATCGAACGGAGTGGAAGGAGTTAACAAATGGTACACTCGCGCTTTTACTATTATATCAGCTCTTAGTCAAATACATACATACTGATCAATCGCAGGAAGACTGGTTCATGATTTATTATTTTATAGTATTTATTCCTAAAGTTTCACTAAATTATCTGATATCGGTCCGTATCATGCAATGGTTCGTCAAGGCTCAGAACGTGGCTGGAACATGACAGAAATCCTTGCGGCAGACTACCATAAAAATTGATAATAATTTTAAGATGGCTTTCTTCTCGGTTGTTGCACCTCGTGGCAGAAGTTTGCGTACGTTTCAGAGGCAGTTGCTGTCTCCATCATCAGGGCGATGAATACGTCGCGCGCGGCTAATTATACGCCCTTACGATGGAGGTAGCATGCATATATGAAACGTTGTACAGGACTACACAGCACTACAAGTCAGAAGACAATCATCTTCATATACGCCGTCGTGAGAACCTCAAATCTCATCAAGATAAGAATTTGGCCTAGTTCAAGGAATTACCGTGAGACTGAGTAAAATAGAAGAAAACAGAAGGTAATTAAGTAGCTGGAATTCAATGAGGTATTTTAATTTGTAGCTTTATCACTGTGCACACCGTTTGGTCGTAAGTTATACACCCCTGAATTGAGCCTGAATACGAGAAAGTTGAAAGAAAATAAACAGTGGATGGTGAAGACATGACAATTTCGAATTCGTCTCCGTGTTTGTTGATTCGCTATTCCATCACTGTATTATATTCGGCCTAATGGACGTGTGTGAGATCCTCTGAACAGAGGATGCTCCGGGCTTAGCTGAGTGGCGAGGACGAAGGAGGAGGAGGACCTCGAAGACGATTTTTCATACAGTTACATTCTTGTGGAGAAAAAGCCTGACGCCATCCCACCGGGAAACTATCCCCGACTCATACAGCCTTTCACAATTCGACAAAAGGCACTGTTAGCTTTCCTTGTATCTTGCCCCCTATCATGTCTTCACCCCACGTCGCCAGGCGCTCAAGGATGAATGCATCAAGAGACGTCCTCTCCACCATCACGTACTGTGGTCTGACACATAGGCTAGACATTTAGGAAGCCTATTTTAAAGGAAGACTCTGCTATGTGCTACATTTTATGTCAA
Source organism: Zootermopsis nevadensis (assembly GCF_000696155.1). The sequence goes on along the minus strand of NW_019059701.1, from coordinate 1,333,015 downwards.
TATTTACTTTTATAACGTATAGTGCACCGACTTGTTATTAAGTCTACAACAAGGAAAATGCATTGCGCATTTGTGTTATTTTATCAAAATATACATGCCTTAACATTTCTCGCTTTAAAACAGTGCCCATTTCAGTTTAGATTTGTTTAATATCACTGAGCTAAATGTGATTCGACAGTTGTCAAAAATTAAAATTCGTGCCTTCAACAACACACTTTAAGAACAGCAAGAGTTTGAAAATGCTAAATCTAGTCTTTAATTCTTAAATGTTATTGCTGCTTAATGTGCTGACAGCTGACGTCATTATTAAAATAATTCGCCTACATCTTAAACCATTTAAGGAACGATTTTAGCTGAATATTATAATATTTACGTGTTCGGATCCCACCTTCAAAAACACATCACACATCCATCACCACAACGAAAGTCAGAACGAGTTTTAAGATAGAAATGAGTTTCCTATCGCGTTACTGCTATCTCATTCCACGTGATTAACATCACGTAATGTACATTCAACAAGACTTAAAATTCATAATTCGGGATCTTTTCATGTATGACGTAACCTTAATTTCCGGCCAGCCTTCACACGCACTTCCGCTTACGATCTCGAAAGACGCCTAATTCGTGTTTCTTATCGAGAAATCAACTTGAAATGAAGAGCAAAGCGAGAACGGCTTGAAACAAAAAACAAAACACGTTTCTTACCCCTGTGCCTTCCTCTCTCGGCTCAGACTCCTCATGACTAATACAGCGAAGAGCTGTGATCAAAGGGTCGCTGTCTTTGGAAAGAAGAACTCAGTCATGTTGGCTGAATAAGATCTTCCACGTATTCTGAAGGAGCAAGTTCTCTCTTGAAGTGAAAATGCAAAATGAGCATTTCTTTATTGTCTAAATCACCGCCGAGACAGATCTTTACACCAAACTCACACATCCATGTTCTCGGACTTAACCTTAACTTCATGGTGAAGGAGCTTTTTGCAGCTCAGTTAGTCAAGAAATTCCGCGACTTTCATTAAAGACAAACTTCTTTGTAGTGTTCCAAAAAAAGCCCGTCACTGGACCCTATCTTGGGCAACTTCAATCCAATTCACACTCATACATCATACTTCATTAGGTTCACTATTAATATTATCCGGTCTCCTGATCCTATCTACTCCAAGTTGTCTCGTCATTTCTTGCCTATCAACACTTTCTACACATTCTCGTGACCTGATCGAAGGCATGATCATCTATATAACATTTCGTAAAGAATACAAATTATAATCCTCAATATGCGAGTAATTATAGTCTCCTGGGATTAATTATTCTCTAAAGTTCCCTGTTCTCAGAGACACAAAATCCCTGTTCATACTACACTTAGACACTAAGGGTTATGTCTGTAATATAATAGGTAAAATTATAGTTTTAAGGACATGTGAGGAGGAGATAAAACTTTCTCAACTGAATGACGGCAAGCATTTACCTGAAAGTCTGCGCTTAATTTCGTCAAGAATGCCAAATTCGATTTTTTTACTGCCATTTCCAAATTTAAATATAAATTTTGCAAAAAAGAAAATAACAAACCATCTTCGACCATGAAAATGGAGACAAAATATTTATCCGAAACGTTGGTATCAACCTACGAGTATACAGGGCATCACAATCCAGAAAAGCGACGCCATCTTCACCGCCGAGGGAACACCAAATCACAAACAGACTTGTAACTTTCCCGAATATAAATGAACGTAATAGAGTCTTAAGCCTGTAATGCTCTAAACGCTGATTTCATAATAAGAGAGAAACATAATTAGTTAACAGAAAGATCTGTGAGATAGGACAATAAATAAAGTGGAGGAGAGTTGAGAACGAGAAGAGATAAGAGATGAAGAAGAAGGATGTGAGCTTTGAAGGATGAGATAACCCAGCAGACAGTACAGCTTATGACGAGATAAAAACGAGAACGCTCTAACACGTTCATTTGTTCACTAAACAATCTGGCAACATAAGAAATAAATCGAAAATACAGTAATTTAATTGAACTTGTAACTAAAATAATTGTCGAGGTGTGGAAGGTTTAAAGCTTTATCGTAATGGTATCCATAATTATCCAAATGCGTCCTTTGTGAGAGAGTTATACGCCCAAAACAAAATATTATCTATACAATAATTTATCTTGTCGACTAAAATAAAAGCTTCTGTACTACGCGAACGCATATTTTCTAAGCATTTTGTACACAGAACGCATGAAATCTGCAAGCTGAATCTTTAGAAGAAATGTTGCGTAGATGTAAGAACAGCCTAATGAACAACGAAGCCCGCACTCTAACAGTCTTATCTGTATTTGTTCACTTGTTCCTCTATGTCTTTGTGCATGGGTGTGTCGATATTTTGTAACGAGGTTCTGTGTTGTGACGCCCATCAGCACCGAGCACATGTTGACTTTAGTTAGTTGGTTTACAGACGCTTCAACTATGTGGTTCTTAGCACTTAGGCTGACATTATAAATCCATTATCCGACACTGGAGTAACAATTCTGACGTGTCTATCGTAAAATCACATTTCTCTTGGAAAAAATCGCACATAAAATTGCGTATCAAATCTAAAACTTCTTGACGATGGTGAAGAGTCAATTGAATAAAAATTTTCTTGGATATTGTCCATCGTCTAGTAAATATAAAACGTAAAACGACGTTTCGGAGATGGGGATTAGCTCTATCTAGTGGGCCCAACTGAAGACGGAGATAGAGTCCCATCTCCGAAACGTCGTTTTACGTTTTATATTTACTAGACGATGGACAATATCCAAGAAAATTTTTATTCAATAAAATTGCGTGTTTATTTTCCGACACAGACATAGTTTTAACTTAATTCTTTATCACCAGGCCAGATAAAAGTTTTAAAGGCTTTTTATAAATATTTCATCTTCAAAGTCAAAGGACTCTATTGCAAGAAGAATATTGAATTTGAACTTTCTTCAGCAGAATTTTTCTTGTGAGAAGTGACAGTCGTGCCTTTTAAGGAAACCGAAAGTCCATAAGCTTGCTGCAAGAGTCCGCGGCTGGATCTTGTCCTGATTCAGAGGAAGCCAGTCCACATTCTTAATCCTTGTTTACTTTAAACCTGCTTTAATAACGAAAGTGGCGCTTGGCGACAGAACAGAGGACAAGAGCCTCTCGCCAGAGAACACTAGCCTATTAAGACATTCAATGATAAACTTGAAATGTGAAAAGATTATTTTACGTATTCTGAAGAAAGAGAAAAATGATTTGGTAAGTCAATACTTAAAAGAATTACAGCTGCTTTATAATATCACTTATCTTTTATAAAGTTCTATGTATGTCTTTCGAGCACTTTTACATGTTCTGATGAAACTCGTAATGCGATTACTTCAGTTAGACATGTATTATCAAGTAGCCTGTATTATAATTTACGAATTTACTTTCAAGACCCATATTACTTGAATGCCTAAATATATTCTGGTCCTACTTTGCTAAGCATTCAGCTGAAAGAGTAAAATATCGAATAAATATCACTTATTCGTAATATTGTGTTACATATTACACCGATGTTTGTATAAAGCACGCCGATTTCAACAGAATCCACGGGATAACAATATGTACAAACAATTAAAAGTGCGCCATCAGAGGATTATCTTATTTTCTGTTGTAGGTTTATACATCACACTGCGTAAAACTACACAGCAGACAGACGTTCAGCGTAAAATGAAACGAATATTTTTGAAGTCACACCCCAACACTGCTGTGGCCGACCAGTCTCCAGTGAGACCATCTACGAATACGATGTGCGATCGGAAAGTTTCAAGACTGCGCCTATAAAAACCCGTACACTTATCTCAGGTATTCAATTCATCCATCACCCTCGAAGTAGTTCCCCTGGGAGTGAACAAAACGATCCCAGCGCCGCTGCCATGCCTGGAAGCATCCCTGGAAATCTTTCTTTGTCAGCCTGTCCAGCACCATCTGCGATTCTGCCTGAATCTCTTCTATCGTCTCAAATCTCCTTCCCTTTAGCTGACTTTTCATCTTTGGGAAGAGGAAGAAGTCACACGGAGCTTAGAAAGGAAGTTGGGGTCGGTTCTTGCAAGATCTTTGAGCTCCTGACAAACGAGAAGTCGATTCTGCTTCTGGTCCTCAGACAGGTTCGCCCGCTATTGACACAGTCTGGAAACTTTCCGATCGCACCTCGTATTTGCCCATTATTTTGATAGCCTGGGATTTACATAGCCTTTGTCTCCAAGCCTGAAATAAAAATGGCTAATACACACACACACACACACACAGACCGAATTTTGTTTGCGCTCAATAAACCTGCATCATTTTAGTGTTGACGAGACGTTGCTTCTGTTAGGAGGTCACACGGGGGCATGGCAACAGCTCAGCTCTGATATTTTATTGCAAACCATTTCGCAGTATTTCACCGCCTTGAAAACTCGTCTGACGAAGGAAATGGGAATGTTTGTCAAATGCAGAGTGGCCCATCTTAAGGCAGAGTGTCGTCGTCACCAAAGTAACACAGAACTGGGTTGAAGTAGAATACGAAGAGATAGAGAGACGAAGGTGAAGACGTATTAAGGACAATGTGAGAAAGAGAAGACGTTTAGGAACGAAGACGCCTGTTTGAATACCCAGCAGTCGTACAGGCTCCACAGCGAAGTTCAGCAACGCGCGGTAGACTTCCTGTTTTACAGAAAGATACGTTGCGAGTTGATCTTCCAGTTACTGGGATGTAGAAGGAGGAAAACGACTTTGCCGGCCGGTGGAACTCTTGACGACTGAACATCAGTTACTGGGCTTATCTGGCGTCGGTAAGTGATAGGTCGAGGAAACGGGAAAAGAAGACAAGAAATCGAAAGAGGTGGAATGAGAGATAAGAGTAACTTGACAGAAACAAATACGGGAGGGAAAATGTACAGAAGGAAAGGAAGAACAGAGGAAAAGGGGAACATGACGAAATGATGAAAGTGAAGAACAGAGGAAAAGGGGAACATGACAAAATGATGAAAGTATAAAGAAGAAAGCAGATACAAATAAAGAAGAGTATGAGGAGGTGAAGAGTGAGAAGGAAGAAGGTAAACTAACAAGAAGTAAATATAAAGAAAGAATAAAGCAGGGAGTAAAGACAGAAGAAGCGAAATGTAGAATAAAAAACGCAATAAAAAGGTTGGAAAGTTTTAAAACAAAGGGGCTTGAAGTTTGGTCTTCCGATTCATGACACCACGTGGTCTTGCAGGTAGGTTCGAGAATTTCGGTCACTCAAAAGATGGAGATGACACGTTCCTGCGAAAAGATGGCAACCGTCTGCAAGGCGTCAGAACCCGGAAGAACGCAGTCGGCCTGAATGAACGAGACCACGTATTTGACTATCCCTGTGTCCGTAGTATGAAATGTAATTAGATTTGTCTTCCATTACGTCACATTTCAAAAGCCTGGGCAGAAACTGCGTACAGTGTCATTCTGTCTGAAGTACAACTAATAAATCTCCTCTGTCGCTGGAGAAAAAAGAATGAAGATCTAAATTAACTGTTTTTATCTCTAATTACAATTAGAAACCAATCTGCAAAAACAGATGGAATTTCAACAACCTCTGTCAGACGACTCATTTTTATTTCCATAGTAGCTCGTTCACGAGGTTTGAATTTCCATCTCGTTACCAGGAAATTTTACATCTTTGGAAACAATATCCCGACGTAATCAGTAAACAATGACGTCATCAGTCATTATCTAATCGTGTGGGTCCCCCGTGGAACGATCACGTAGGTCCCAGCATAATAACGTATTGACAAAAATGTTTATTATTTCACGGCTCAACACACACTGCCTCGCGGTTTTTGTAGTTTCATACAATTCTTTTCCGCTTTGAAACTACAAATTCTCATCTGGCATACGCCAACAGACGTCTAGGATCAGTGGCGGTCTCTTTCGAACACGGGTTACATAAAAGGCGGGGATATTACTTAAGACTTATGACTTAAAGCGACTATTAACTTCTCAAGGACTCTGATCCATGAAGCCAATTATTTAACGGTGACTTTCAGCTGCATACATTACGTAGCTTTAAATGGGAAGATGGCTGAAAATGGTAAATTGGCGTAGGCCTGCAAGTCATAATTTATTTTACAGTGCGTTCCCAGTATTTTTCTCAGAGACCAAGGGAAGGGTATAAATTATGAATAATGACGGGTTTCAAACAGTGGCCCGTGCTGCTGTTCCAAGTGTACGGAATTTCAGTAAGACTTCACGACGGTTTCCATCAGAACGAAACATCAGTCATTGCATTGCAAGTCCTTGCCTGCCCATCAATAAAGTACATAAGGGTGGTATGTAATTATTTCTTTAGAGATAATCGCCTTAATAGCTTTGCCGTGCAGAAGCAACAGCTGTCACACCATAAAATGAATCATCGGCTGTTCGTATGACAGTGTGTGATTACATTCAATTGTCTACATGACAATATATCAGCGGTACAAGGGTTAGAAACAGGAGACAATTTTTTAACAAAATACTGTACAAAGTAAAATTGTGGAAAGCGATACACAATACCATTTTTCAAACGACGTGGCCTCACAAGGTGATCTGTTCTATAAATTTTTACGTCACATTTTGCGTTCCTTACAAAGGCTGGGCGCAAAATGACAAGTGTCAATGAATGTGACGTCAAACGAGATGTCGGTGAAAGTCAGATAATTTGTTTCTGAATAGAATTTTGGTCCAACTTCAGATAAGATTAGTTTGTGTTGGTTAACGATTAAAATTACACCAACTCTATTAATTTAAAGAAGTAAGAGCTGGACATTACTATTCTTATTCTGTTTAAAACAGCCTAGTCTAAGAATTTTTGTCAATTTATCTACTAATTTTACAGTTTGAACACTTAACATGTAAATATTATAAATTCAGTTGTCACAAAGGAAATATTTATTCGTACGTTGTGACTTTGGCCAACTATTTTAATTTCATATATTATCCATTGGATTTAATCTACGAAGTTCGTATCATTCGTTTATTTAATGACGTTTTATTATCTACACAGGTCGTCGAATGAAAAAAATAACTATGAAGATATGGAAAAGACACTGAAGGAAGAGGTAGCCTCCCATTCTAAATTTCTGTTCCCTCTGGAGGTACTGAGATTACTGACGGAACTACTTCAGTCAGACAGCAGTTCTCAGGGCTCAGACGTTTCGAAAATTCCGTAAATTTTGATATCAATACGTGCATCAGCATATTTTGCTGCAGAAAATTACACAAATCAAAAAACGCATTCAACATCCAGAAAAGGGGTAATTAAAAAGTTCTTCTCTATTACTTGTGTTTGAAAGAAATGACGGGTCGATAAGAATCAAAATTCAATTCACCCAACAACACCGAGCCAGATTTTACCAGAATCCACTTGGTACATTCGAAAGTAACACACGCGGACAGATAGACCTTATGAGAATAACTCATATGATTAGCCTCAGTGATAAACGAATAGTTTATATTTTAACGCGTTTTACAGATGTTACAGACTCGAATGGCAATCCGAAACACAGAGTCATCTGTTGACATGATAACGGGTTATAAAATCGGTCGGCTTCTAGAGTTTTGTTGTAAGCTTCATCGTAAATATTTCATAACAAATCATTTGGTGTTGGGGATGGGCAACACGTTTCAACCTTGTGTTGAATACAGGAAAATAAACACTAAAAAGGTTTCAACACTCAATACACGAAATGACCACACCGGCAGTAGTTCTTTGATTTGGTAGTTATGAATTATAAAATGATGCAAGAACGATAAGGCGTTGATTTGCAGAGCACAATGTCGCCATGTTTATGACTGTAAACACACATAACAAAATGTGTTCAGTTTATCTCCATAAAACGTTTCAAATGCCTAACCCCAAAGAATCATTAATTACCTTAACCAGACCGGAAGTTAAATACAAATCTCGGGTTCGATTTCCGGCGGTGCCCGACTTTATAACTTGTGTTGGGCAAGGCCGTGGTCTAGGCAACACGGAGTTTTCCTCCGTGGCATCCCAACAATTACTCCATTCACACACAGAAGAAGGCAATGGCAAACCACTTCTGGATCATCTGCCAAGAACGTATATGAACAGGTCCCAGTCCGAGAAAAGGATGGAAGGATCCTGTTCATATGGACCTGTCGTCAGACAGAACACTTTAAAAAAAAAACTCTAATGTATATGAAGACCTTAAACACGAAGAATTGTTTACTCCCACCTCAGAAGTTTATATGGTTGCTGTGTTGTGACTATTGATGGTACGAACATAAAAGGCGGACAGGTATTGTGGCCGGAGCACACCTATTCTGATAGCCATAGTCAGGTTTATAAAAGTCAATCAATATATTGTATACATATTAGGAAGGACAGGCATCCGGATACAAAAAACGTACGTATATTTTACCTTGTAGAAAGTAGACAGAAGGAACAAGTCACTCTGCGCATTAAGGTGATCTAAAGTTGACCATGGCATATCGTGTTTGAGCAACCCAACTCCACACAAAATTACACACAATAACAAAATCACTGAATGCGTAGAGAAAAGAGGTTAAAAGCGAGAGAAAATCAGATAATTTGCCTTAGTTTGTTAATAGTATCCTATCGTGTTTAGTTTTAAGCTTTTACCAAAGAGACAAAATAACACACACATATTATATATATGTATATATATATATATATATATATATATATATATATATATTTGAGTAAAAATGAAAAAAAGTCAGGCCTTATTAGTTTGTTAAAAATGAGATTTTATCATTTGTTTTCAGTACAAAAGAAAGGGGTTTTAACGCCATGTCACATTTCGAGGAGGGATTCTGATAAGCATGCAAACATCGGCCACACGAAATGCTTTTCTCCTCTTTACAGTCACGGCGTAGTTAAGTTATCAGCTGTTTCTGTTTCTTCTTGTGTAGTCAATATTGCATTTAATTAGCTTATTTACTTGTTTTTATTTGTGGTTTATTGGATATCATAACGATTCGAATAAATCTATCGTTCTTAACAAACTCCCATTATGTAGCCATGACGTCAGTCTACTCTTTAACAGTTCAGGTAATGGTTACGCCTAAGGATTTTAGACGTCAAAGTCACGAAAACCGAAACTATAAAAGTTCTAGTAATAACAACGTAAAATAAATGCATTTCTCGAACTTAACGAATTCCCATATTTGTGCCACGTCGCCAATATTTTAACCACTGTGACGAGGGTTAGGGTCAGACGTAACATTCCAAATTTGAGAAATAAGTTTAAGATCGCCGTGTCCTAGTCTTTGTCGTCGTAGCCTCAGTTTGCGCTACACGCGGATTTGCAGCCTCAGCAAAATTATACCGAGATAACAAAACTCTTGAGTTCTAGGAAAATTATTGTTACGTATGTACTTCAGCAGAGGTAGGCACATGGAATAAAGTTTCCAAATGATGGTGTGATCTCTCCACTTGTACCACGAACGTAGTATTTTATTTCATCCGTTACCTTCAACATAGAAGTCTACGCGCCTACATATCTTGCAGAAATTATGTGTCTTCTCAATTTCGCTTTATATATTCCCTCCTTCCAGAGATGAGTGACTGGATATACGAGGCGCGTCCTCAAAGTAAGTTTCCCACTCGTCCCACAGCTTCTTATTCCAGCTCCCGCCGCCTGTGAAGTGCGGTCAGTGATAACGCTAGGCCGCACACGGCTCGCCGGGCAGCAAGTCTCCTGCCGGAGTTCAGCTGGGAGGTGTTTAATCATTCACCCTACAGCCCGGACCTCGCTCCCAGTGATTTCCATCTTTTCCTACACCTCAAGAAATTCCTGTCCGGTCAGCGTCAGCGTTTTGAGAATGACAGAGAGGCGGAGATGGTTGTCACACAGTGGTTCCAATCCCAGGCGGCAGCCTTCTACGACACAGGTATTCAAAAGTTGGTCCCACGGTATGACAAATGTCTCAATTCCGGTGGCGAATATGTTGAAAAATAGCTGGACACATGCTGTATCTGTTGCAATAAATATTTCCATGAAATTGTGTTTTGTTTCTGTAAACGGCCCCAGGGAAACTTACTTTGAGGACGCGCCTCGTATTTAATCTAACTCAAATGTACCAAATGACCACAAAATACCGACTTAATTACGGATAACAGT
>NW_019059701.1:1309297-1320192 GCF_000696155.1 Zootermopsis nevadensis | reverse complement strand
TAGTGTTCTGTCTGACGACAGGTCCATATGAACAGGATCCTTCCATCCTTTTCTCGGACTGGGACCTGTTCATATACGTTCTTGGCAGATGATCCACAAGTGGTTTGCCATTGCCTTCTTCTGTGTGTGAATGGAGTAATTGTTGGGATGCCACGGAGGAAAACTCCGTGTTGCCTAGACCACGGCCTTGCCCAACACAAGTTATAAAGTCGGGCACCGCCGGGAATCGAACCCGAGACCCCCAGGATTACAAGGCCAGCGTCCTAACCGCTAGACCACCGTGGCTTCCTACAAAGATTATGCAGGGAAAATTATTATAAGGATATGTATGTATAGCCTGCCTTTAAGTTTGTCATAAGGAAAATCTGAACATACGCAGACATAATTACAAGTAAATAATGTAAATTACTGCACTAAATAACCTAATTTCGGAAGTAGGCTTAAACCAAAGTCCTCCTGATGATGGAGAAAGCAAGCACCTTTATTATAACGTCGGTAAACGTCTACCAGAATAATCGGCGCTACAGCCCAGATGACAGCCACCTTCAAGTTCATCTCTGTGGGTACAACCTTGAAGAAACATACACTCCTTTATAAATAAGACCACATGCAGCAGAATTAGATACTGATCTGTAATATTTACCACTGGAGGGAATTTTCCAACGTTTCAGTACAGGCGCGAAACTCATGCTACGTTTACGCGAAACACCAACAACGCGAGGGGCTGCGTACGCATTCTACACACGCCACGGGCTAGGGGCTGAGCTTGTCCACCCTCTCCCTCTCTCTCTCTCTCGATCCGTGACCCGGTTTTTGCTGCATTAGGTATATCAGAAATTCCCAACTACATCGTTTCATAATGCACTGTGACCACAAATTAAAGTATAATCTAAAACGTTTATAACTTGTTATTCAGGTCACCAATTGGAAAACGAATTGCTTAACAGTGGCCCAACATTCAAGTTTTTGTTCATAGATGTTAGATTTATGGACCGTTATTTTCCGCTTAGAAAGCGGTGACTGGAATATCGTATTTGTACACGCTGAAACTTTTCCTTCTAAACTAGCTGCAGCAAGACTGAGGTAGAAGACATCCCACTGCGGAGTCATTTTTCGTTGACGCCACGTTCCTAGACGACCGGGTTGGCCGTAGTGAATGTATTGGGTGGTCGCCACGGTCACCTGAACTTAAACCCCTTCATTTTAATCCCTGGCGCTACGTCAATGACAAAGTTTACGTTTATCTTCCGGCACAATTCTTAAGGAAAATTCTATATAGAACCAGTGATTTGGTAATGAATGTCGATGAAGATATTTTACACACGGGACAAGACTTCGTTCAGACGGAGGAAATAATCGGAAAGAAGGGTACGGTGTTCCGTTACTGGTTTCTCTTTAAGCATAATTACACACGAGACGCGGTTCGTTGCTTTGTGCGTCGAGACGCCAAGCAGGAGGGGCGGGCCGGGCTATTGACCGCTTTGCTAGACGCGACCTGTGACCTTAATACATAAGGAAGGGGACTTTCTCCCGCAATCAGACTCCGCCTCAAATCCTGGAAACTCACACGGTAGTTTACAACTTACGAAAATTGCTTGTAGTACAGCATCCCCGGTGAACGACGCACATGTATCATACTATGGCTTCATCAAATAATATAAAAGGCATTCCCCACGACGACGACGACGACAATAATAATTAAAATAATAGCAAAATATAAAAAATATTAGTAAGAAATTGTAGCTGTTTAACCACACGGCATAGGCCCTTCATGATTGATCAGGCTTACTTCAGCTGAAGTAAATGGATGAAATCCTGGTAAGAAACAACTAATGCCCGTCTCTGGGCTGTTATGACCCAGTCTGATACAATTTAAATCCCTATAACCTTTGAGTATCCTTTTTAATATTATCACCAGAATTACATACTATACTCCTCGTTCTCCCACCTTGTCTTGAAAAGAAAAAGAAGAATAAATCAAGTTCTTCCAAGAATTTCTTGGAAATATGGTTCAGATGCTCATGCCTTAAACGCCGTTGGTCAATAAAATTATCAAAAATCTTTAATTTATAGTCCCATTTTAATGAATCGTGAAATTTTTGATTGGAATGGAAACAGACGACTGAACATTTTTCCAATACACAAAAGGTTTTGCTTTTAGCTGAATTCTCTATAAAAGAATTCTGTTGATTCGGTACAGGATTCTCATTTTAATCCAGTATTTCTGTTGTACCCTCTGGCGTGCCATGCAAGTACCCTCAGGGCTACAAGTACCACACTTTAAAACAGATGCTTCGCCACATGCAGAATGTCAACGCGATGTGTATAAAAAACCTCGTAGCAAGAAACATTTAAATGCTTTTTTTCACGTATCCGACATGAGAACGGGTTCCGTGCGGAGAAAGTCGATGTCTTGTATTCGAGAATCCCCGCAGAGCTATTGGCTATCAAGAAGTAACGTTTTAGTGACTTTCCTTAGTCTGTCCTGACTAATTATTATATTAACAGGAGAATATTTATAAGTGTGTATCTTTTGTGCGTAATAAATTGCTATAAACGTTTCCATGGTAATGCTATAAAGGGCTTTTCGACACTGTGTGGTAATGTTTAATAAACAGTATATTTATGCTCAAATTACTCAACTGTTACATATCTACAAACAAAGAAATCAATTAACTTCGTAAATGTGCACCGACAGTTATACAAAAATTTAATCTAAAATCAATCCTCTAGCAAGTGTCTACACGTAAATTTCATGTAGTCATATGCAACAGTCTCCAAACAGGAAAAATCCTGTTTTAAAATACCTGATATTATTAGAGTACATAAATCAAGAATGAGATGGATAAAAATTCTGGTCCACGATATCGAAAGGAAGCCGAGATTTCAGGTTATAACTGCTGCAAGTATGACTGTATTCTAGGATTTTACACAGTGTAGTTTCGTAGAATCGTCCTTATGATAGAGTCTACAAGCACCTCTGAAACATCCTCAAAGAAGGTAACTTGGAAGACGCAGACACAGATGGTTCTAAAACTGATCTTAGGAAAATTAAATGTGAAGATGTGAACTGATTTAGACGTATTCGTGACCCGTAGAGTCGTGGGCTCTATTAAGCACGAGAATGAGTCTTATGGTTCCATTAAGCAGGGTACTTCTTAAAACAACTTAAGGGAGACTTTATCATGAACATTGTTTCTTTGTTTGATTCTTGTTAAGATGATATAGTTGCGTCATATTGTGAAAATATATATTTAATTAATTATTCTTGTCCGTCTAATCACAATTTAAAATTTAAAAATTAAGATAATTAAAATATCATGTGATATTCCTATCGAAACATTCGATTTAAGAAAAAGATGTTCTAAATGTAAATCGAATGTTTCGATAGGAACATCACATGATATTTTAATTATCTTAATTTTTAAATTTTAAATTGTGATTAGACGGACAAGAATAATTAATTAAATATTGATTATTGTTGTTACCTTACAGACATTTAATTAAATCAATTACACAAAAACACCGTAACTGGAAGTTGATCTCATTCATCGAATATAAGAGAAAAAGGAATAGAGGGAAGATGGGTGGATAATGATGACCCGAGGGGGCAGAGGTTAACTATGAAAAGCTTCAGTTATTATTTCAGGAGCTCCGGCCGAGATTCGAACAGGGATCGTCTAGAATTATAAGTCAGATACGTTACCACTTCAGTTAATCTGATCCTTGCAATGCAGAGAGAAAGAAATTAAGAAAAGGGAAAGAAAGGAAAATAGAAGGAAGGGTCTCAAAACCCTTGATGGGTCTTTCTGTTGCAGCAAGTCTTAGCCACCGCAAAGAAGTTTCTGACCTCTCAAAGCACACAAACAAGTCTCCTCCATCGGAAATCCTGCATTACTCATATTTGGCAAGCGCATTCTAGGGACGCCAGCCAGACCTGGCAGTGGCTTCGGAATTCCCGCATCAAAATTCCTTTTCCAATGTGAAACTCAAACATAAGAACTTGTGTTGCAAGGAATGTTTATATTCCTTGTTAAATATTTCTCCGTTTCTGCGTACTTTCGCCAGAAATAATCTATCGTACTTGGAACAGATTTAAGTCAGATACACGAAAAGAAACTCTCAATACCACCAACTAAATTTATTTGTTAGGAACACCACATACTTCTCTTGTAAATGATTTCGACGTACAACAATTTTCAGCAGAAAAAGTTAATCTACATGTTCTTACAACGATGAAGATGCCATTGGTGATATGGAATGCAATGCCGTATATACTAGACATGCACAGGTTGACAGCTGTATTCCTCCGAAATGCTGGTATACCCATGCCAGTCTACCAGACGTCACAACCCAGAAGAAATCCATTGTTTTCGCTGCATTTCCTATGTTAATTAAACATTTTTAAGCAAATTCAGCGCCTGTGCAAATTGCCCCAGTTACCATGGATACTACACGGCGACAAAAGACAGACTATTTTCACTTATAAATGCAGCAGACGGTGCAAGTATTCCCCAGTCGAACATAAGGAGGCTCGGATTCTTTCCACTTGATTTGCTTCAGATGCTGTAACCAAAACGTGTAAGAAAATGTCATTCACTGCATTTTGGTGGATTTTAGGTGCTGAATGATTCTGGAGAGATTTAAACATGCAGATCCGTGTAAAAACACACAAAAGAAATACGGACATGAAACTGACGGACACTATATGGACATAGTACTTGAGAAATTGAAGTTTTGTTAAAAAATATTCAGAGGTATTTTATGAACTGTATGAACAATAAAGATATTCTTGCGTCAGATTCTTTATCACAAAATTCTTGAATGGATGGTTCAAGAATTAAAGTAAGGTAAAATTCTGAGGCTGTCTGTTGGTCTCAAAATGACTGGTGTCGCTTTCCACATTCTCGAGTGTAACCCAAAAAGTTGTTTTGATAACAATGGAAGTTCTGAAACTGTATCAAGTTTCTGTGGAGTCCAGCAACGATTATTTTGAGATTTCCAAAAGTGGAATAAAAACATGAAGAAGTAGATGGATTCTTAAGAGCGATATAATGTTACTTGTAAAGTCTAACAAAGATGAAAGACTGTTCCAAATGGAAGGTGTGTGTGTGTTGACTTTTCTTTGAGTTTTCTTCTACAAAATGTGCAACATGGCGTGGCGCGAAATTTATGTTTACATCTCTGTATAACAGCGATAAATAAGGAACCATTTAAGTGAAATATAGTTAGGATATAGATCATAAAGGTAACTAGTAAGTTAAATGGACCACGATTTTTATATAAGCACAGCAATTGTGCAAGTATTTAAAGTTATGTTTTATAATATTCATGTAGTCTGAATATACATTTGCTAATATTTTGCCCTGAAATAGATCACTATCACTTTATACGCTCTCTGTAAACAGCTAAAAGCGTTCGTTATTAAATTTCTTGCCATTTCGTCAGAACAAAACAGCACTGCAGTGTAATTAAAATGATAATGTGCAGCCTTCAGTAGCAGAATGTGTTCATATGAGAACAACGTGTTTGTCCAAAGAAAAAGGAACAATTACGTATCCCATATGCCACACTAATGGCTTGCTTTTACGTTGCAACGTCAGCTTCCTGTAGCGAATGGTATGAGAGCCGAGTTTTAATGTACAGACAACACATTGAATGGAAGTTTGTGGGTTAGCAGTCAAGAAACACGATAAAAAAATATGTCTAGAAAATTGAAATTAACAAGTAACCTAAAAGCATTACTGTTTTCAAAACAAAACTTAAAAGAACTTGCCGTTGGCATGATATATTTTAATTTTCCGAAGGATTATTATGTATATTCTGAAACTACAAGAACTACTACTGAATGTCTCTGTGACGTTTCATCATTTGAATTTAAAAGGTTGAGAAGTAATTATTCTTCGCACTTGAAGCGTTCGCGGGGCAGAATGTCTTACTTGCCATATTATTTAAAAAAAATATATGAAACTGGCACTCTTTTCTAAGATCTGTCGCCAGACGAAGTGCCAAAGTTACGAAAAAATGTTTTAAGTACGTCATTTATAATTTCAATACGAGCATGGTGTATGCAATCACGAAAAGTTAAGATTTATCAAGAAAATTAAGAGAAGTTAAGTCTTGTGGACAGTTCATACTGAGTTTAACGAAACTTGGTCACTAAATTTATATTTGTGTACGGACACACGCATCTGGCTAATGAGGTCAGAAAAACCTCCAAGTTTAAAAAAGTCCTTTCTTACTAGTTAAGTAAGACTGCTTCGCGGAGTAAGTTATATTAAGGCTCTTACTTACTGGAAATTTTGACAGAAATAAGAACAAGTGACAGGACTAAGTCATAAAAAGATCGAAGCTGTGTGCGGACTGCGTTTCACGCGAGGCTGAACATTATTTAGGAAGGAAAGAAAAACCAATGAATATACGAATAAATTAATGAAAGACATGGAAAAGATAGAAGAACAGAAAGAAAAGGGACACAAAATGAAGCAGAATGAACAGAACAACTTCGAATACGATATTTAAAAAATACAATAAAATCTGGAAGAAAACATCATTTGAAATTTGAAATCTGATAAACATCTGACTAAAAAGTTGCATTTAAGAAATTATATTTAAGTTTATATA
Organism: Zootermopsis nevadensis; assembly: GCF_000696155.1. The sequence goes on along the minus strand of NW_019059701.1, from coordinate 1,313,568 downwards.
ATTTTATACACCTGAAGATGGTTCTTTTAGAACCGAAACATGTCGTGTAAAAAGTGATATTCTAATGTAAATCGAACATTTCGATAGAGAATATCATTTAATATATTTTAAATATTTAAATGTTAATTATGGTAATATTTTAATATTTAATAGGAATTTTATTGTGATTAGACTGACAAGATTAAAACAAACAAAAAAAAACAAATAAAAGGGAGGAAGTTAAATTAAACAAATAGATTGTTTAAAATATGTTGATATGATGATTAGCAATGTATTTTTCATAATTTTACATATTCAACACAAGATAAATTATATACTGAAGACTCATCCCTTCTGAATTATAAAATTCACCAAACGAACCATGAGTGCTTTTAACATTTCGCATGCGAAAGTGTCTTTTAATGCCATGATTTATCTGTTTAAAAATTAAATGAAACCTCTTCAAGTATTCGCGTCGAACTAATTGGCTGTGCAATGACATACAGACGTTGTTTAAGAAATAAGACATCATATAATTTCTTTCACATAAATATGAAAGAAATAAAATGACCTCTTATAAGGCGAAAGAGTAGAAACCCGCCCATTCAAACGTACAAGTCCTGCCATATCTTAGTTATGTATATGTAGGATGTCTGCTTATGAATAACTCATGCGCTATCCGCTTCAAAAATAAATGGAGACAAACTACGATCGTGAACGGAATTCTTTAGAAATAATTACATTTCTCGTGATACGAATTTCAGAAAACCTAGATTCCCTATCCAGAATAACAGCTCGTGTGCTATCTATGTGAATCCCTTGGCTTTCAGGTACGCGCTCATAAATCTGTTATAAATATTCTGAGACGGGTTAGGATTTAACGGAACATGTTGCAACACTGACATCCAAAGTGTAATACTTTGGGGTCTGGTTGCCATGAGCAAAATTTCTCAAACGCTTGTGGATATTAAACTGCATTAAGCTCGACTGTTATTTTCGACGTCGTCTTGGTTATTTGTAAACAAACGCACGACGTTTCGGGAACTACCTGCTTCTCCATCATCAGTTGAAAGCAAAAGATAGGGATGTCTATTGTGGCGATTATCTTAGTTAAAGTAGTCATCTCTCTCTTCACAAAACGGCAGAGACAGATCTAGTTTTGGAAACGTTTAGTGTTCTTTAACAAATAACCAAGACGACCTAATATTTGAGGTAAATCTGAAAGATGTGTGTCTTCTGCGTTGTGATAGAAGTTTGCTGACGTTTTATAGGTCCTTGCTGCCTCCACCATCAGGGCGATGAATCATCGTCCTGATGATGGAGGAAATGTGGAACAGAATAGGGTCTCGGCCCTCAACAGTAAAAACAGAAGTTAGGCAACTACACCGCATTCCAATTACACCTCTGTGACAATAACGAAGCCACGGATTTTTTTATTCTCTATGACAGACAAGTGCCCCCTCGTTAAGGAGAATGAGACGCCACACAATCTCTTTCGCTCACACATGGAGACCGCAGATTTTGATGCTAAACTGGCTTACGTGATCCTGTTGGACAAGAAATTCAACTTTAAAACTCTGTATCCTGTTCGCCAGTGATTTCTGTTCTACTCCAATAATACTGGATAAATTCTAACCTTTGCCTTACGTAATTAGAATTGTCTAAAACGGAGGTGGCCATGACTTAAATTGGTCTATAGGACTAAAATTAAGAAAAATAAGTAGGAAGGATAGACGAAGAAGAATAGGAAGAGATGAAGAAAGCAAGAAACCGAAGGAAGGCGTAGCGGAAGAACACATGGAGAATACGGAGACATCGATATTTGTCTTCTCGGCTGTAACACTTGTTTGCAGAAACCAACGTTTCGGAGGAACATACTTCCTTCACCTTCAAGGCAAGTGGAGGAAGTATTTCTCCTAAATACTGTTATCTAACACAACCAATTCACGCAGAAGACCAACATCGATATCTTCACCGCTATGAAAACCTCAATTCTTATAAGAGGAAGGTAATTTGTTTACGTCATTTTCTGACACTGTGGGTGTGGTGATCGCTCGAACAGTTTCGTGGATTTTCTCCAGAATCTTAGACGAATGTTGTCGAAACACCTAACAACAGCTTTGGGCACACGCTTACATTTATCCTCTGATCTGATTCGAAGCTAAGTAAACTTTGCAACTGATACAAGGCAATTAAACTACTTAGCCTAATATTACATTTCCATCTATGCCTAAATCTCTCCTAATGTGCCATCACTTTAGAAATTCCGACTGAAGGTAATCACGATTATTAATTTATTACGCATGCTATATGACCCGCCCATCTCTTCCTCAATTTAATCACATTTATGGACTAATGCTACGACGGTCCTCGCATAATTTTCTTCATCCTTCAGTTTCCACCCTGTCTTCCGGTACAAAAATATCCCCTGAACCCCTATCTCATATCCGTATCGTGAGAGATCAACCTGAATTTACCGTGATATAAAGTAATTAAAATGTCATTAATGCTTCCTTTCGTAGACTTGAAAATCCCATTAGTATCGTACAAATTACATATCGGTCGGCTACCCTGAATGTGAATCCAGATATAGGCTAAGGTCTGGCGTGTGGGAATTTAAAATGCGGTGTTAGTTACGCGAAATTAGCGTCAGGTTTCACAGATATCAGTTAAACAGAACAAAAACATTGCAACATGCCTGTTACACCCACGCCCAGTTACGGTAGTGTAGCTGATGTTGCAAAGAACTTGACAGGATAAATTTTAAAGTCAGTGACAATATTAGTAGATGACTTGTTATCATGTCACCGCACTGATTTCCTGCATCAAATAATAATAACAATTAATTTACAAAGTGTGAATTAATATAGTTTACGCAGCCGCGACGTTATTAAGTAGGATTTGAGGTTCTCACGGCGGTGAGTATGAAGATTTCTGTCTTCTGGGTTGGAGCGCCGTGTAGTCTGGTCGATGTTTACCAATGATTCAGAGGTCCTACTGCCTCCATCATCAGGGCGATGAGTATGAAGATTTCTGTCTTCTGGGTTGTTGCGTTGTGTAATCTGGTCGATGTTAACCAACGTTTCAGAGGTCCTACTACCTCCATCATCAGGGCGATGAGTATGAAGATTTCTGTCTTCTGGGTTGGAGCGCCGTGTAGTCTGGTCGATGTTAACCAACGTTTCAGAGGTCCTACTGCCTCCGTCATCAGGGCGATGAGTATGAAGATTTCTGTCTTCTGGGTTGGAGCGCCGTGTAGTCTGGTAGAAGCTTACCGGTGTGTCAGAGGACCCTGCTTCCTCCATTACCACGGCGATCGCACTCCTCAAGACTGCTGGAACGCACCTAAAATTTTCCTACTGAACTTTTAATAGTTTACTCATATTTTAAAGCTTTGTCCTTTGTTATATTTCATGACTCAATAGCCTTAATATTAATTTATTGCACAAATTAATTAACCGTTGTATGTAGCGTTTTGAAAATTGAATTTATTTAAATATTTAGCATATAGAGACAAGATTTAAATAACATGAGTTCAATTTTATCTTCGTGGGTAAAATATGTTCGCACCAAAATTAAATCAGGATTATAGCTTTCAGCGTACACATAAAATACAATATTTCATCCTTATTTGTTGGTCCATTTCAAAGATAAAACGCCCAGAGGAAAACAATCATGTCACTACCCTTTCACGGCACGCTCTTTGAGTGAACAGCGCGTAACAACGCGGCCTTCTGGTAGAAGAAAAGAATTTCATTCAAATGGACGATGATTTCCTCTGTTGTTGTTACCATCCATTCAGATTTACGTCAACATGTGCCTCTCGTCTAATCAATTGCTCAATTCAAATTCGCTCGATTCTCGTTTGTTTGGCTGTGTCAAAGACAGATTTCAAAAGCAAATGAATATCTGTTATTTGAACCACTTTTGTTATGAAGATATCATATGAGAAGAAAGACAGAACATGTGGAATAAAAGAAAGGAAAATAAATCATTCTCAAAGGGGAAGTAAAAATAGAAGTTATCTTCATACGTTTTATGGCTATTAAGAACTTGTCTTTCCACTCTACTTTAAAAAAAAATGAAAACTCACGGTCTTCCCTTTTGGCAGTCGTTGAAGCGTTGAAAAGCTGGAATATTTGAACCAGGTCTTCATAAAGGAAATGGCGGGTGGAGGGATGCGAGACTCTATTACGTCAAAACGTCACATTTTTTATCCCTTTATTTCTCCACCCTTATTCTTTCCATTTTTATAAAATAAAGTACTCTCGGCTGGACGTAGAAACTTTTAC
>NW_019059701.1:1289277-1309250 GCF_000696155.1 Zootermopsis nevadensis | reverse complement strand
TCGGCTCCTCGCATAGTTCGATGACTTTCGACGGTGCTAGTTACTAGAGTGACCTAAAGAAGCTGATAGTTTCTGTTATTCAAGTTCACTAAATCCATCCACTGGAACCTACCCCAGGCAAAATGAGTCCATGTATAATTTGAGTTTTTCATAGCGGTGAGTATGAAGATTCCTTCAAGTATTTGAAACGTTATCAACTATTTGAAGTACCAACTCCAACAAGGTAAACTGATACTTATTCGATATATTACGATTACGAAAACTATTATGAAAACTGACTTTATGATCGATTTTAAGACGAAGATTTGCAAGGGTGGGGGTGTGTTTAAAAAGCAACCAACCACCTTCGGAAGGGGTTGTTTGCGTTTTAAAATCTTGTGTAAGACACTAAACTAACCAACCTTCGGGGGGGGGGGGGAAGTTTAGTGTCTCATTCAAGTGTTTTAACCCTTGAGTAAAAAAACTAAACTAACTCCCTCGAATGGGTGGTTAAACACTTGCGTTTTAAAATCTTAAGTAAGAAACTAAACTAAAACACTTGTTTAAGTGTTCAAAACGCAACCAACCCCACCTTCGGGGGGGTTGGTTGCGATGTTGTAGTTCTTTACGTCGCTGTTCAGAGGCCAACTGTTCTTGTTCAGTCAACCTTTTACGTCCAGCCCCAGCGCTCTGTTCTAGTCATAACAATATTTGTTTCTTAGATAGGAAAGGTTGGAAAAAAAATGTTCTAAACTTAATGTTATAATGTATTCCCTGAATTTAACCTGCTCTTAATTTCATAGTGAACGCGAATTTGATTTATTCCTATATTTTCCAAACAAATCTACTTGAATAAACGACTCGCTAATACAAATCAAAAGATTTCTTATCGCACCCAGCTATTTGAGCGGTGTAGTTTAATCTGTTAGCATTTTTAAATAACCACTGAATCCAGACTACACTTTAAACCATTAATCACACACCTTTATTCAAAGTCAGCGTGGAAAGGGCACATTTTTGTCCACGAACGCGTTTGTGGAAAAACTTTGAAGACCTGTATTAATAATTTTTAAACACGAAATTAATGTATACACTTGAACATTTCTGCTTCAAAATACTTGACTTAACCATCGCATCATGAAAAGGTTATCATCTCTGAGAACCTTCCAGAAAACTTTATACAGACAATTTCTTTACACAGCAGGATCAGAAAGCCTATACACTCTGCACTTGTTTGTTGGAGATCGTACTGCAATGTTCTGATTTACAATTTACTGTGGCAACATCTGGTTCTTCGCCTTGTCCTATGTTCGCTTCATCTCGCGATTGTTTTGTACTTAGTTCTAACAACACCTGTCGCCAATCGACCTTTAAGCCTGCCCCCTAGAATCTAGAACACACATCTGCTGGCATCTCCCTCAAGTGAACACATCTATGAGAAAGTTTCCGTCACGGAACCTGGGTTCTACACCCGGCACTGTGCTTTGAATGAAAATGTTAATTTAGGAATTTATTATAAACTGAACTGTGCACTCAGTTAATGTACTTCCTTGAAGTACAACACAACTAACTTTATCGAAATCAATCTACACCGATGGTAAAGACAGTCAATATTGTTGCTGAAGATTCTGACAGAAATCTTCTTTCTCACCGCTGTGGAAACCTCAAATCATACGATATCGTTCATATGTCACACATTTATCCAGCCGGATTGTTCCTGTAAAGTATAAGAGCAATACAAATTTTTGTTGGCGAGGCTACCACCCGCCCTCACAGTCCCTCACCCGGAGGACCAAATATTCCTCTTCGTCAGGCAAGGCAGACTCTACAGGCTCCATATGCAGCTATGCATACGCCGACATAGGCTTTGGGGGTGTTCAGTAAAAATCTTCTCTCATCACGATATTGCTTTTAATATTGTGATTATCGATTTTTACAAAATAGAAACAATTCTTTTTACGTAACACGTTAATTAATTTCCATCTTTGAAATGAAGGGAAGAAAAGAAGAAAATTCACAATCGTGTAGTGGTGATCGCTGCGTGGCTTCATTTACTTTGTATATCAAAATATTCTTACAAAATCTTGATGTATTGATATGATTACGATGGTTATTGTTTCTGTCCATAAAGAGTTTTTTTAACATTAAGGCTTCGACCGGGATGTTCTTTTGTTAAATCTTATGTGGTACCGCCTGATTCGATTTCTAATGGTTAAGTGAAGTGTTTTCTTCGCGGTACGGTCTGGATTCGTAAATATTATGAAGACGAGCTTCGGCTTCAAAAGGGTAACCAGCTGATTTTAGTAATGGTGAGGTGTAGTGTTTTCTTCGCGGTACGGACTGAATTCATAAATAATATTCAGACGATCTCCGGCTTCAAAGGGTTAAGGACTAAGGAACAGGAACACTGCACATTAAACAGAAACTAAGCAATACTTTTAGAAAAACATCTTTTCAAATAGAATTCTTTCACGTTTAGCTCTGATATGAAATTACTCAGCAGACTCATGAGTGAAATTGTCAAACCGACGTTCCTTAGACGCCCAGACACACGCTTATGACGAAATGTGCTCACTGTGTGCCGCGTAAGAAAATCGGACAAAGAGACACATAAGACTCAGAATGAAAAGAAAAATGCCCTGCAGGAGTACACAGAGGAATCCCCAGCAGCTTGACTCTGCAGCGCCGGCGTCCCTATTAGTTCTAATAGACGCCACACGGAGATAGAGGACTCTGCTGTAGAAGTGACACAAGTAGCAGGTTCAAAGTTTCTTTAAAACGTTCAGAATCTTGTACAAATCACCATCTTTTAAAATGAATATCAAATTTTCATTATCATTAACAATACTTATTCAGAAATTACAAATTATTACAGAGTTCTGCAACAGCTCAAATGTTACAATTGTTAACAGGAAAATCTACATTTTACCTTCGGGGCTTGTACCTAAAGCAGCAGGCGAGATAGGAACCACGATTTTTATTAAAATTCTTAGGATAACAGAAGTAAACAAGCTTTAGTGTTTAAATTAACTAATAATTTCGCGGCCTGGATACAAGTGGTTCTGGGTCGGATGTGGCGCGCGAGCTGCAAGTTGGACCATAACTAACTATACATGGCTTACTGAAACCGAAGGTTCATCACCGAATTAACCAAAGCCCCCCACCGGACCCTGTCCTGGGCCTACAAAATCCAGTCTCCTTCAACTCCTATCTCCCATAGATCCCGCCTGAGATTATCCTCCCATCTACGTCTAGGTCTCCCCAGCGGTCTCTTCTCCTCAGGCTTCCCAACCAATACTTGGTGCACAACTCTTGTCCCATCCATGCGCGCTACATGTCCCGCCCATCTCATTCTTCTCGACTTAATCCCCCTGACAATGAGGGAGGAGTACAGATTTTTAAGCTCACCATTATGCAGTTTTCTCCATTCCCCATATTATGATAATATAAGTATATTACGGAAGTCATCACGAACACGCTCTTTTATTGTGGTGGGGTGGGGGCTGAAGGCCTCTTCAGCCATATTATGATAATATAAATATATTACGGGTATACATAAATTAATAGATGGACTAATCATTATACTGCACCTTTGTGACACATATGAACATCAGTATCGGGCACTGATGATGAACTGCTAATAATCGGAGTTTGTCAGTAAGGTATTCACATTATGTTAGGTTAGGTTGGGTTAGGTTAGGTTAGGTTAAGTTACGGTAGGTTAGGTTAGGTTGGGATAAAATAGGTTAGGTTAGGTTAGACCGTGTATATTGAACGGTATCCACTTTCCGCCCAAGGCGCCACGACGTGTTTAGTCCCTCTGATCGGCGCCGAATATCTAGTATCGTGCCCACAGTAATACAACGGGTTTGACGCCATTTTTGGCGTCACGACGTTCGGCGTCGGTTTTTTAATTGAATGTTCGCTGTCATCTGGACACATCTGATGAAAATGTGGCGTCATTTGAAGGCGTCGCGATGGTTGGCGTCACGACGCCGGGCGTAGATTTCACAAATTCGCTCTCAACGTTATCCCAACTGGTTGAGACGCACACGTGTGATACAATGATGGCGTCGCGGCTAATAGCGTCGCGACGCTCGGCGTCGGTTTTCTAGTTCAATATCTGCGGTTAGTTTGGCGTATTTCGAAGGCAACTCCATATCAGCGTCGCAACGTTAAGTTAGGTTCAGTTAGGTTAGGTTAGGTAGATTAGGTTAGGTTAGGTTAGGTTACGTTACGTTAGGTTAGCTAGTGTAATAAAAGCTAGCAGGTTAAAAGTGCGACTTATGAACATTTACAACACGTAGGCCTGATTTTCCCTTCAACCTTGCTAAATATTCATTATTCTTCACTTTTATTTACGTGTGTGAAAATTTTGTCACTCACAGCTTCTGAGTAATCAACACATGACTTTTTACCTCTTAGTTTCTGTTAAAATAATTAATGATATCCAGTGCGCACTCAGTTATCATCAGTCACGTTCAAAATATATTACAGTACACACACAAAAGATAAAATATGGTAAAATTGCAACTGCGATAACATAGAATATAAACCAATGAGAAGCTTCTGGTTTGCGAGCCATGCACACACCTAAAGCCGTGTGCGTTACAATTTTTAATTGTCAAGATCAAAGAAACAGTTGAAAGACGCGTTTCAGTTTTGAAACATCCGTCTCTTACACCACGAGAGTTCATTTGTATTCGAATGCGGTGGGAAGTTTCAGTAAAGATTCTTATACATAATGTCGATAAACATGACTGCAAAGATTCACGGCAGGTACAGAGAAGAAACTGAGAGTTATCTAGTAACAGAGATAAACGGAAGCCATAGCAGTAACATACTACCGACGTGTGAAAAGGACTTTAGGTGGACCAAAGTAATGATGACAAATTTAAGAATAAAGATTAAGATGACAGAAAAATGTTAGAAGATGGCTGTCGTCTCGGTCCTTACGCCATGTAGTCTGATTGAAGTTTATCGACGTTTCAGAGATCCTTGTTGCCTCCATCATCAGGGTGATCTTTAGACTAACCACCGTGAAAACGTCAAATCCTACTTTGGAAAATGTTCATTGCTGATTTAGTTGTTTAACATATCAAGTTATTGATATAGGAAGGTTGTCGTAAGTGATAAACAGGTGATAATTTGGAAGATAATCGTGATTTACTTTAAAATACTGCACTGTCATTAATCTGGGCTGTCTGAGAAAATAAAACACTACAAATCTCAACCAAAACACCCGGTTATTGGGTCAGGATTTTCACCTGGGAACATAAAGTAGTGATAATATGATATCGTTATTCTTCATCAGCATTTATAACAAATGATCACCTTCTTAACGGCAGAAATTTATTCTACAGTTTACGGAAATGTTTTCTGATTCCGAGAGCTTATTAGTTATGATTTGAATGTTCTTAGAAGGTAACTCACGCACGTATCAAAATCCTGTATAAAAATGCTCGCCTCCATAGTCCAAAGTTGTAAAAGTCTTTTATGGAAACGAGTCACATTTTCTTGGTGCATGCGCTATTTCAGGAGCTCAGACTTGAGATCGCGGATTCGAATCCTTTCGAGTTTGTATTGTGTATGATCGATCGAACAAGAAATTCTGTCGCTCGTATTAATAAATCTTCTAAAATCAGGCTGTGACGCTAAGTAAGTGCAACAAACACGTAGTTTCAGTCACGACTCCCTTTAATAAACAAACTATTTTATTCTCGAGTGTTTGATTCTTAGGTTATTTAAGAATGTCACTTCAGCTGTTGAGTATACGCAGTTAAGCTGGATGATACAGAAATGAATGAGCCGGTAATTGTCTGGAATAAAACCGTCGAAATCCATTTGCAGCTAATATTCTAGTGTTTTCTTGGCGAGGCTGATAAAGTGGCATTTATCTATCCTTTTACCAAGGATCTTCACGGGATGATAGTTGGGCACAGATACATCATTTTCATCTTTGTTATACTCTGAGCTCCTTTAGTCTTTGATTTGATGCGAAATTACTATTCAGTAGGAAGTAGGAAGGAGTGACAGCCTGTTTCAACGCTTTTTTTTTTAATGACGATGATTCGAAGATAGAATGAGATGCAGAATGATAGATGGAAAAACGTGACACAGACACATGGCTTGTCTACATATATATCAAGAGGATTTCAAGTCTCTTTGCTTCAGCAACCATAAGACTCAAGTACGTAGTTCGAGCAGGAAAGTGTTAGTTACACCTGCAGTTTGAGAAATAACAGCAGAAAAGTGTTGGAATCATCTGTAGTTTGAGATGGACACGTAAAAAAGCTATACATCTGAAAGATTTAAGATAGGTCCAAAACACAGATGTATCGGTATAAAAATATTATAGTATATATTCGAGATGCATATTACATATATCTAATGAACAAGATAGACAGGTATAAATTATTAAAATATTTTATGTGCGTACGGTTTGAGCAGAATGACATTTTGAATTTAAAACGTCGGCAAGGGATGTCAAACCCTGCCAGACCCTGGGCCACACTCACCTATGCTTATCGATACGCGGGCGTTCATGCTGTTATTTTTTTAGACTTCATCCATCGTTTAATACATTGAAACGAAGTCAAGACGTTTTAGGGGCAGGCTCTGCCCCCCCGCCTTCAGGCAATAAAACCTATTCTGCTGCGACCGCCAGAAGGGGATAATCCCAAACACTGGAAGACTTTAAGTAAACTGAAATTCGATGCTAGTTTATAAATCACAACAATAAATTAAACTTTTATGGCAGCTTATTAAAAATGCTACGAACTTTCAATTACAAATAGGTACACAATATATTTTTTTTTATATCTTAATTGCATCATGCTTGTGTTCCTCAATACAGTACTTTTATTTTCCGTCGTTACACAAGCTTATTGTTAAAATCATATAAAATTTCACATAACATTGTTACATTTTAAAATTGACGACATGTTTCGATATACAATTCTATCATCGTCAGGTCTATCAAAATTAAAATTAAAATCTGGTGTATCTGTTGCTCTGCTTATATTGCTTTTGTTTTTATCCGTTTTTATTACATCTCAGGCTTCTTCCATTTAATTTTGGAGACGCGCCTGGGTGCCTATATCTGCAAAATCAATTTTAATTTTTATATCGTGATTCTGGATACCGACATAGGAAATGGAATAATATTACTCTAATTTTATATTAAGGAATTACTCAAATATATATCGTATTACAAGCAATTAACAATTAACAAAGCATGTAACAATTTTATGTGAAATTTTATATGATTTTTAACAACAAGCTTGTGTAACGACGGAAAATAAAAGTATTGTAATATATTTTTCTATAAAAATGATTAATTAGTGAGATATCTGAAAACAGTTTTGCTTCAGTGATCTTTCAGTATCAGGTTTAAAAATCTGTTGTAGCAATCTGCATAACCCCCCCCCCCCCCCGGCTCTTCCCAAGTGTTCATCAGTCAGACGCGTCTTAGTTTTTGACTTTTATTAAGCTGAGCTGTCACTCACAGCGATAGTTACTGACAAATACGGACGATATTAGGAAGACATGTTTTCTCATAACAGGTAGCTATTTTTCGTGTATCAGAATGACACAAAATTATCAATAAATCACGCGAGCCTGTCAAAACACATCAGCGGGCCTCCGGTTGATAACTTCTGCAATAGATGATTACGTATACACATCTGTATACACGGAAAAGGAAGTGTTACTGATTCTTTAGGTACGGAAATTTTTTGTACGTAAGGGAATTAGGTTAGTAGTTAAGTTGGTAGAACGTGGCAGTAACAGGATTTCCCAAAAGTTTGGAATTATTGTTCCGAGGATAAACGTGATTGTTTCGGGAACAAAGGTTCCTGCAGTTAAGTCATTACGAATCAAAAAGCCATCTGTCGTGCGAGATAAGACACTTTTGATTTTCGCGTTGCGTAACAACAGCGGAGTAGCGCTGCGCCTGGCTGGGGGTATACAGGCGCGATGTTGGGCTGTTTTCAGTCAGTCTACCGCGGGACTTGTGACGGAGCGGTGCGCCTCGAGAGGGCAGCAGTGGTATCGTGTGCGTGCGGCAATATCACGTCTTAATTTCGTGTGGATTGTTTCATGCATGGTAAAGTACACCAATTGCCAATTTTCTACTGTTAGTAGTAGTTTTGCATAAACAAAATTAATTTATGTATTTTAACTTCATAATTATTGAATAATTCAATGTCTGGTGCATGAACGCAGAAATCAGTAGCAGATTTTGGATATTAATATTTATTGATCTTAGTGTAGAAAGATTCAGTAAAACCGTATTTTAAGATTATGAAAATATAATTGAATAACACTTTCCCTGTTACGTAAGAGATGTGTCGTTTAAAACACAGATCTATAAATATATTATTTATTTGGTGTTTAATAACTTCCATGTTTTCGTTTTTAATAAAATAAATTATACTTTGCGTGGAACTATTCTAACATAAGACATTCCTTACGGCATGAAGCCTACTCTGTTAGATGTGACTGGCTTAAACCACAGAAAAGGAAAATTTCTTGTGAGTATGTGACACGAGAGACGTCGTGCTGACAGAAACACAACCAGAGAAAATTAATAAATATCTTGCACAAAAATACTTTAAAAATAAAAATTTATTACTATTTGCAATATCCAAGAAATTTTTAAAATAAATATATTCTCTCTGATCAAAAAATTTTAAATATCTCATACTGTTTTTTACAGCCATCTAAAAACATTCAGTTCGTATAAAAATGTTGATTAGATATCTTACGAGGATAAACCCACACACTACAGGTTATTATTAACAACTTGTGTCTTACTATGGTGTGAATATGCCTATGTCAACTGGATCGACGTATTGATAACTTCGGGGTTCTGTAAGAGCAGGAAATTTCTTGATTGGTTGAACATGTCTTCAAGTTTATTACTAATTAAATTATTATCTTTTCTAACGGAAACGATTTCAAATAGATATTTAACTTACACTAAAAGGTCGGGTGCATCATATCACGTTATTTTAAGAACCGAATGCGATTTCACACAATTTTAATTCTAATTTTAAAAATAAACGTGCAAATATATAATTTAAACCCCATAAATGCATATACTAGTTTGTATACTAAAGAATTTATTCTAGGCACATGTTAAAATATATTTGAAACCTGTTTCGTATTACTGATTATTTCTGTGTCCCTTACTCCTTGTTTATAATAATCAGAATTACTATACTTATAAGGATACCTTTACTATTCAAAACTATGATCTTCCCACCAATGGTATAGACCAGCATATATTTTGTCTCAGGTTTACTGTAAAAAGATCATCATGTTTCCGGTTGATTCTATGTCGTAGCCTATTTGGGAAACCACCTCATCATTCATCAGACAGACTGAGGAGAGCTACTAGAAACTTTAGTCAAATGAGGCCTATCTGATAACACGTCGAGATTCGATTTACTTATCATTGCATTATTCAAGCAAAATAACGCAAGATTAATTGGGGAACACGAATTGGTAAACATGTAAAAGAAAGTGGTTGTGGACAGTGTAGATTCCGAATATCTCAGATATGATACAAAGTAGCACATAGAGGATTTAAAACGGATCCTCCTAATTTATATTTAGAGCTTTACCAAAACTACCTGCGATATACCTTATGCCTACAGTAAGACTTGCCAAAAACGTTTGTTATATTACCTGTTTCTAACATGCTAAAAAAACCCTCTAATTAAAATATCGTAACTGCGTACCATTAAACGTGCTGTTATGGGACACTGTTCTATTTTCTTGCTATCAAAGTGTAGATTTTTAATAGCTTTTGTAACAGAGGCAATTTGTAATTTGCATATTATACAAGCAAATCTGGGGGAGCCCAAACTCTACCTAGTCTAAAACTGGGGCGAATGCTTTAAATTTGGAACATTTGCCAAACTCAGGGAAGCGAACAGACCACTTGCCCATTGCAACACTTGATGGTTGTAAAACGGTACTCTGCTTTTACGACCGTTTCCTTATTGTAATTATATTAAAGCGCGAATGCCAATATAATTTTAACACAAAACATCTATTCGCACGTGATGCTATAGGTTTTAATGCGTTCGTTGAAAAAAAAAACTGCCTACATTAAACGAAGGCGTGTTATAGGTATGTCCAAAACTACATGCCAGATTTTAAAATATTACATATCTCGAGGGGATAGGGGGGCTACATCAAAATTTGTATTTAACTTTTATTCTCTTTGGATAGATATATAGCACATAATTTGCAAGACGCTCAACTCGAAGTTTATCTTTTTGGTGAAAAATTACTCATGTCAGGAAATAAGCATATAAATGAAAACACATTTCTTTAACATGTGAAACTCTTATGCGGCGTACATTTATCAAAATATAAAGAAAATGTACTTACTACTGTACACAGTGCCTCCTGTAGCGCGAATGCCCTTTGAAGAACAGATCTGCATCTGTAACAAATGAATATGAAAAATGTGAGACATTTGACTCGTATTTAGCGGAGAAAATTCCTGGAAAATTGTGGTGAGTCAATCAGAATAACTTTTTTTTTTAGAAATTTTAAATAATTTAACTGTTTTGTTTCAAAGTAAATACTCTTTGTGCGTTGTGTAATTTATAAGACCGACTGTTATTTCTACAGCCTTGTCTCGACTTGTGATGTTATGTGGTATCATATGGGGTATTGTAAAGACATTTTGAAGGAACTTGTGTATCTAACACCTACTGTGGGAATGTGAAAAGCTAAAGGATATTTAAGATCGCAGATTTAATAAAGCAGTGTTGAGTATGCGTGTTACGCTGTGTTAAGTGTCTTTATAATGCAGTTAGTTCGTCTGCTAGGGGACTAATCAATTAGTGGAAAACGTGGTTCATTCTTATGTCACCCACCAACTCTGAACCAAATTTCGTGACTTCGAATGACATTGGAAAATAGCGATGTCGTGGTCGGTTTAAAAATATACTTGATTGTCCTGGAGTAACAGACATGGCATTAGGTAACCAGACCGAGCTTCGAAACGCTAACCTCTAGAACACAAGTTCAGAGGGTTATGGACACACAACCGGCTCGTTATAGTGAGGTGACATAATATTTATGAAGATAATAATGATCAGAATCTGTGGGTATAACGTGATCACACTAAGCAGATAAACATTGCAAAATAGGTCTATTTAATGACGGCCATTTTCCTATTAGTACTCATTTCGATTACTTAAAGCTGTGTGCGTATTCTCAAAGTACATTATCTGGCATTCAGGAAACAGATGTTAAAAGAGTCAAAGTTCCTGTCTTATCTGTCTCGGAATGTGATACAAAGAAGAGAGTTTGTTACACAAATCAGACATTTTTATGAAGCAATGTTCTCTTGGCCTACAGCCAATTCAACGACTTAATACAACTACAAACTTGGTTAAGAAGCTCTATTCAGTTGAGTGGCTTTTCCACTGGTAATCAATGGTTATTGCGGGTTAGGAAGCCTGTACTTAGCCTAACCCTAGCCATAAAGAAAGTTTTGAGGACAAAATAAATTCTCCTTTTGTTTGCGTCCGTCGATGATAACTCATGATTTACATTGTTCGTAAGTAATATACTCTTTCTAAAATGTTTTATATAATGGATACTGTTAAATAACAAACTTATAATACCAAAAATAATAGAGATATTTCTTTTTTAGTACTAACAAATCAACATACATTTGAGCAACACATACACCATATAATCAACTTCCTAACCCATTACTTATCATTATTTTCACTATTTTTCTTACAAGTTATTGTCATTCCAGGTACCTGCTTTACTTATTAATCTCTCACTTCGAACAGGCAGTTTTCTGTGTCTTCTTAGAAACTATTTTATAGTCACAATTTAAAGAAGTCTCTCGACTAGCCGTCTTACTGTACTCAAGGGAAGGAATATATAATTCTGTCAAAGTAATACCTGATGATACAAATGTAGCAATAATGGCAAAGTAGAGTTACAGTTAAACTACACCCGTCACTTAAGCAGAATTCCACTAAGGAGTATAGGAAATGTAAGAGTATGTTAATTTGTACGCCAGACGAATAAATAATCTTCGTAATCTGTTACCGAATATCTGTTGCGTCGGCGTCGGGTCGGTAGGCGTCACGAAGCTTGGCGTCAGGTTGTCAGCGTTAAGTTAGGTTAGGTTACTTTAGCTTACGTTACTTCAGTTGGGTGAGGTTAAGGATTATGTTAGGTTACTTTGTGTTGGGTTTAGTTTAGGTTATGATAAATAAAAGTTTTTAATTAACCATCTTGCGATGCAGGGCTTTTGCTTACAAGTGCCCTACGTTATAGCGCATTAACGTCTCATCTGCATAATTTGGTATCAATCTACAGCCTCACATTAACGATAAAATTAGAATGGCTTGTTTAAAATCGCAGATGCCTATGGGCTATGCCCTTTTAGTCAGTAATGTACGTGACTGCGACCCAGTATATGTTGCAATATTGCTATCAGTGCAGAAACCATAGTAACAGTTTGCTGTTATGAACACAGAGGTAATTTGAATCTCATTCAAAGCTCCTGTAGATTACTGCCTGTTATAACAAGTATGCCATGTATTTGTTTGCGAATCTCAGGTTCAAACACTGCACTGTATTACGGTAGCACTTAATAAATAATTCAAAGCCCTGGTAGATACCTGACTTTCAAGGCAAATGCATGTGCTTATTGTAAAACTCGTATGTATCCATTGTACAGGAGAAACAAACGACTTATAAAACCACTGGTCTGTTTCAAAAAGAAGTGTTATTTAATAAAATTTAAGCTCATATAAATAAAAAAATAAATTTATTTCCTGAAGTAAATTACAGCAGTTCCCTTATGGTTAGAACGCTAAAAGTTTATTACAGGAAATAAACCACGTTTCTCAACATTGCAACAAAAACATTCCTAAGAAATTTACTAAAGAATTCCTTTTCAACACTTTACAAATTTGTTGTAACAAAGTTCTGCGACTGCTTAGAAGCCTATTTTCCAACAGCGTAAGTAAAATGAAATTCAGGTTAAGAATATTGAGGATGGGTAAACAGTTGTTGGAGGTTATGTCTACGCCACAGACCGAAGCTACAAGAAGGAGTGCATTTGAATGTTAAATTAAAGGGGCGATAAATTATATAAAGCAAGAAACTGGAGCTGCTATCACAAGCTGCAGTCGGATTCCGGTACCAAAGATGGGAGGAAGGAGCAAGTGGATGGGACATCGGACGTGCTGAAGTGACGATCGGCTTTAAAATGTGTTAGTGCACAGAATCTTCTAGCAAAAGACTGTTTAACTTCATGAGATGGCGATACCCCACTGCAGACATTACACCACTGAGGACCCAAAACTAGAACAATCAGTAATCAATCTCTCTGTAATTACTTACTAGAAGTTAAACTTTAGATGAAAAGGCACGAATGTACATATGTCCACCCAACATGGTTTTAGTGGAAAGAAGAGTTGATGAAGCGAGTTTCTCGATTTGGAATCCAGTAGGCATTGAAGTGCCTGTTGAAACAAGTCCAGTACCTGAACATTGGTTAACTCGCTCCAGTAATTCTTCTTTGCACTAAACCCGTGGGAACAAGCCCTTACATTTCAGTATAACGTTTAGTTTGAAGCTCCTTATAAGTTTCCGTTTTCGACTGAGTTCTTCACTGAACAGACGACCGTAAGTAACCACAGCAGTTACGATGACTCTAAACTCCGTCATTCTATATTTATTTATACGGTATATTTATATTTATTTTATGTTTTCACGGGTAAGGCAACTTAATGCCTGTATCGGCCTCAAATTCTCTTCTCAGAGTCTCCTTCGATGTTCTCCTGTACGTTTATAATTGCATCTGTTCCGTTTACTTTACCAAGAAGGCCATTCGTTCTCTTTTCAGCTGCAATAATTTAAAATACTAGGAACATTCGGTTTTCCAGGTATTTTGATATATATTTTTTGTTTCGCCGTGCGCTGGGTTGGAACCCATGCCAGTGTCTCATAGCCCTGCTTTAACAATGATCGAAACGAAATATTTCATAATTTCAATTTTGAAGTTCCATTCCTGAATATTTATTCAAAGAAGAGTCTTATGCTTAAATGACGTAATATGTTCATTTGTGAAATCGTACTTTGAGACGTATCACTGTCAAATTCTAGTCATTAATAGTGTTAACAGAGTAAGGTCGTCGATTTTCAACTTCGTATTAGAACGTATTACATAATTAGGATGACCTAAATCATCTGGAGAGATTGGATGGAACTCAGACAGGCAAATCACTTTGTGGTGTGTTAGCCTACTGAACTACTCGGCTCCTAAATCAACTGTACATGTCGGAAAAGTCACTAAATTGTGTATTTATTTTTTTTGGACGCTGTCCACTGTGCGGATGAAAAATAGCACAGTCCTGTTTTCAACGTCTGGGAAACTGGCTGTGTCTTCGTCTGCAGGCTAAGAAGGAAATTCGCCAGAAAGAGCGATCTGTCAGCGAACAGGTCTGTGTATCGGCGAAAAACTACTTTCTCGATTAGAATCGCTGGTGATTTAACGAATACGGTGACAGGTATTTCCCAGAGTCTCCATGCAAATCAAATTTTAATTTGAAACAGACTGAGCCCGTTTCATACCAGATCCTTATCATCTTTCCCTGCTTACTTTATCACTCCAGATAAATGGTACAGAAAGACCCCAGTTGAAAAAGTGTTAAGTAATTAATATGATTTTTAACGCATGTATGTACCTTAGAACGTCGATTCGAAACATTCTTAAACGAAGCTAGTAAGAAGTTCTCTAGCACTCTGTAGCAAGATTGGAAATTTTAGGCACACATCAATCAGGGAACATTTTAATTCGTAGCATTATGAACATAATCACAATCCATCACCCTGCAATGGAGCGGCAGGGGGAAACTGGAATCTCATCTCACAGCTGATTAAATGCTTCAAGCCAGCAGAGTCTTCTAGTGTGGGGGGAGGAGGAGGGGCGTAAGCCACTGCAATCAAAGTTTTCGCGCTCCTCACAAGAGTCGGTGAGCCATCTCACTCTGCAAAGTTTCCCTCAGTCTAACTCAGAAAGCACTATAATTACTTTAAATTTTTCGACAAAACTGTCATTTTTAATTGTGTTTCTAATCAATCTAATTTCAGGTTTGGTTAGGTTTAGCGACTGGAAAGTTTTAACATGTTCTCGTATAGCAATACGATTTGAAAATCTTTACAAGTCTCCTTTGTATCTTACATCTCAGAAAGCAGGCACAATTATATCCATTCCTCCTTCACATATTGCCAACGAAATGACTGTGGCGACCCCAACGTTATCATGGTCTTCCTCTAAATTTCTCACTTCTACGTAAGTGCCATATGCTCCGCCCATTTTAACATTTTTAATTTACTAATTTTGTAGATGAGTAAAATTATGAAGCTCCTTCTTATGTTATAAATCTCCTGTAATTTACTGCAGAATATTGCAGGCTATTTTCTGAGAGCGCGGAATTGAAGTTTGTCACTTTAGTATCAGGGCTTTCTGTGTTCTCGATTAGAATCGCTGGTGATTTAACGAATACGGTGACAGGTATTTCCCAGAGTCTCCATGCAAATCAAATTTTAATTTGAAACAGACTGAGCCCGTTTCATACCAGATCCTTATCATCTTTCCCTGCTTACTTTATCACTCCAGATAAATGGTACAGAAAGACCCCAGTTGAAAAAGTGTTAAGTAATTAATATGATTTTTAACGCATGTATGTACCTTAGAACGTCGATTCGAAACATTCTTAAACGAAGCTAGTAAGAAGTTCTCTAGCACTCTGTAGCAAGATTGGAAATTTTAGGCACACATCAATCAGGGAACATTTTAATTCGTAGCATTATGAACATAATCACAATCCATCACCCTGCAATGGAGCGGCAGGGGGAAACTGGAATCTCATCTCACAGCTGATTAAATGCTTCAAGCCAGCAGAGTCTTCTAGTGTGGGGGGAGGAGGAGGGGCGTAAGCCACTGCAATCAAAGTTTTCGCGCTCCTCACAAGAGTCGGTGAGCCATCTCACTCTGCAAAGTTTCCCTCAGTCTAACTCAGAAAGCACTATAATTACTTTAAATTTTTCGACAAAACTGTCATTTTTAATTGTGTTTCTAATCAATCTAATTTCAGGTTTGGTTAGGTTTAGCGACTGGAAAGTTTTAACATGTTCTCGTATAGCAATACGATTTGAAAATCTTTACAAGTCTCCTTTGTATCTTACATCTCAGAAAGCAGGCACAATTATATCCATTCCTCCTTCACATATTGCCAACGAAATGACTGTGGCGACCCCAACGTTATCATGGTCTTCCTCTAAATTTCTCACTTCTACGTAAGTGCCATATGCTCCGCCCATTTTAACATTTTTAATTTACTAATTTTGTAGATGAGTAAAATTATGAAGCTCCTTCTTATGTTATAAATCTCCTGTAATTTACTGCAGAATATTGCAGGCTATTTTCTGAGAGCGCGGAATTGAAGTTTGTCACTTTAGTATCAGGGCTTTCTGTGTCCGAGGTCCGAATTTTGTAAAAAAAAACAAAAAAAACACATACCTGATCCAGTCATGACGTGTCGATAAATATTTTATCGAAACTATCTAGCGTATGTCATTCCTGTCGTTGTATCCTTTGCATTCCTCATGGCAGGCTGTAATTTAACACAATATTTCTATCACATGTGTACTTATTTCTATAAAATCGCAAGCAAATTGGGTTATCAAACCCAGAAGCTGGTAAGCTGTGTTACTGAGGAATAGATAAACACGTAATTAACTACTGGATTAATTAATTGCGCATAATCTGGTTACAAGTAATAGAATTAGTTTGATCCATATTCCGACCAGCCTACCGAACGTTATTTGGTTACTACAGAATTCACAGCACGTTTGATTCACAAGTTCCTGCACCACCATCAGGCCACTTAGGTCAGTCGGATTCAGCAATACAGTACATGTATAGTCGTCATTTACTGAAAACTAGACGCGTGTCATGTATCATCACTTAGATGTTTCGATAACGTACATAGAGAAACATTAAAAATATAAACATATTGTTAAGATTGTGAAAGCAAGACAGAAAGGCACATCTGCCACAGGCTATGGAACACTTGAGGATTTTGTTGACACGATAACGAAACTTCAGATTTCATAAAGAGTGCAGAATTTTCTGACTAGCTGGATGACAATTAGCTTCTCAGTAAGGACGCTGTTGCATGAAATTCGTGAGGATAATGAGCCCAAAAACTTTCAAAAATATCATTTATTGAGTACTAGAATGAAAACTTCAAAAGCAGTGTATACAATGTCTGTGTTTAATGGGAACGTAAGTTATTGGCTAGGAATGCGCCCCCCCCCCAACCAGTTTCCATGTTCTTTCTGATAACGTAGCATGTAATTTATATTTATGAGATTTCCGTGTCTATGTTCACTATATTTTATAAAAAAATATGTTGTCACGTTGAGATGGAAGTGATTAGAGGGTTCATACTTCAACGACAACGTTCTTTCAACTCAAATAAGTCATTTTATCAAGTTGTTATTAATCTCTTACTAATGTCCGTAACTTGTTTTGTCGTAGTAATTAGAACATGATAAAATGGACAAACCTTTTATTGTAGTAACGTTTCAGTTTTATACATTCTTTGTAAATTAGTAAGTTAAAACCCTTAACTAATTGTGCTTATTCGTGAGAATATTTTATCTGCGAAACTAGTCTACAAATTAAGATAAAATTTGGCATTTGAGGTCAGCATTTTATGTCGTCTTAAGAAAGTAATTTTCATTTATATCGACCGAGTACAGCGCCGACTTCACAAGAAGCTCAAATCTAACTTTAAATGTTTTCTCTAAACCTTCTCGTTTTAAAATAAATTCTGTGTAAGCTGCAATTTTTATTTAATAATTTTTGATATTATTAGCAGCTAAACGAATGCAAGGAAAATAATTTCTAATTCTATAGAGTGCGATTATTTTTTAAATAAATGGGTTTTATATCCAATAATATATTTGCATCTGTAAAATACTAACGACAAGGCCAATGAGGTAAGCAAAGTCACTTAGAATACACACGAAAAACATCGATCTTTTAAACCAAAGTACAAAGTTCCAATTTTTCAATTAAAAATATATTTGTATCAGGTATGCTGCGTTAAGTGACTTTTACAGTTCCTGAAATGCGGTAACTGTCGGCTCAATGCGACTAAGCCTTTTACTTGTTACAATTGGTCCGCGTTTACGTTCTCTCTACGGGTGTCATGAAGGAGAAAATACCATCTTCGTAAGATGGACGCTTCAAGACCCTCACAAATGAGATGACTCTGTCAACAGCTTGTATAGCACATTAGATAAGATTTCAGGTTCTCACGGAGATGATTATGAGGATGGCTGTCTTCGTGTAGTGTGGTAGATTACGATGTTATTTTTCTGGATTATGACACGTGTAGACTAGTGGGTACATACGAACGTTTCGGTTAAAACCCTGAGGATGGAGACATTATGATTCTCCGAAACGCTGGTATCTACCCCGAATCTAAACAGCGTCACAGCTCAGAATAACATCGTCATCTTGACCTCTCAAGAACCTCAATCTCATATAGTGTGGTAGATAATTACTGGTGTTACAAAGGACCTTACTGCCTCCATCATCAATTAAGAAATGTATGTTTACGTATTGGAAATGGTGTTACTTCACATCACGATGGACACAGACAAACCTTCGAAATTCCACTCTGCTTTTTGGGTTGAAACAAAACTGAAGCAAAGCTGTAGCATGCAGATTACTGTGTCTACTCTTCCGAGTTACTTCTTTAAACCAACGAGCTATGTTGCTTTCAAGTCGTTTCTACTTCCCTGCGTGCATGTACTATCAGTGAATACAGACTACATCTCTTTACACTTCAAACGAACCTTTTGCAGCATCTCGAAAGGTCAATCTTGGGATATGAAACGAAAGAATATCTTTCTGCTGAACATAGCTTGCGGCCTTTGAATGTTATGTGCGTGCGTGCGTGAGAGGTACTCGTCCACTTTCGCAAAAATGTATCACCTTGTTTGATAAAAGAATAGTTACAAAATAAGTTAAATATTTTAATTTTAAGTAACTGTCGTCGTTTTAAAAGACCACACAGGAATCGTGTCAAATAGAGGTCAGACATCTGGAAAAAAAAATCTATATTTTATGCGAAAGGTATGTCGTTTAAAAGACGCATTTGATCAAATTTATAAAATCAGATCTGAGTTTATGTAAAGTAAAATATAAACCAAATATCCGTCTAAAACATTGCATTAACCTAATCTAATGCCATATTCCATCACTGTAAACTCGATATTACTTACATCCACGGTCAGACTGGGAATCGAAACCGGGATCTCAGTGCACGTGAGCTCAGGATCGTGCGAAATTTAAACCAAGCTCTAAGAATTATCTCAAACAAAGTTCTTAAAACAAAACGTCCAAGTTAAGCAAGCAGAGCGAGCCGGCTTGATTGTATCGGGAACACGGATCACCACAGAAACATGTGATCGTTTGACGCAAAGCTGAATCCTCTCTCTGCGGGATTTAACGACAACAGACGCAAACGTAAACTGTAGCAACCTCAAGCTGCTTCATGAAACACGCAAACACGAAGCAGTGGATGCTCCTATTCATGCAATTCATGCAACCGATAAAGAAAAACATAAAATTGTGAGACCTCAGGTTCTCACGGTGGCGATTAGATGGCTGGGTTGCAGCGCCGTATAGTCTGATACAAGTTTATATGAAGATTTCTGTCTTCTGGGTTGTTGCGCTGTGTAGTCTGGTCGATGGTTACTAACGTTTCAGGTCATACTGCCTCCATCATCAGGGCGATGAGTATGAAGATTTCTGTCTTCTGGGTTGTTGCGCTGTGTAGTCTGGTCGATGTTAACCAACGTTTCAGAGGTCATACTGCCTCCATCATCAGGGCGATGAGTATGAAGATTTC
>NW_019059701.1:1271244-1281823 GCF_000696155.1 Zootermopsis nevadensis | reverse complement strand
CAAACGAATACACATGTTCCCTTCTCCACGTGCTTTCTCATTCTACTATCAGATAACCGAATCGGTCTCTTCGTGGACTAGAAATCAGTACGTATTACATACTTGAATCAATCACGAAGACAATATTAGGAGTGGAATATAATTTTGATGCCATGCAACGCGTGGCACTTTTAATTGGTGTCACTCGATCTCTTTTAGGTGCCGATATCCTGTCTGGCGACATTTGTGGTGTGTAATGCTGTTTTAGAAATCCTTCAGCTGCTTTATGTATAACGTGATGCCATATACATTTCTCCAACAGATTCATATTACACAAAATTCTCTTAGAATTAATTAACTGCCTGTTTAAAACAAAACATGAAAGCCCATAGTACGACACAGCAATTATCCTTCAATATCATAGGTATAAGGGATAAAAATTACCTAATACAAAATCAGATTAAACATTTATACGTTTTTATAAGAGGCCTCTTTTATTTTAAAAGCTATTATTCCTCTCAGTTGCAAGCCGCCCTTTTAAAAACCTATCCCTCGTCTCCATTCTCTCTTCATATCATATTCCTCCAGTGCGGTAGCTTTTCGTTTCGTTATGTATGACAATTACACACGCCAAACTAACCGTGGTTCCGCTCGCCTCCTCCCCCCTGTGTAAGTCTGTACAGCTCCAACTGCATGATAAGCCAATTTGAATTTTGAAATCCTTCGAATGTAGACAACTGAGTGGCTTTTGTAGTGAAATGGAATAATGGTTGTTGCGTTGGTCATCTGCCAACCAGTTACGGCGAAGCTATAGGATGTTATGAAAACTTCCAAAGTAATTTTATATCTATTATGGACTTAAAGAATTTGTGGGGGTGTGGACTGCTTTCATCTCGCTCACGATGGAAGCCAGTGGGTCGGCACAGTAATAAACTTTCGAAACAGCTCAAAACGTGAATTTTCTTGACAACCGGAACATCTGTTAACTACTCAAGGGAAGGGCCCCTTAGAGAGGCCTAGTCCCACAGAGACATAATCTCACCCCATCGCAACATCTACCGAAGGAACTCCGTCTCTCCACACCTCAGTCAATCGGTCTATTATTAAGACACTCAGTCAGTACGTTTCTTTAGTTACCTAGAACATATCAGAGACGAATACGCCCGTCTGGCTAACAGACCACTAAAACTGCTCCATCACAACTATGCTTCTGGATCATCAGGCATTCGTCCGGATATATCGACGACAATCACGAAAAACACGAGTCAGTACCAGGCCAATAGTTTAGATGAGTTTCGAAGCCGGTTACCCCTGGTCAAGAATCAGTTTAATCATAATGAATAACTGAAACCGTGTAACATATTACTGAAAGGAACCATTACAATAAATTATTTAATAAACGACCTGATACACAAGCGGTGAATTAAATGACTTTTATAACACCCTGTAATTTTCGTTTGTGTTTTATGAATCCTGCATTCGCATTTCTGTTTCCATACCCTGGAAACCTATTTAGTTTAATTTGACGTCTACGCTCAGTTTCTGAAAATGGCGGAGCTCACAAATTCTGATGCCAGTTCTCCAAGCTTTACTGAGAATTGTATACACGTAAAACGGAGTGGCTTTTGAAGCTGTCAATTTATGCGGAATCGAGCCATGCGTGCCTCTGATCTGGCATAAAGTTTGCTGCTGTCATTGTAAATACAGCTGGGGCAGAAACGAATTATTTTTGCCTTTTTATGATTTGATAGAATTTTTCTTCCGTGCAATTTTGAAATTTAATACGCAGGCTTTTAGCGTTGCCATGCTCTTCCGGTCTGAATTTATTTCGTGTTTGCGAAAATCATTAGAAGAAACATACTAGCCATCTATCAACGGTTAAAATAAACTATTCATGGCTTTCTAATAACAACATTCATACGTTACCGTGTAAATTAGCTAAGAGAAGAACGTTTCTTCAAATAAAAATCGCTGTGGAGGGGGTAAAGAATTTAATGGAATTTTATTCTATAAATTTGTAGCATTGAACTAAACGAAAGTATTAATCTAACTTGATTTCCAAGCGTTGAACAAAAATGAAACAAACGTGTTTAATTATCGCATATTTTAATACGTTATGTAGTACGTAACTGATTTCACTATATGTAGCTTGCAGCCCGCACTTAGGTAATAAATGTTTCCAGAGATGTAATAAAATTCTACACTAATTATAGCATTATAAAACAAAGCGATAGGACCGTCGATTCATAAATGGTATTATGGTTACAAATACAAACACAGAAGATAAGCAGAATTAAATTTTTTAATGTTTATTCTTTTTCATAAATACCATAAATGAACTCTGTTTACGTAGGCCTACTTATTTTAACGACAAATAATATTGTGAACACGGCGTTTAACGTGTGGGGTAAATACATAAAGACAGGTCTAAGACCAATAAAATGTCTCCAAAAGTAACGCTTAACAGCTAACCACGTCAGACCCTAACAATTTCGGCCGTGAACCGGTTATCCTGACATTATTCGTGGTTTTTATCAGTTTCGTAAATAAATAGGCCACGATTTCCTCTATCCTAATCTTTACATTTATGAGCATATTTCCATCTCCTTTGTTTCTATATAAATTCTACAGTCGAAACAATGTCATTAAACAAGTAATGAATGAATCAACAAGCGAGCGTTGAATGTCTTCTTCACAGACGAACAAATATAGTCGTCTTCCAGAGTCCCCTTGCCGTGGAGAGAGTCGGAAGACATGCAGAAGCTTGGTCCGTGCGTCTAGCTGATATGTTGCGCGATGTGTCACCGCGTTGAGGACTTAATCTATTTACAGTTACGTCATCACATTGAGCGTCTCGAAATTCTGAAACGTATTTGTAGCTTCGTGATACGCCTGAGTTCTTCCGATGTGAAAGAGAGGATGACAGAAGGAATGATAGGAAGTTGAATGCAAATGTAACAGAAAAGGGAGTGATTAAAATAAAGGGGAAAAAGAAATGAGGAACGTACATAATAAAAGAGATCGAAAGAGTAAAATGAATATGAAAAGGACAGATGAAGGAAATATTAAAAATTTGCCATGTCCGCTCTCTCTCTCTCTCTCTCTCTCCCTCTCTCACCCCTCTCCAGTCACTTCCAAGTCACTATATGCAACCCTGTACACACCTTTGAAGACAAATCTTTGACGCTCGGTAAGAACAGCTGAGGTGAATCATAATTACGTTTGACTTAAGAAATTTTATCGGGTAATAAACAACGTCTGCAGTTGATACAGCCGAATTTAATCCATTATTCTTTCCTTTCTTCACCGGATATCAAACTTTCAGGCTGACAGTTCCTAAGAGATCAATACGTTCATACCATACTTTTGACTTGTTTTATTTAAATCCTCGAATCAAACCTTGAACTCTTGAAAAGCGAACTTTATACGTTGAAAACATTTTGCCTTCGAACTGCCACTCACGAGCAAAAATCAATTTGCATTTGTATATCAAAGACTAACAGCTGCTGGCATATGGTAACGTGAGCAGCGCGTATTATACCGCCCTACGCTGTATTTTTGTTCTTCGTAACATTCACAAATAACAACACAAGCCAGAAATCGTACTCTTGAACTCACTAAAACTGAGCAGTATGTTTTACAGAAAACTGTGAACGGAGTAAAACGTCCAGGCAGTTAACGAGTATTCTACTTTTGAAGGAACCCGGAGGTTGATCAAACAAGTCCGGCACAGAATGTGTCCTGATTCAGTTTCATCCATTTTACGACACCTTCGCTGTCGTTCTTTTCCAAGATCCATTTTTAGCCCGATTTCTTATTCTGTAAAGGCAGACAGCCTTGTGATACCATCACATCCGTATGTCCTCTTAACAGTCCTCTTACAAAACTATGGACAGACTTACGAACGTTTATTGAACTTTCTATGAACATCGCTACACTGAATGCCATTTGAACTTTATTTAATTCTCCTACCATCAATGACACTGAACTGGCGACCATGCGAACTTCTGAAGTGGAAGCTGTACTGGTTCCACTAAATGTAGGAACCTCAGAGTTTGTAGTGTAACAGTTCTTTGAAAACACTGTAGTTTCATTAACGCGTTTATTTTTTTTATAAAAAGTAAAACAACATTTCGAAATCTGTTTTTAACTTTCGCTCTGAAAATAAATATTTCAGCTAGATATGAGACATTTCGTATGAAATAAGATTTGAGACTTTCGCGGCGAGTACAATCAATAAAATCGCATCAGAACCCTGATGATGGGGGACAGAGTTGGTTCCCGAAACGTCGGTTTACTACGGTAACCAGTTAATGCGGCTGATTGCCCGAGAAGATTTATTGATCAATTTAGGATCATCACAATGTTATAGAGACACCTGAGATTCGAACACTGTTTCCTTCAAATTTGTGTGTAATATCAAACATCGCAATCAGCGACACTCACTATTTTTTAATAAACCTAGCAGATTGAAACAGCAGTAACAGGTGTTCAGTACAACCTTTTCGAAGGCATTATTTAAGTGTCCCCTTTTCTTCTTTAGTTGATACTTCTTCTGTCAAATTATTTTCATCACTTCGTTCTCCTACATCCTCTTCATTACGGTTGCAGATTAACGTTTATATTCATACAGAACACCAAAATTATACTTTTGTGTATTTTAATCATTCAGCTCAAATAGACATTGAAACATGACGATTCTGAAATAAATAATTATAAGCATTAGCCTAATTTAATCATCCCTTAATTTCATTATAGCCACTGTGAAAAGAATCCCATCAAATGTGTAAAATGATTAATAGTTTCGGAAATTAATTCTAAATTGGAATAGGCCAGATGGCCTAATCTATAAAAAAACCCCGAAGAGCTTCATAATGGCCAGCTTTTCAATTCGTGACTGTGGTTCAAACTTACTTAAAGTCCGTCATATTTTTAAACGATTTATTAGCTAATTACACGGACACCCTTCCACACCTCAAGTATTTTACTCACTTCTTAGGGAATTTTCATGGAAACACGTCTCAGGCATTTTAAATACAAACTTCCAAACTCTTTCACAAAAAGCAATATATTATACTAAAGAAAATAACGTTTCAAGGTGCAGTCCAACTTCTACAACGATAATAACGCAGCCCGCGTCTCGCTTATGCGGGAAAAAAAGTAAATCGATTCCCGTCGTACCTCCTTTATTATAGAAAGTAATGCATTTAAATCGCTAATTAAATAAGCCTTCAAAATATATTTCTCATAAAAATAATAACGTCTACGCAAGATACAATTTCTCATCCCTAGTTTTCGTCGTTTCTGAAGAATTTACATTTTATCGAGATAAATATCTTGTGCTTCTCCTTTTTGGTTAGCCAACTTTGTTTTAATTTCGGATTAACTAGTAGACACTTTCCATTGGACTAGCTGACACATATTTATCACACGAGTTAAAATGGCGCGTTAGGGAATACCGGATTATACACAGAAATGCTCTTAAAGGACACAAGTTACCGAAACACAGCCCTTGCTGTTCTTTGTCTACGGGCTTGTGAGGTATCTTTTTCCCCTTCCTGTGTTGCGTTGGTATGAGTGTGCAGGAATGTTGAAAACAAAAGTAACACATTTTGGTAACAAGTACACAGCTGAGCCACTTTGGCTTAAATCCGGATAATCCATTAACATCTCCCATCTCTTTCACCATCGTACCCCTACGTCGAAGCTTGAAGCAACGTTGGACAGGGGGGCCAACACACGAAATAAAACACATACTTAATCCTAATTGAATGTGTTCAAAGATGCGCGTTAGATTGCGGACTCTTGTTCTAAAAGCTTTATTCTCACCTCTGAAAAAAAAAACGTCATTACGCTTTCTAGAGTGATTTATAATGAAATTATCAGACACCAATTTCTACTACTCTCCAGGACAACAGCTCATGACAAGTAGAGATATGGAAAATGTTTTTCATAAACGGGGTGGAGATAGAGCTCCACGCATTTTTATCACCAAGACTGAGGTGAGCGGTCAGCTTCACGCCCCGGCCACTCTAACCCCCGTTCCAGATGGATAGGCCGTTGCGTGGGTCCCAGAGCCAGTCTGGACGTTGTTGCGAAGAGATGAATTTTACAATACCGGGAGTCGAAACCCCGTTCACCGTCCATCCCGTAGCGTAGTCATGCCTGAGCTATCGTAGCTCTGTATTCGTTTCTACAATCAAGTGTATGCCACCCGCTATCAACAGAAAACACCAACAGAATATATGCACCTGAAGCTCAACTACGTTATTCTGTATTTATACACATCCCAATCCAAAACATTCATAACATAGACCGATATGTAGGAATCATGCGTGCACACATACGTACGTGATATGCGCTAACGATGGTTATGATGATGATGATGATGCTTACAACTACAGTAATTATTTCCTTTGTTATCATCATCAGAATTCTGCATCAACAGGCAAATAGCCAATTACAGATACAGCGTAGAAAAGAATAATGCGAGGACAAACAAATATAACGAAATAAAAGCAGTGACATAAATGAGATTAAATAAAAAACTTATAACATGTAATTTACTGAAACCTGCTCTGTACTAAATATGTCAATATTTTTGCAAAACTGAATTTTCGCTGTGCGGTAAGAGCAGAGGGGGATTTTTTGCGCGAGAAACGAAAAGTAAACAAAGGAAAATCTCTAATACTTTGAATAGGAAGGCCAATGCCAGCAGTTAGTAGAGAAACATTTAAAACTACTCGTATGATATACACCAACAAGAAAACGCGCATCTGATGATGATAATCATCTCACCACTAGCAGGATAACTTAACATACAAAGAACGCCTGTCACACACACACACACACACACACATGTCTGCCGAAAGTCCAGATTACTCCGTTCACCTGTTAGAGGGACACAAATCATTCAACTGGTTGCTAATCCAGTAACATCTCCTACTTTTATTGCCAACTAAATCAAATTGTAATCGTTCATATCAGCAAGTAGTTACATTTGCCCGCTGTTATCTGACTGCACGTCCGGGTCGTATCATGAATCACTATGTACAATCCGCCCAAAGCCTTGTGTAGCTCGACCAAGTTTCCAAACAGGACAATTGCACAGACCAGGAGAGCTATTTCGTTTAAGAATAAGCGAGCGGCAATTTTTATCCGAGTTTTCCCAACAACGGTTCTTTGCTATAGGAAACAAAACCTTCAACACGACTCCAGAAACTTTTCACGGAAATGTTATTATATCCTGGTTAAAGTTTCCACGAGCGTTAGTACATCGCTGTGTTATCATTAGGGTGTAACTTACGCACTGTAAATTTCACGACAAACAATCTGCTCCTCTAGTAATTTCTAAATATTCTGATAGAGCACCTTCCAGTATGGTTTCACCCTCCGTTATTATTGTTTTTTTTTTTTTTTTTTTAGAATATCGGGTATCAAGAAAAAGGTGGTGTGTCGTAGTTTCCAAAACGAAAGGGTGGTTAATAATATTCATAGTCACGGCGTGTTCAGTCAGTCAGGATAAGTGAGGGGGGAGGCGTGTACTTTGTTGGCGTGACTGCCCTTAAAATAAGGGCTGGCCTGCTTACATGGTTCTATCTTCAACAAACTTCTTACGTTTCCAACCCAGATCTCCTCCATTCAGCGAAACAATGAATTATGTGCGCTGTTTCGAGTAATCGGAACATCACACATTTTGGGCTCATAAGACCTGCATTTTCTGCTGAAGTAGCAGCTTTGTTTAGAACAAAGAACCAAGATGTCACAAAGTAATACACTTTTATATATCTTAAGCTCGATATTGTAATATATTCTGAATCAGTAAATAATTTCACATAAAATGTATTCAACATAAATTTTAGTTAAAAATAGTATTAAAATATATTAAAATTGTCCGTCAATCACAATAAAGTAATATAAGATAATTAAATGGTTAAAATATTATCTTTTGTTCCGTATCGAGTACTCGATTTACATATGGAACATTCTCGACATGTTTCGGCTTTCATAGAGCCGTCATCAGGTGTATGTTATAAACTTTATATCTTATAAATTTTAGTATCATCCTCCCTTTAACATCTGGACCTCCCCAATGGTCTCTGTCCTTCAGACCTCTCACCAAAAGCAGTGTGCTCATTTTAATTTCCTCCAAGCGTGCCAACATGTCTCATCCTTTTTACCTGCTTAGATTGCGTCAAAGAAATAGTCCGGCTCAGAAATCACTGTGACATTTCGTTAACATGCTAGTTTCCTTTTACGGCAAAAGGTTGCCAACCCCACAGCCACATGAATTTTTTCTTCTTCAAGAGGTTATGCATTCTTTGCATTTTGTATCCCCCACCGGCTTTGATCAAATATATTGTTCAGAGAACTAACCATTTGTGCATTTACCGAACTGTACAAAGACAAAATAATTTCCAATATAATTAATTTCACTCCTTAAGAGTGGTACCGCACATGTACACCCTGCTATAAAATTCAATAACCTATTTTTCCTAGGGAATGTATTTTTAGGTTGCACATATAATTCTCAGAACAAACAGCAACTGCTCCCTTAAGAGTATTAACCAATTAATTTTTGTAATGTTGACGCGTTCTATTTTATTTTCAGCAACGATTGAATTTTTAGAGAAGCTTCAATATACATCACATAAAATAATATTATGTTATAAAAATTATAAATATTTATACGGCCTATTTATAAAGCCGTTAGACGTGCCACATTCCACGATAGATTTTCAGTGAGATTCATGCTAGAAGACTTGGCAGTAAAGTGTTTATCAGCGAATTTTTTGGTTTTCCCCTGCAAATTATTATTCCGCCATTGCTCCGTGATCATCCATCAACAGCCCACGAGGTGTACGATAGCCCTGACTAAGGAGCATTTTATCAACCTTGGTCCTGTGTTGGAGGTTTCGTCTCAGATTTATCTGGTAGTACAGGCAGTTCTTTTCCATTCCTTATGCAATGTGCTAGTTATTTTGTTAGATGAGGAGTTTTTCTATATTCCTATAAGTTCGATTTAAGCTCTATATAAATTCGATATTACATCGTACTTGTAGGCCTATGTAGAAAATACAAACTTTCTCCGTAACTTCCAGTGCAGACAATCGATACATCATATATTATGGCAGGCGGTTAAATAATTTTTAGGACCGAAGTACATGCCAATATGAAGTGAAAATGATACGTTCATTGAATGGAACGTGTGTAAAGAACGCTGAAATCTAAACATGTTTATAGAACAAATGCCATCACACTATGTTCAATAGTAACTCATTCTCCCCGTCTGTTCTCGAATTATCAATTACTCCTCTGTCTCAGATTGTCACTCGCAAGTTTCAACCCATGTAAGAATCTCTGAGCACGATTTAAAGCTTTAAACCCAAAGGAACATATGTCTTCTTGTTCCGGTTCCTAACTCTGAACAATGGCAAATGAGAATTAACAGTACAAGTTCGAAGTTCGCGTAACGCTTTGTACTACTAAGCTCTAGTTTCACAGAAGAGACTACACTAATACCCGAATCAGAAGCCAGAGTTCTGTATTCAATCCTTAACTAGTCACGTCACCTATAAAGCAGAGTTGTCAGATTGAACTCACATTATTACTTTGTGGTTTATCAAGAATGCGTTGTACCTACAATGTATTGTCTATTGTATAATTCTTATACCTATACAAGGTGGTATACAGAATTCAACAGACTCACACTGTCACTGCTACAAACACTGCGTGGATACATTTAAACAACAATGTAATTGAAAGTAGCGGCTATCGATAACAATAGCATACCAAGCAACAATGACAGCTCAGAAAACAGAAACGAGGCTGTGCACAAGGTTGCCAGATGTTACGTGTCGTCCGAGTGATCACTGTACCAACGTCTTTTTAAATTTTAATACTTGTCCAGTGACAGACTAGCTCTATCTAAGGGACCGAACGGAGTAGGTACCTCTCACATGAAGATGGAGACAGAACCAGCCTCCGAAACATCGTGTTTTTTAAAAGAAAAAAACGATGGGAAAAGTCCTGATAATAAATGGTTTTAAATGCAATCTACCATCGTCAGAACCTTTTAGAATTAAACAACACCGCGATGTTTGAAACATCTCCGTTACAGGTACCACCGAACTTGCTGTGCCGTCATATGACACTTTTACATTAAAGTGGCTTGTAGATGAGAAGCATGCAAGTTTGAGAATCACTCGTCAGGTAAAAAGAGAAGTCTGGAAGGGACGAAGGCAACAGAAACGATGAAATACAATTTGCGGAATTAGTTTCATAAACGAAGGGAGCAGCACTGATTTACTTTTGTTATTGTATAAGTTTTCCTTTCTTCATCTTTTCCTCATTTGAGGTTACGGTCGTCAGACTCTCTGAGGATTCATATAAAAGTGTGCATTATCTTTTACTTTTATAATTATTTGTGTGCTATTATTACTTTCACCTTTAACACATTAATGTGTCTACTTGTTTAAACAACCATTCTATATAATATTTGAGGTTTTCACAGCGGTGAGTATGAAGATTTGTCTTCTGGGTTGTTGCGCCGTGTAGTCTGGTCGATGTTAACCAACGTTTCAGAGGTCATACTGCCTCC
>NW_019059701.1:1253574-1269587 GCF_000696155.1 Zootermopsis nevadensis | reverse complement strand
CGATGTTAACCAACGTTTCGGAGGTCATACTGCCTCCATCATCAGGGCGATGAGTATGAAGATTTCTGTCTTCTGGGTTGTTGCGCTGTGTAGTCTGGTCGATGT
Organism: Zootermopsis nevadensis; assembly: GCF_000696155.1. The sequence continues at coordinate 1,269,482 of NW_019059701.1, read as the reverse complement.
TAACCAACATTTCGGAGGTCATACTGCCTCCGTCATCAGGGCGATGAGTATGAAGATTTCTGTCTTCTGGGTTGTTGTGCCGTGTAGTCTGGTAGATATTTACCAACGTTTCAGAGGTCATACTGCCTCCGTCATCAATGCGATGAACGTGCCAATTGATTACGAAACACAAATTAATATTTCCTGGCGTCCCTCGCCATTATCACCCATTTTGTAGCTTTTTAACGATGGAAATTATTCATAACCACTGTATACACGAACCGAGAAAGCGTTCTTTGACTAATCGCTCAGTATGGAAATGGTAAACAGTGTGTCACCAGAACGGGCTCTCACAATGAACACACAACAAACGTCATCACAGAAAAGAAGGGATTTTCGCGGATTCCGGAACATGTCAACAATACCATTGATGAACGTTAATAAATCTCGCGGTGACAATGTCCCTGGCCGCGTGTATAAACATTGCTTGGATACCTGTCTGCCTAGTTGACAGCTGTCTCCACAGCGGGGCGTGCCGGTCGATCTGACCTCTCTCATAATGCATGACCTGTCAGTTGTTTCTCGCCCAGACAGATCCTGACCAAACAATGCAATACAAAAGGCAGAAATCACAGGAGCCATTATTTGAAAATACTGGAGGAAGAAAAGTACCGTTGCGTTATTTGCAACATTTTTAAAATAATTACTACGCATTATTGCCCAAAAAGAGCGCACAATGATGAGGTGGAGTCTACATACTTTAAGTTTGAAGGTGTTCAAGATATTTTAATAAAACAGGACCAAAATGAGCAAAAAAAAAAAAAAAAAAACGTGAAAGTCTGTCATAAATGAATAAGGTCGACCGAGCGTTGCGGCCTAATGTTCACTTGCTTCTGTTCGAGAAATCTCAAGTTGAAGTGTCGACCCAAAGACATGGTTTAATAACAGATTTTTCGTACTTTCTTTATTCACTCCTCCAGACAAATTTCGGGATAGTACATTAAATTAGGCCATGTGATTCCCGTTTCGTTATTCATTAATCAACCTGTCTTTCGACGTTACATAAACTGACTTATGAACAACGCCTTTAAATAAACCACAAATAAATTAAATAATAATCGATTGAGTAGTTGCTTGAATCGACATGTCCTTAAAACGGTCGCAGGTTTCGCAAAGATTTTACTTCGTGCGTTCAAATGTTCGTGAGTGGAAATTATCAATAGACAGGTCACTCAACACTGAAAATGTTCTGAATACTTCGTGACACCAGACTTTTTTTTCCGTTGTTAATCTTCTATTTTCTCTCGTGTATCTCATGACAACAAGCTAATATACAATTTGTCTCGACAGGAACATATTTGGTCACACAACCTTGCAACTCTATGGAAACATCAGTGGTCTATGTTTGCTGTCAGTTGTGATACGAATAATTCTTATGCTACGTACAAGTAAATGATAAAACATAAAAGTTTTAAGTACTTGTATCAAATGTCCAAACACTAGGTTCCAGCATTATTTTCAATTTATGCCTTACTAATTGACTATAACATTAAATCCGTTTTTTTAAAAAAAAAAAAAGTACCGCCCACATGCCAATTTGTGTACTAACATCGTAACGTTTGGTGTAGACCTCTAATACCACATTTCATGGAAATATGTTGAGTAACTTCGGAGTTGGCGTGTGGGCGAAAAAGACGACGTAGAATTATGCACCTATTTTGTGTAAATAACACAAATATAAATTGCATTTAGCCTATATGATTAATAAACTTTGTTACTCATATAAAATATGATCCTTCTAAGACAAAAATCCTTTAGCTTTAACTCAATTTAGTAACAAGAAAAACTGCGTTGTTTATATTTCGTGTCCATCATTTCATGATGGAGGAGGGTTAACTCCTTAAGCCGCATCCCAAAACAGTGTCACGCGGTATCTAAATAAATCAGACGTGTTGAGATGTTTGTGGTTATTTTTACACCGTAAAAGAAAGTTCCTCGTTGAGAAACAGATGCTTCGTTTTGACGATACTGAATGCTTTACATGTTTCTTGTGAGCACACAGAATCTGCAGGGTAACTGTCATCACCTCTGAACGAACAAGTACGGCATTACACAGAATCTGCAGGGTAACTGTCATCGCCTGTGAACGAACAAGTACGGTCTCCTGGGTATATATATATCACTGAAACATTCTACGACCTTACTGTCTATCGCTCTGAATAAGATGAATTTAGGCCTAAGGGACGAACACAGACTTAAGGTGTATGAAAACAGACGTTCCAAAAGAGAACATTTCGACGTAACTCAAGGCATAGAAACTCTTCAAAAGTTTTGTCTTCAATTCGTTACTTTCCTCGTCTTCTGCAGTGTCCAGTTTCGGACCCTAATTTGAGCCAGATTAATCCTGACACACCTTAAAACTATTTAATACCCACTTTAATATCATCATCCCAATCACGCCTAGATCTTCCAAGTGATCTCTTGGGGTTTTACTAACAACATCTTATATGCATTTGTTAAATACCCCACGCGTGCCAACTTCCCCAGAAACAACATCCCCCTTAATTCTACAACCCTAAAAATACTGAAAGAGGAGTCCATAACGTTAGAAATATTACCCTCAGCAACCTTCTGTCAATCAATCAATATAAAAGAATTTAAAATCATAAATAGAAGTTTAATATATGAGATGGCTGTCTTATGGGGTATTACACCGTGTAGTCTCGTAGGTACTGAGAGACGTTTCAGAGAAACGTAATGCCTTCATCATCAACGGCACACTTCGCTAATTACTTCTAGTTATGCAAAGGCACATATGAATTCAACATGCAGCTACATTAAGAGCACTAACCACCGAATGGTTAAGAAATTACGAGTCGCCTGTTGTAATCACAACACTTACGGCAAACAATGGGCATAAACGTGTGGAGATGTGCGACTATTGCACAGACAGTTTCGTAGTCTGGATCAATAGTTTTCTTTGAACGCGTGCTCAGTATAGCTTCAAACAACACCCCTCCGCTCACCCCTGCAGCTCTCAAGCCAGGCTTGTGCGTGTTTAAAAGTGGCAATATTTCATGTACAAGAGAAATGGGGGAAAATGAAGCTTATTTAACAGGTTTCAACACGCGCCTGTGATACCGAATACTCTTGTAGTCTCCTGTGTCCTTTGATAGGACCGTCACTCTACTGCCACTTCACGGTTTACAGTGCTCATACGAGGACGCGCGATTTTAATTTGAATGTTATCCAAATTACTCATGTTCAGTCAAACGTAACGTAAAAGTCTGATACGGCTATATTTGTCCAGTTTAAACATTCACATACTCCTGCATTTTTCGTCAGAATTTGTCATCTTCTGGGATGTCTAATTGCTATTAACAGTCTCACGTTTATGAATACATTATATTATTAAAATAAAACTTTTTATATTTCTTAAAACTTTGCATACCGTGTAGTGTATTAGAATATAGATAAGCACACAAACAACTATTAACACTATAAAGAAGACACTAGTGCCATACGCGTTTCAACCTTAAAAGGTCATCATTGAATTGATTTCCCTAATGCCACTGATAATGATCTTTTAAGTTTGAAACGCGTATGGCACTAGTGTCTTCTTTATAGTGTTAATAGTTGTTTGTGTGCTTATCTATATTTTTATATTTCTTCTTTTAATAGTTTTCGTGTCGTAAAACTGCAGGTAGTAGTAGATGAATCGATTTATAATTCGAAATCTTCGTCCTGTAGTCGTCATAAATTAATCCTGACAAAAGCATTACAGGTTTAATGTATTACTTTTCTGGTCACTTTTGTTCCCTCCTGAATAGCGAACTTGGTATGGGGCAGTATTCCTTCTGTGCGTCCTTTTAAACTATTAAAGTAATTAACATAACATTTCATTGTATTATAATTTAACGCATCATGCATTTAAGAGTTTTAATCGATTTTTTAAAACTGCACACCCCTAAAGATGACACCTCTTACCGAAATGTTTAGGGTTATGTGCATTTTTATTCTTTTATTTCAAGTTTGTTATTCATAAATCATCCTATTATTCATCGTTAAATGTGCAGCGCATTAAATAAACCAAAAATATAAGTTCACGTGTTTGGTTCTGTGAGTTTTGAAAAATCAAGTGTTGGAAGAATATACGAATATACGTAATATGATGGATTTCGGTACATAGTATAGGATCTTTCGCAGTATGGACAATGTTATGTGATTAAGCAGAGCATTTTAATACATACATAATATAGAGGAATTTATATCTGAAGAAAACTGCGATTACCTTAATCTGTGATGCATTATGGTTTAGTACCGTCGGGATTCCGACTTGGTCTTTCAACAGGTTTGAAACCAGCGTTCCGAATGGTCCAATGATGTCCAACTCTCATTCTGTTTTAAACTTAAAATTCCGCATGAGCTTTCAATGAAGAGAGAAATTTTACCCTTTCCAAGCTTCGACTTTGATAAATGTCTTTCATCGCTTCCATTCGTGGGGAATTCCGTGATAAACAGTCACAGGCAGTTTGGTTAGAATTCCTCAAGACGTCATAAGTTTTCTTTTCCTGGAATTGTCAAGTAATAAGTATACAAAAACAGGAAATAACTGAATTTATTCTTGTTAACATTGAAAGGTTAGGGCGGTAATGAATTTCATAAAGTACAGATATTGATTAAAATTGCTTATACGCTGAAACACAAACACACACACACACACACGTTAACTGAGCCGTCTGTCTGACCAAACCCATTAAAGTGGTCGGGAATCGGAAAATTGGTTTCAACACAAAAAGTAATTTCTCCTCGCCCACATGTCAGGCACGAGTACTCGTAGCGGTTTCTTTACAATATTCACATTTGTACAATCTGCCTGTCATGCTGAAATTAATTAAAACTGCGCTCGTGATACACCATAATCTTATGTTATTTTATAACTTTATTTGAAATCAGCTCTTTGAAAGGCTAGAAATAGAGAAGTATGATGATTATCAGACATGAAATATGTGGGATATGCAGCAGGCATGACATTTTTGTTAGAAAACATGAAGAGAGGAGACCACTCAAAAGAGTATACTTAGTTGGGGATAATATTAAAACAAATCTTAGATATATATTATGTGTGAGTGTGGATTATATTAATATAGCGGTGACAGGCTCTTGTGAACACTGTAATTAACCTTCTTGACTGTCTGAGATTATCAAAGGAGTCTGCTCCATGGACATCAGTGGTACCGAATGTTGAGATCATGTATATCAAAATGCGAGTGGACGTTATACGCCGCCCTGGAGTAACGTTTACAAACAGTGAAAATATTACACACTGCAGAGACAAAATAATTCTACTTATCTTTCCATTAAACGTGCATAGAAAATTATCAGCTCTAAATAAAAGCTGTAGGTCATAATTACGAGTAATAGCAGTGTCATAAACTATGCCTTATAGTCAATAATATGACTAATAAAATTATATGTTTTATTAAACCCGAATATTTAATACGGTTTTCACAAAAGTCTGTCATTGTACTGTATTCTGAACATATTCGCACCTTCCTGCCCTGTTTCTGTAAGATACGTTTTAATACTATCTTCCTTCGAACCGAAAGGTTTACTTAGGTAACTTGGATTAGTGACTGGTTACGGGTTTAAAGACTGAGATTTGATTACCGATGGCTGCGTTATCACTGACTGACGGACCAGCTCTGGGGTGCACTCAGCCTCCTGTCCAGTGCACTTTGCCCGCACTAGGCTATCAAGCAGAAGGAACGCAAACTTAATCGCGCATCTCAGTCAGGGAAATGGTCTGTAATGCTTGGAGTTTACCTCCATGCCCTCTACGCATGGCGATTAGACACAAGGGGAACGTCACCCTTTTACTGACGGCATGATTTGGATCCTGTTCGATGGTTTCTGCTGCCTCGCGGCCTCGTAAGCCAATGCTTGTTCTCGGCCCCACAATCGGCCAGCGTCTATTTTAAGCTACTACACTAGCATTTATCTGTAGAGACTAGGGAAAACCACGAAAATTTCAGTAAGGATAGCCGGTATCGGCGCCGAGACTTTAACATGGGGCATTCCGAAGACGAAGCTGGAGTGCTAACCACTCGTGGACACTTCAGTTCCAGTCTTGTTACATAGCAGTTCCTGAATTTTTGGGTTTTCGGAAACAAACTGTACGTTCGACTTATTAAACCGAAGAACGACTTAACAAACACCGGTCTTGGTTAAGTACGTTTGCCTGAATTATCCACGCAAGAGCTAAAGAATAATAATAGCTAATGTTTGCAATCGATGCCAGATTTGTTCGTGTCACTGCGGTCCCACGTTTTTACTCTGACTAACGCTTTCCGAAATTTTCTCTAGTCCATCCAGATGAATCCTGGAATGACAGCTCCACACAAGCCACGTCCGTTTCTTTTCAGATCCCTTAGATTCGATGTACGAGATGTATGGTGGAGAATCTGACTAGCTAAGCGACTATCATTTTCTCAAGAAGGAGTTCATAATGGTCGTGGACTATACAACAAATCAAACATCTTCCGTCATAAATCTAGCTAGCGAAAAAATTGAAGCGATATGTATACCTTTGAAAAACCCGCTGCATGCATCACTCGATAGAGACACAATTGATGAGCGAGAATGTCTAAACAACGGGAACCCACGTTTTTCATCTCGTAAACCATTACAAAGTTTTACAATGTAAATACTTGATAGTACCACTGATGACGAGGTGAGGCGGAAATCTATGCCAGAATGGGGAACAAATCGCGCTATTGTGAGACGCCTAGAGAGAGCTCGGAACATTTGTCGTGACGTAACGAGTTATCTGCAAGAACGGACTCTGTCAATCGCCCTGATGTTCTCACTGCCGATCTGAGTTCTTACATCACTGTAACAGCTCTCCGGTTCGTCGTTACAAAATTCAGCAGAGTGGATGAGGGTCAACTGGAGGATACTTAACCTTCTTGAAGAGATGAAGGTATCACTTGGGGAAAGGCAAAATACAGGAACTCCACTTCAGCGAACGTGTGAAGTTCATTTCATTAGATGTCGAAGGCTTTACTACAACATGAAAATAGTAACAGTAGTGGGGAAGTGTACTCCAGTTTAAATCAGACTGTAGGACAATTTTGCGTTCTTTACTTTATGGGCGTGATTAGAAATATATCCACGAAGCCTGAAGATACAACTTGGGACACGTAGACATAGAGAGTAGTAAAATATTAACTACGTCAATAGACCTTTAAAGTTACACAAGAAGGACAATTTCTTGACTAAGAGAGCAAATATCAGTTCCTTTAAGACGTATGTTCCATGGATTTCAGTAATTCTGCTTGGGACGACACTAACCACCTGGAAATAGGCCTAGTCTATTATACATTGAAGAACGCCATATATTCTGCTTATGTTATGCCTGATCAACAATACGAATAATGCATTACACATTCGACTGACAAAATGAAAGTGAATGTATTGCTTACAGACCTGTTACTTTAATGTGTTACTTTTAATATGCGCCATGTCAAAACAAATGCATGTTTGCTTTCCTCATTAATTTCATACGAATTTGAATCGTAACTAAGCATTCATTCACCGAGTTCGTCATTTTATAATTGAATTTATTACAGCGGCAGATATGTTATTTCCAGAAGCTCTACACATTTATACAGCCAAGACAATTTGAAATGTTACCACTGCAGAAGTGATTTTATACCTGGTCCTACGGTTTCGTATACAGGTCCCCTCCAATATTTTTATACTAGAATGTTATCAGGTTTCTGGGAACCCCTCCACAGTGTTACCCCTACACACACGCACACCCGCAAGACAGTTACATGAACCGGTGGGTTCGTGTAGCACGAACACTGTACCAGCACACCAAAAAAGAGTACAACTCGCTGTTTCTTATGAGTTTCTGAGTACTTTGCTTACAATTACGGGTACGTGAATAATAAAATTAACAAAAAATTAATATCTGAATTTGGCGATAAAGGTCCACACTAAACGTTTCGGAATAAATTTCACCTTTTAGGTGTTGTGGTTCTCACGGCGATGAGTCTGAAGATGGTTGTCTTCTGGGCTGTCGGTAAACTTCTAAAAGGCGCAATAATCCAGAATTTCACTTTGATCCGTATCGGTACAATGTAACATCTATAACTTAATTAAATAAAATATTTTAAATGTTAATTATTGTAATATTTTAATATTTGATAAGAATTATTGTGATTAGACGGACAACATTTAATATATAAATAAACTTCATCAAATGATAAACAATTATTGCTCAACTGTGGTAAAAACTCCAAGTTCAGATATATTACCTATAAATTTTATCTTATAAATACCTTTCGATATTGGTCTACTTAAAGTTTAACTAAGTCAAGGAAAAATTAAATTAGCTACGTTCACTACTGCTACATTTTTTTTAACAATTATCGGACTGTCAAGAAGTTGCGCTAGTTCGGCCTCAGTTTTCTTTACTATAAATTCGGAGAAACAGGCATTAATAATTTATAAAACACAATAAAAGCGACAGAGAAATCAATACTGACGAGACTATGGCCATTACATGAACGGCAACAGGGCTCAGAGGCAAGCCCGGAGTTGCATCAGCTGACATGAAATTAATGAGAATGAAATCTAAGTTCAGATTTAGACGAATATTTCAACGCTTGTTCCTTTGTTAATGCATTATTCTGCCTCACCACCAATTAACGGAGCACGCGAGATTAAGAAATATTGCAGGTTTCACACGAGAAGAATATCAAATCGTTAAATTACACAGTGATAAATGGTATTTCTGGAGTTTTTTCAATGTCTAAATTGTAAAATTATAAAATCACAACGTTACGAAAGCTGGATTCTAATTCCATCATTAGGTAAAAAAAAAGGGACAGAAAACACATCTGCTGGCCCCTTGGCTAAGCTAGCTCTAAAGTACACTGTTCCAATATCCCGGAACTTAAACAAAGTTCACAGCTGGATTTTGGAAATCATTTCAATCTTCTGATATATTACTGATATTTCGATTATTTAATGCTGGTGTGTCTGCTGCTAAGATGAGAAGCAAAAATAATCATAGATGAAGAGAGGTAAAGAGGAATAACTATTATCCCAACATTCGCTTGTAGAAAACAGATTAAGCTTCGTCAGGGCAGCCGATGACCGGGTACAGATTTGGAAGCTCTGTGTGCCAACTAAAGTTATTCTAGATTGTTTGGATATTAGGAGCAGTTATGAAGTAGCTATTAATATTGGTTTGGGTAAAAGTTATTTAAACTAAGTCTATCAGTGCCACAGCTTTCAAACACTGGCAAGACATCCCTGTCAGACTGATATCAACATTTCAGACGTTGGGTTTGGCAATATTCGCTTGATTTTAAGGAAAAGTCACTTGAATTTTAAGTTACATTTCTGTTCTATACTTCAACCGTTCACACAGGAGAAGGTTGTGAAAATAAGTCTGGAGAAATTTATAACGAGAATACTCCCGAGTTTGTACGGCTGATTCCGTACTTGGGGAGCGAATATACTCGGTTCTAGGTGTGACAGAATTTAAGCGTTTGTTTCTCAGATAAGAAAAATAAATTTAAAAAACCTCACAATAAGAAACACGAGCTGGAAGTAGGAGTATTGTCTGAGGAATACGAAATAACACCAAGTGAAACACTATCAGCAGTAAAGTAACTACCGACTACGTCCTCGACGAGCACGTGTTTCAGTAATTTCAGTTTCAACTGGATCCCGCAGTCGCGTGCCAGCCTCGAAATAAAGATGCTTATTACACCGGGACCAGCATGTGAATAAATTTTTTATTCCAGATATATGGACAGAATGGCACTTATCCTCCGTACGTTAGACTGTGATTAATTCCTCTTATTATTACAGATGACATTAACTTTTAAGAGATTAAATGAGGTATGTATCATGACATCCGTGAGCCGCCTCTTCATGTTTAATTATAGACGCTTTATAGATATGACATGGAACGTCGCTTGACAGAGTAAGCGATCTCAACAAGACGAAAATAAGTAGCTAGTTGCTCCTGTACCACTTTCTCAATGAAAGTCAAGAAGAAGAAGAAGAATAAAATACAGACAAGAAAATTATAAAATGGAGATGATAAGAGCAAGAAACAGAGATTGGTGTATGTGAACAATTTATACAGCCTAATTCTTTTACCATTTCCTTGAACAATCACGCCAAATACTTGTCACGTTGAGATATAAAACTTTCCTTTTTAAACATTTTTCGATAGGGCAAATATTTAACGAAACACGTGTATAACAGATGTAGCTGCTGTTTGGTAAGAGGGACCTAGCTACATATGATTCAAGTCCTTACCAAGCACCACATATTCCGGCTCTACAGTGTGAAACACTTATGTAGTACAACCAACTCCAAAACAGTGGGACTTCTAATTGAACACCAATAATAACAGGAAACCAATAATCGCATAGAAAACATTTGCAAAATATACAAACTCCACTCTATTGAATAAAAATTTACTTTGATATTATCCATCGTCTAGTAAATATAAAACGTAAAACGACGTTTCGGAGATGGAACTCTATCTCCGTCTTCAGGTTCCTACACAGTTGGGCCCACTAGATAGAGCTAATCCCTATCTCCGGATCGGGTCCGGAGATAGGGATTAGACGATGGATAATATCCAAGTAAATTTTTATTCAATTGACTCTTCACCATCGTCAAGAAGTTTTAGATTTGATAAACTCCACTCTAATACACATTTATTACTTTTCATAAATGCTGATTACAAATCATAACGGAAATAAACAAAAGAAAGCGTTTCTTTCCTAAATAAAAGTATTTAAATGATTAGCTAAATTTACGGGATAAGTAATTATAAAATTTAAGAGATCGATTGTACGTTGGATGATGGAAGACGAAGTTATGAAACATCCTGTATCAACCACTGGACATGTAGTGCCGCGCCCCATGTCTGTGGCACAACATACATGATTCCGCTTCACAATCACGCACCTCCACGCCATGGAGTGTTCAATGGACTGGACATCACACTATTGTCACACACCGTTACTACGGTTCACTGCAAATGGCGAGAAAGCCACATTCAGGAGCTCAGACCCATTATCAAGACATTAAACAGCGACTATTGGTCGGTATTCAAACCAAGATTAATGTTCACACCTTCGAATGCGTTATTTCTAGCCGCATACGTGTCTAAATAATTTTTAAAATAGTAAAACATAGGCTTACGCATGGTCCTACTTTCCATAAGCGTAATTTTGTAAATATGCATTCCGCAATGGTCGGAAGTTTAATCTATTGCGCATACAAATAAACTTCATCCGCAAATTTAAGCTACAGATTGCGCCTTTTAGCCTATCTGCCTGCTCGCATGTGACAACTCGAGAAACGATGAACGGATTTTCATGAAATTTTATTTACTAAAATTTGCATAAAAATTTAAAAATTTTGGTTGAAGCTAGACGACAACAAAAACGGGCACTATCTGAAAAAATTAAAAGTGTTTTTTCGCGCAGAAAGTTGCTGTGGGGGGGGGGGGAATCCCAAGCCACCCGCGAAACTACGTGAAGAATCATTCGTAATGACAACTGACCTCAGACAGAAAACTGCGCTGCTGACATTAATCTGTCAGAACTCTTTAGAACTTTTACGCTACATTTCCTAAATTACTCTTATTTTCATTGTCTTGATGCTAGCAATTAATTTAATATAGTGGACTACCTCGTCCATGTTTTGCTTTGGAATGAGGTCCACGGACAGTCCTTATCCGCCGAGGTGGAGTAACACTGCAACTTTTATCACTCCATACTCTGCTTGTATTTTACTTCATAAACACACTTTTATAGTTAGAAAATAGAGTTGTAATGGTTAAATTTATTACTCGCTACAATGTATACTATTCCGACTGTTATTACATCGGCCAAGTGTGATACGGTATACACTCTTAGACAGGATATAGCGCAAGGAATCGAAAAAGATCACGGTCTATTTCAACGTGGTGGTGTTGCATGACACGTGTTCATAACCAGGGGCGTTAGCACCCTCTGGTAATGTGTGTGACATATGAAGTCTACCAAGGCTGTGTTTTTCGTCATTTCAAAACAATTCACATTTATATATCAAATGCTACTCGCGGCAAAGATAGTAACTCACCACCAAGTCACGTGGTACAAGATCGTTCTTGTTACTTAGCTTGTCAATAAATCGAATAAATTAATGGAATCATAAGCACTGGGCCCTCATCCGAGTCATATAAATTCAGTCCACAAGTTTCAAAAATTTGTCTTCAGTACAAAACTTCACACATTGAACGGAAACTGATGGTCCCATCCTAAAAGTCTCTGATAACTATCATTTCGATTGATTGTTGAAAACCAATAAGTTGAGGAAGTACCCAGTAGCACGATGTTTATATTTGCAGCAACTACAACCTAGAAGTTTGTGTTCGAATCAGGAGGAGCGCACATACAAGCTGTGTTCGAATCAGGAGGAGCGCACATATACACGCAGTTCGCTAATTGAGTTTTAAATATGGAAGTCCATATTTCGATCCCAATTCTAAACAATGTTCTCTGAAACTTACGAACATTTTAGTGATTTATTAAATTAATGCTACACAAATGTTAGTGATTTTATAGGAAATTTATAACTGAATACTACATTAACGTTCAGTTGCTCATAATTTCCCACATAAAGGGCACTTATGATTTTAGTCTGGTTCTCAGAATAAATAGCTAATTTTCTTATACATTATTGGTGTCCATTTCTGTAATGTTGATGCTGTCTTTTCTTAGAGACAGAACCGAATTTTTAAAACTATTTTAATAGTAGATGATTTTCAAAACAAGAAAATAAAAGTTTTAAGGCAGCCAAGCGAACTGCGCTGATGTACTATCTTCATATTTATTGCGCATATGAAACAAAATCTTCGATATTTTTAAAAAATATTTTGAGCTAAACAGTACGAGTGACCACATCTGTTCCTTTGCGAACAGCTTACGAGAAGACGTTTCTACCGCTACTGCTACGATATGATAGCACAAATTAGGTATTCTCGAAGCGATTTTTATGTGTACAAGAACATTTGATTATTCCTCTAGTTATCGCTAGGGACACTGGTTAGGAACGGAGGGAGGGTGATTATTGACGCGATGAGCTGAGTTCATTGTACAAAACGCGCCCAACAACGGACGGGCGGTTATTCCACCTGATTGATCCATAATCGCAGACTTCATGCTCCTGTAAAGTTAGGTTTTTTCCAAGTTGACGGAAATTAAAATTCTGATTGTGCAGTCACGGATACATGCACAGTAGTGCGGGGGGCGGGGGGGGGGGGGGGGGGTCGTGACGTTTAGCAGAAGCAAAGTGCAAGTGGTTTAGAAGACTAGCCTCATTGAATGAAAACATTATGTGGAGTACACATTCGATTAAACCGTGGAAATAACAGGCTTTGCCTCAAGTGGATGCCAGATAAACTCCCTGCACAATAACCGTGTTTAAAACAGAAGCCGGTAAGATTTCGTGTTCTCACGGCGGCTAGCATGAAGATTGCCGTCTTTTGGGATTTTACGCCGTGAAGTCTGGTATAAAGTAACCGACGTTTCTGAGGTTAGAACTGCTCTATCATATAGGGCGATCATCGCCCTGATGGAGAAGACTTATCTTTATTATCATCAAATGTATGGAAAAATGTGAAAAGACATGGTCGTGGCGTATTTGAACGCATTCTTCCTCCAATCTCCCGAATTAATGTGTTATTTAACTGCGTGGTTTCAAATACGTAAGTGATTTAATATGTAAATTCATTAAAAGTTTATGACTGATGGGTAAGTTGGATTGAGATGGAATGTACTGTCATCTGTTTGAAGATATGAGTACTGCCCGGATGTTTCATTCAGAACATCCATTATTCCGATAGAGGCTGACGCACCCACCTCTCCTAAAACGAGGTAACAGCTACACCAACTACCTGCACCACATTCGATAATCCGCGACCGCTGAACAAAGCTGTTCCACTTCTTGCTACGACCGTGTGGCCAGCAAATTCCACCGAGCCTATTAAAATCGGCATTGAGAGTAGGCATGCTCACTTAGGTCGCTTTATTGTCGCAACTGTCGTGGGGTCGGACATTCGCCAAGAAATCTCTCTGGCTCCGAGTTCTGTTGAGCTGTCATGCCCGTTGGTTCGTCTGTCTACCAGACCACACTTATCACGTCTCGGCGTCTCTACCAGCCAACTACCACGAAGCGGGTCTTTTGTCTTATGAGCACGGCTAACAATATTGTATTTAATGACCCTATATTCGCTGCACAGAGCGTCTTCAGAATATTAATTTTTAATTTTAATATATATTTTATCACTACGTGGCCCTAAAATAATGTTTATACCTTGAATTATTAAAATGGTCATCTACTGGGATTTTGCACAGTGCAGTCTGGTAGATACTGACACACTGTAAAAGTGTAACGAAATCTCCAGATCTAGTTTATCTGCGTTAAATTAACATCAAGGTCTATAGTGCAAAGATATAATTAAAAAATCTGTAATACCATTGGTTCTAATAATGTGTCCATAAAAGACACGTTTTTCGAGGAACTGACATTGCTTTTAAACTGTATGTAGTAGTGAAATGATTAAACCATACTAATATATATATATATGTATATATATATATACATATATATATATATATATATCGGCTGAACTACGCGAACTACAAATTCTACCACAGTGATGCATCTCACTTTAAAATTTCAATCTACACTCTGAAAGGCTAACCGTTTTGTTCGATGGAATTTAATCCCAGCTGAGAGCTCCAAGCGGTTTCCATAGTAACAGCTGGTACAACAATAGCAGTCGATGAAGGGAACTAGTCATTTGTTTTCTGGGATAGAAGCCAATTTTCTTTTATAAAACCTAAATATATTCCTGTCATGTAGTCCATTTGGTTAATTTAGCTACGAGGTTCTACCTGACCTCTTCTCCTCATCATTTCCCCTCTTGGCATCACACGTGTTTACACTTAAGTGTGAATAGAAAAGAAGATTAAACTCGGAAATCATAACACTTTGTAAACAAATATCTGTTTATTTTAAAGTCGTTGTTTTTGGCATTTTATTTTCAAGTACGCGTACTTCTACCCTGTCTGCAGTTACAGTTCTAATTGCCGATAACAATGACCTCTCGGCCAAAGGTATGAACGGTAGCTCATGGTCCCCCAGGGAGCAGAGAAGCTTCTCTTCGAAGAGCTAAGAGTCTAATTATAATACATATAAAGTGCCAAGAAATTTCCATATTAAATTACAAACGTACACTTACAATTGAGGTTTATCAGTAATTATTTTTTGAGACTGCTACACCACATTTTAAGTAGTTTTTATAGGAGGGGCCTTTCAACCTTTTTATTCACGTCAAGGGAGCCTCAGGTTTAAATAGTTTGGGAACGAGAAGCCTGTCATGCCACCCGAACAATTTAATCGCGAGTTAAAATTCTAGCTTGGGAATCGGTGCACGTCAGTGATTTTCTTTGTTGTGCTGCCAAATGCAGGTACAGAGTAAGTATGGACCGATCTCCCATCCTGGGAGTCCTATTACATATCTAAAAGATTAACGAATGAATTATAATATCATAACAGATCAGAGGGTCAGGAATAGCAGTAATTAAATCACTCCCATCGTCCAGAAAACTGAATAGCAGGACGATTTTAACATGACTGGAAAAAGTATTCCACTGAAGATTTCTGTCTTCTGAGTTGTTGCGCTGTGTAGACTGGTAGATGTTAATCAACGTTTCAGAGGTCATACTGCCTCCGTCATCAGGGCGATGAGTATGAAGATTTCTGTCTTCTGGGTTGTTGCGCTGTGTAGTCTGGTCGATGTTTACCAACGTTTCAGAGGTCATACTGCCTCCATC
>NW_019059701.1:1224365-1238821 GCF_000696155.1 Zootermopsis nevadensis | reverse complement strand
GGCAACACGGAGGTTTTCTCCGTGGCATCCCAACAATTACTCTATTCACACACAGAAGAAGGCAATGGCAACCCACTTCTGGATCATCTGCCAAGAACGTATATGAACAGGTCCCAGTCCGAGAAAAGGATGGAAGGATCCTGTTCATATGGACCTGTCGTCAGACAGAATACTAATTAAATTAATTATTATCACAAGTTACTGTTGTGAAAAGAAAATGCAACAGACAGACAGATAGACATGGATTGGCCCACTAGGTGTCCGCTGAACGAATAAGGTTCAAATTTGTCAGGAATGACAAGTTCTTTGCAACTTTATATAACTTAACTGTTTCTGAGGTTTATTTCATATGCAAATAAATACAGAGAAGCTAATAAACAACGCAGATATCACTACAACGCATAGACTAACATACATAGTCAATGCTTCGCATTTAATTAAATACACACAACGTTTAAAAATGTTTCAAATACAATTTATTAATCTTCATAGATCTGGGCTATATTTTATGACATTCTACGTTAATTTTTCGTAAAATTAGTCTGTTTTTTTACAGAATTACTTGATATTGTTAAGTGAGCAGAATAGCTAGAATATGAACGAATGATTGGAGTTCGATTACCAGCAGGGACCTTTTGCAGCCTCGTTCAGATCTGGACTTTGAGACCCACCCTTCATCCTGTCCAGTGCATACCGAAATCTCCTCCCGGGAGGAAACGACTGGGTACGAAGCTTATTACTCAATTCCATCTGGAGTCAAGGTTACGAAATACACCGATTACGAAGTGTTTTATAAGTTAACAACCATCTTTCATCATTTGCCTTTCTGAGATGAAATTGTATTTCAGTGTTTTCCAAAACAATATCTCTGCCAGGAGGATGAGAATCAAACTCAAAATTTTCCAAGAATGTTGAACCTAAATCCGCGAATACAGAATGCAATACACATTTATCGAGCGGTTTTGGTGATGAACTCGTTCTGTTAGGGGCTTTGGCCTCTATTCGCAGATGAAGATGTGCATTGCACATGTAACCATTAGAGTTCCTTGAGCCACTGTAAATTGATGAATGAAACGCGAGTCTTACACACGTAGACCTAATTGCTTTCGTTTTGGCCCACAATTCATTGCTTCGGAATGCAAAACCGTAGGGATAGACTTGGCAGGTCCTCGCGTAAATGAATTATGAGCGGAATATTTTGCTTCGCATTATTTCAAGGGTTCCCATTATTAGATGCATAAGGGTAAAGATGGGTGTTTTTGAAGAAGGGTGGGGAGGGCAAATAAGAACTTGCTGGGGAGGTTAAAACTTGGCAGGGTGGCGAGAGAGTTAAGGGGGTTGGTTTGTAGAGCGAAGTTGGGGTGAAATTAGTTTACGGAACAGGCATCCTCTAAGATCACACCCTGTCGTTTGTTAAGGGTTTAATATAGGAGTGACGTATCTTCTGGCTTGTGATCCGAGGATTATTTAGAGAAACACTGTGCCATCTTCAGGGCTAAATATGGAAACATTGTCTCCAAAACGCTGGTATTTGCCTGTAATTCTACATGGCGTCAAAACGCAGAACATTGTAATTCTCAACGCAGTGAAATCCTCATGATCTCATTGATTAGTAGTCAGTTTCTATGAGATGTAAATCGAATATTTCGATAAAGAACATCATTTAATATTTTAAATATTTTAAATGTTAATTATTGTAATATTTTAATATTTAATAAGAATTTATTGTGATTAGACGGACAAGATTTAAATAATATTATAAATAATAAATAATAATAGTCAGTTTCTAGTTAACAAACTCGTTACTTTGTCAGTCACTTAGATACTTGGCTGGTTAGTCGATTAGTTTATTTAAAAATAGGAGAGTCAGGTAGTTAATTAATGAGTGTATTAGTCCTTCTGTTTGTTAACCATTTAATCCACAGTAGTAAATACATGCGCTTCAAAGGGATCATGTGTGGCGTGTTAGATTTAAATTAGTCATGTGTTTTCCAGAATTATGTATCGATTTGTTTAATTTTTCTTGCTGTATACTGTACAATTCTGCAAAACGCCCTGCTCAGCCTGTGTTCCAGAGAGGCTGTGAAACCAAACTTTCATCTCACGAAAGCTCCATCTAAAGTTCCATAAATCTTGCAAGTAATCGAGAGGAGAATCTCCTAAGAGAGCAGGGATACCAACCTGATAAGAATCTCTATACCAGCTAAACGCGGTTTCTGGTTCAAATGCATTCTTAATCCTCCTCGGACTGGGAACTTTCTGGCAATTCCCACTGAATACCACGGATCAAAGTCCTTACCCACCTGCTGTATAAAAAGAAGTTGCCCATTTTATTTGAACAAAGTACTCCGGATACCGTTGCTAAGTAAACGATTATGCATCCAAAGGCTGCACAATACTGAATAATAAATCGTGGCGTGATTTAACAGCACATTGCTGAGGATGAGGGAAATGAATGTCGCGGTCTATTTTAAAATAATTTCCCAGCATCTTCCGGGTTCTACAGTTCAAAATTCTGACGGAAGG
This sequence comes from Zootermopsis nevadensis, assembly GCF_000696155.1. The sequence continues at coordinate 1,236,295 of NW_019059701.1, read as the reverse complement.
GAATAAAGAAGAAAATTAAAATTAAAAAGAAATACGGAAAATGAAAGCAATAAATATAAAAAGATGGAAAAGGAGAAAGTTGATTAAAATAAAATATTTTGAAAAAAGAGAAAGATAGCCAGCAAAGAATACAAAGCTTGGAGTGGAAAAGAGTGTCTTATGAAACTTTACACTGTGTGGTCTGGTAGACGTTTACAGACGTTACAGAAATTCTTACTGCCTCCATCATCAATCCTGTACCACGCCATTTTTGCATACACCCTGAAAACAGAAAACATACAAACCTACCACGCGATAACTATATCTTCTCTTCCGTTTGGTAGCTAGTAATTAATAAGATTGTTTTTATTATACAGTACAAACATTTGTTTGTTAAATATTAAAAACTGACTATAACCGACCGACAACACATTTAAATGTCTCCAGGGCGGTGTATGAACCTGCAACCCCCGTGTTCTGAGAGACGCGACGCCTGAATTATTCATCCCTTTCTTTATCTCTCGTCCCGGAATAAAGAGGAAGGAGGGAAGGAAGGTATGTGGACAGACCACGTTCTGTTATAATACTCTACAGATTATAAATAGCAGCTGTACTTAAAGATGTCAAGTCTCGTGGGCAGACCTTCCAGGACAGCCTCCATTAGCACAAACATTAGTACGGAGAAGCATTAATACATTCTATCCCACCACCAAGGCCGTTTGTCGTGTTGCTGCCATTAAATGTGGTGTACTGGGGGGCGGATGCAGCAGAGGGTTAAGGAAGAGAGATACGCATCCCGTTTGTCAGATGTCTTCTTCTCCTGCTCAAATGGCGCCTGCCACAACCCCTCGGTAAGCGATCTAATGTCTTGGCAGTGAAACGCTCCACTACTGAGTCATATTAAATATCATATCTCTCACCCCCATACCCCTTAGAATTCCGAGGTCTAGCCATCTTGTGGTGTTTCTTATTTTGTACTGGAATGTAATTTGTTTGTTGTATCTACTGTAAAGGGTGGAGTGTGAGTTGAAGGGGGTGAGAATGACATGACACTGGAGGTTATGTAGGGTGTGAAGAATAAGGGTGGTGGTAGTTAAACAGCGAGTGGTCACGTGTCCTTGTTAGGGTGAAGGGATGCTATTAAAGGTCTGATGTGTGTGAGGGGGTACAAAATACAGATACGCGGTTCTTAATGACATGAGACGTTTCTGAAATACAGGAACTGATTGAAATATCTGTTCTCTATCTTGTGATCTCATATGCATCCCAGATACGAAACATAAAGATTAAAACATACAAGAAGATAACTGTCTTTTTGGATATTACACGGTGTAGTCTAGTACAGGTTTACCGGCGTTTCAGAAGTGTTTGCTGCCCTGGTGATGGATACAGCAAGCACCTCTTAAACGTCGTAAACTTCTACCAGGCTACACGGAACTTCAACTCAGAAGACAACTAATCTTCATACTAGTCGCCGTAAAAGCTTAAATTTCACCTAAAATATAAGAACGCAACTTTACTAGTTGTTCTGAATGGGCCTACGAATTTGTATCTCACTTCGCGCCAACAAAGTGGACTGCGGGTGTCGGAGAACATCGTCCTGTGGAAAATACTTGTACCTAAGGCATTGAGGAGATCAGAGAGTGGAGAAAATGTTGAAAAACTTCATAACTTCTACTCTTCACCGAATAGGCTATTAATAGGGAAGCTAAATATAGGAAAATGATATGGATTGAACATGTATAACATGAATTGGTGATATGAATGCATACAAGAGTTAAATTTGAAAACCGGAAGGAAGAGACAGTGCGGAAAAATGTTGATTTGATTCGTCTGGGTCCAGAGACAGGCTCTTGTATACACCCAGAGGCGTCGCTAGAGAACTGTAGGTCCCGGGGCGTGGCAGTCAATGCGAACCCTTCTGGGATCCCTGTTCTAGGTCTACAATGACATTAATATGTTTTAATATGCTTCATGTTACATTTTTACTTCATGGGGGCATGAGGTGTCGCTGTGGACGAGATATTTTATACATCGTAATGTCAATGAGCGCCTCTCTGCCCCCCGTTCACCCCGCACACTAAAGGCGGCCCTGTGCACACGGTAATGAACCTTCGGGCTTCATAAGAGGCGACAAATTTCTTGACCTCCTGAGCGGCTATCAACTTTTCAAGAAGGACTATGTACTACTATGGAGCTAGTTACAAGACATAAATGTGATGGAGGCCAATTCATCACAACAACTCTGCCTTTCAAACAATGTTCTTCAGACACTTTAGCGGTCGGGCAGAGGGGTGGGAGTTTAATCACGTGACTTTCTCTTCCATAAATACGTCACTTGCAGTCTATATTATGTGCGACATTTCTCTCTGAAACTGATGTTAATTTGTTGTGTCCTTCCCATGGGATTTAATGTCAGCCCCTTGAAGTAAGAAACCATGAACTCCCGAAGTGCTTTGCACTGAAGGAAGATGATAAATGCCTCTTTGTGGACACTTCGTCCCCGTGGACGCCTGTCTCCAACCTTTAATAATGTGCTAGATTCCTTCAGCCATTGTTTTCAAGTCCTGTACACTTCTCACAGACCTTCTTCTAATGATGTTTAAACCTAGCCACCAGTCTCTATACAACGCATTATTCTTTCCTCTAGATTGTAAGAATAATTAATGTCATATTACTGTGCTGAAAGCTGTTACATTGGTTAGAATCTTGGTTATGTCACTGCCTATCCTGAGTGAATATTATCGTTGTTTTTCTCAGTCTCATTAGTGACTGATAGAACAGCAGGTTACTTAGAAACATGTGACTATAGGGTATTTCTAAATATCATTTCCGCTCATCACTTTTTGTAATTTAATTTGAGGCTATATAATTTGGCCAGTCTTTAAACACGGAAATCAATCAATCAATCATGAGTGCATTTCACTGTATCATTAGTATTTGTTATGATGCGTAGCGCAGGCTTAATAGACATAACGGTGATTTTGCGTTTTCCGAGGACGGGCTATCTTTCGGTGTCACGCTCTTCAGTAAAAGTAACAGTGCATAATTCACGTCTAAAAAGTGTTCATTTACCTTATAAAGTTTAACTATCGCGCTTACGCGATAAATTCGAAGGGACGTCATAATCACCAACAATGATGTGATGAGAATAATCATATTTTATGCACGTGGGAATGTGAAAAAGGCATTTCCCGTGTTATAAATAAAAATATTTAATCGCAAATTTGTGAGACTGCTCATAGAATATGGTAATGTTAACGGATAACAAAAATGTAACTAGTGAATTTATACTTAAATTTAAAACAAAAAGTAAGTTACTTGTTAGTGTCAACAGAAATTACATTCGAGTTACTGGGCACTAAAGATTCATTGAAATCATTATTATAATTTGCTGACAGCGTCGGCCCACAGACCACCGGCTGAGTACGACCTGTCTACACAAGACGCGAGTATCAAAATAATTAAAACTTTATAACACTTAATGTTACGCCTATTAAACGTCAGAATCAATAACAAAGCCTTATGCTAGAAAATAAACTTTTCTCCGGAGTGGTGTCATGCGACAAAGCAATCTCGCCTCTCTTTATCATCCGGTCGTTAAAGCAGTTTTAACACTTCTTGGTTTCACATGTAAGCTACTCTGCTGACCGTAACAGTTTGTGGCTCTGATAATAATTTGTGTCACTCTTTCGTCCGTCACCACAAAAAAATTGTTATGTTTAAACAATAAACTGCCCGTTATCATCCCTTCACCACATCAACTAATATCGCTGCGAATCGCGAATTCATAAAACTGCCCCTAGGTCCACTGAGCCACTATTTCAAAACAGTTTTATTCATTAAAATGATGTTTCAGTTAAAACATGACAAGTGTACGAAGTGCGTGGATGAATGTCCTAGTCTCTTAACGAACTGTTATGAAATCTTAAGATGGGACTAAGAAGACAAATTAAAAACAACGAGGGTCTAGAGTTGCAACATTCACATTATATTATGATGATTAAAGCAAAGAGGATTAACTGTACGTGTCCTGTAAACACTTTTCGGGGACACAAGAAATACGTACAATATTCATTAAGTAACTCTAAGGAAAAACACAGTTTCGTACAATTAGGCAGGGAGATATGGGGTGTGTAGTTGCGAATGGACTACGGAGATTCTTAAAATGCGCGTTTTAAATTATGGCAATGAACGCTGGGGTCGTCACCAACATTATGTAACTCGTATAAAGGTCTTGTTCCTCGAAATTATACCACGAGATAGTGGCCGACTTAAATACTGCGGGTTGTTTAAGACAGCTTACACATGTCGGCCTTAGTATCTGCATATCAGATCTAAACAACTGAAGACGTTTCAAATAAAATAGTATAGAATGCATGACGAGCGCAAAAATGTTCTATTTTGAAAGAGCTGCTATCATCAGGAGTGCTTCTAAAAGAGACGAAGGTACGAAAGGTAGTAGGAAGGGATAAAAATACGAAAAAATAATGCCCGTTAACTATCGGCAGGCATTTGACATTAGCAGAAGAATAAATCGTTGTCCTCTGACTGCAATATTCATAGGGCTAGACCTAAATTAATGGCTCATTTTTAGGGCTGGATAAAATTTCAAAAAAAAAGTTTATGATCTTTCTGTCACAAGTTACTTATTTTTAATTAACCCCATCTTTCCACCTTTTATTTTCTCGGAAGCTTCTTGATTATTTTCACCAACATATTTCCCAACTCAAGTACCACCACTGTCATTTTAAATTACCTAAACTTTTACTATCTCCCTCTGTCTATGTTGGGGATATTTCACAAAATATCACACGTTCAAAAGCTACTCTTACAACAGGGCACTGGGGGTAAACCTATTAAGATAAACATCGCTTAAAGCTGGCGGGATGAGGGGAAAAAAACAACACATATCCGAAAAAGTGGATTGTTACAGCTATAGGGGTAGCTATTAATCTTGTTAAAGGGCAAATGTTACAACACAGTTCTGTAGGGGGGAGGCGTGATTACTGTTTCAGGAACAAGCAATATTATTACCACGGGGTTCAGATAATCCAGCACTCAAAAAACACGTCCCCCCCCCCCCCCCTCAGTCTGATATTGCGGTACTTATTAGATACCCCGACACGTACTACTTTAAATGAAGTTTGGTGGAAAGTTGCAAATGGCGAGTGCTTTCACAGAAATGTAGTAGCTTATTTTATTACGTGGAACACTGTTAACACGTGCTCATATATAACCACTGCCGACTCTATTACTTCATTATGAAGAATATTCCAAGCGTACATACAAACCATCACAGATTTTTATATTTTTATAATTCGGAAGGGATACAATTTTTGATTTAGAATCCCCTTAACCCTTTCCGTGTTACGGACGAGTTTACTGTAAATAACTCTGACATGTAATAAAATCAATAAAAGAGTTATCCTACATCGCCGCTACGTTATTCAAATTAACGGAGATATTAAACCTAAGCTGTGACGTAAAATCTCAGTACTTTACAGTAGAGTGAATGAATATATTCTTATTTATTTATTTATTTATTGCTTGACGTTAGTAGTAGCCCATTCTACATAACGCCGGATGATATAATTAACGAATAATGAATTGGAACAAAATTGGAAAGAAATTGTCATGGCCTAATTTAAGATAACACAATGGCATGTGTAACCATTAATCTTTTAATCTGCTATATGTTATTAGGACTGATATGTTGAAGTCGGATACCATCAAGTCAGTCTCTTACACTCTACGCAGTAGCTCTTGAACAAATTAAAGGATTTCAATTAAACTTGGTAATAATATCGTGCCATCAAAGATCAGAAACCGTTGTATTTTATAATTTACTATCAACCAACGTTTCAGAGGTGCTTACTGCCTCCATCATCAGGGCGGATTACCCAGATGATGGAAGAACCGGGGACCTCTGAAACGTTGATAAACTTTCTACACGGCGCAACAGCCCAGGAGAAAGCCATCTTTGCTGTTAACTACTGTGCGCCCGTGACACAAGGCAAGTGTGTCAGGACCAATTTAGTTATCGATCAAATTTAAATTGCTGTCTATTCAATAAAATTGGTTAATATTACAGAGGGCCGGGAAGACAAGAAGAGTCCGGGGAGAAATTCTACTGTGCGACGGGGATATACCTTGAAGTAGGTGTTCGAAAATTCAATTAAATGCCGGTCGTAATTTGAATTCTATTGAGTGAAAATGGGTTCAAATTAGAAACGAATGAAGGTCGCAAGGGACAGAGAAATGCAGTGTACGTGAAGTGAAATTGGGGGGGGGGGGGGTCGGAAATTTTACGTACACCTCGACAGTTATGTAGCTCGAGGGGTGGGATGTTCAAAACAGGATTATTTCCATCCGAGCACTTGACTTCAATAAAATTCAACCACCAGCTACCACCGTTCCTGACTGACCGTATTGACATTTTGAGGGTGGATGCGAGGAGAAAATCCTTTCTTCTTCAACGCGGTGTCGTTTGAAACACGGGAGGCACGTATTTAAAACGAGGGGGGTGTTGGCAAAAAGGCTTGGTATGAAAGGTGTTTCAGAAAATTGCTGTAAAAATCTTGTTTGTTTGTATACAACGGATATCTCGCGACAGAGCTTTTAACGTGAGGTGGCCTCAGTCGACTCGCGTTATTTCTGCCCTCCACCAAGTGTTCACAGTAATCAGCTTTAAAATTAAACCAGTCCAGGTCGTTTATAACGCTAACACCGAACCAAGCACGGCCTGAAGTCGGGAATTAGAATTTCACTAGACCACGATGTTCGTTCACTTATTTCTATGTTGTCCATTGAAGGCAGACCTCTGACAATTCTGATGTTATACGCGATCCTGAAACTTATTCTAAACCATTTCCATGCTAAGCACGATATATCTCGCTTAAAAGTTGATCTGGATTTGTTTAATGTTTGAGAACATCTGTGAAAGAAACATGTTCTGCCATCTCACATCAGTTAAAGCTAACTGCTTGTATCTTTCCAGCAATGTAAATTGTATTTCACCATGGAAATATAACAGGAAAGTAAAAACCAAAAACATATACACAGTAGAAAAAGCTCAACGCTGGAATCGGATTATATAGCCGCTTTAATGAAGGCAGTCTGTGACCTCTGTGCCGATCTGCAAACAATCGAGTAACGCTCGATGAAACTATCTGCCTGTGTGTAGGCAATATTGACGCTTAAAAGAATATTCTTGAAGTTTATAAAAAAAAAATTAGGCGGCCTTTCGAAATTGACTGGTTCAGGACAGCAGTAAATATCTGGATTTTGTGAATACGGTGATGAACCTTCCAGTTCCATACGCAAACAAAACGTCTTAGCCAACCAAATAATCATCAACTGTTCAATTAAATCCTGCACCAAGGAGTTACTAAAAAAACAGCTTCAGCTAGTGAAGAAATCCAAGTGTCGTGGAATCCGAAGGTTCATAACGTCTACACAAAAGGTAGCCATTATTCCCATACTAGTATTAGTTTTAATATTATGGTTCTTACTTTTCCTTCAGGCCTTCCGATTAAAATTTTATTTGCATTTCTCACATAATATGCAAATCATCTTTCGTTTTGTCCGAGGTTACGTGGAATGTACTGCAAGCTGCCTGCAAGAATGTTACAAGTCACATCACTGTACTGAGAGTTAAAAGGAAACAGTGAGCTGTACAAGGTCTTCAACACTTCACTCGGAACTCATTTAAGTCAGCGATGATGATAGGATAATATTAAAATGGATCCTGAAGACTAAGATTTGATCGTGTGTACTGAATTCAACTGGCTCTGGACAGTTTGTAAACAAGTTATAAATCTTGCTGTTTTACAAAGCACAGAGAAATACCAGCTCAACGATTATCATCCAATCAAGTGCTCTACCCCCACGGAGTTTGAATAGGCCACATGAAGTGCAAATGGTTTTTGAGAACCGAGTCCGGTAGTCTCTAATACGACACAATCACAGGGGCTCATCGACGATGCTATAAATCTCCATAATCACCTTCGTCTCTGTTCATGACATCGGAATATAAATTGATTTTTATATCTGTGTGCAAACCCTATACCATACATATTGGCCTTGTATTTGTTGGATTTCTCCAACTTGGTTTCGTGGTGTAATAATGTGGGGCAGATCTGTTATAGCGGCGCACACCGGGGGTCCAAGGGAGAGAGGACGAGATGGCGCTCATCCCCCCCCAATCCATCATCGATGAGGCAACGATTGAGCTACTACTCACGAATACAAAGCGAAGCGAACAGCGGGTGGGGTGATGATGGACTAGAAGGATAACATGGAAAGAAAGGTGTTCCGTTCTCTCAGTTGATTGCAAGAAGTGCTGGATAATCTCAAAGCATCCATGCTTTGTTACCTAAATGTCACGGGTTCTAATCTCGGGTTACCCTGACCAAGGTTTCTCCTTGTCTCTAATTCTCAGACTCCGAGACTTCAGCTGGCTCAAGCCTGCCTCTGAGTCGTGATCATGGGAACACGACGGTTCAATGCACTCATCTCGTCTTATCTCTGGCTCTACAACCCAGTGTGATGAGCCCATCGCAAGGCCTCTACCTATAGAGGACAGCACAATACAGAAAGACACGGACAAACCTCCATGCCTTGAGTGAGATTCTAACCCACAGTCCCCGTGTCCAAGCACACAAGGCCCACGTCTCAGAGTACACTTCGGCTATTCGGCGATAAGCCGCTTGTGTTAAGAACTGCCCAGCGTTTCGGCAAACATTCCAGCTGCCATCCGCAGAAGGCATAATTCTCAACACTTTGCGCGGCTCATCCCCGAAGGCCGCGTAAACCTAAGGACAATATCAGGGATCCTTACAAGTGTGGAATTTTTTGACGAGCTAAGGGATCAACAATCTTAACTGGTCTGTCAATCAGTGCATTAGTATGATAGTTACTACGCCGTCAGCCAGTTAGCTACATATTTCAGTAGCCAGTAATTCATTTATTCAATAACCCTTTGCCTGCTGCGTACACTGGGTGCCCATGAATCAGAGAGCCTCAATGCTGGGACACTCCGCACTGCCCAGTGAACGCTGTAAATCACACCAGCAAACACATGTGCATCTGGACTACAGAAAACGCGCTGGTGTGGTGCATTACATATTCGTATGTAAATATACATCTGGAGTGTGAAGCATAACTAGAATTGGTGTGTCAGTGTGCATGTGTGCAAACTTGAAACAATTTGCTTTGTGGATCAATATTATTACATCACTGTGAGTACCACAAAGGGACATTAATTGATGAGAGCTGTATCGAGTTATGTCGATATTCCATTCGCCCTAGCATTCCTTGCATACTCAAACGTGTACAGCGCTCACGAAAACCTTTACTTTATTGAAATCTGATATCAGTTTTCTAGTAATCTGATAATTAACTTCTTATTAATGTACTCGCATTATAACTGTGTCTTCTTGCTAAGTATTTTCATACTGCGTTCATAGCCATCAGGATAACATTGCGATAAAAACATGATGAAATAGAGGAATTTATTACGAAGTTCGTGCGATGTACATAATACAGCTTACATGTCACATAGTACTGTTTTCATAATGAAATATAGGAACTACGATGGTTTGGCTATGTCGGTAGGATGAGGGACACGAGGAACGTACAATAGAATACTGGACAACACGCACTTCGAATGGCAAGTAGAATATGGTGGAATAATTAAAATAATCTTAGAAGACGATAATATGAAGATGGAAGACGGAAGGAACTGACTCAGGACTTGTCCAATGGTCATCGGGTTCAGCTACCAGAGAGTGAGTCAGGTCAGTCAGCTGATACGTAGACATTGTGTCAGCAAACTAATTTCACAGTATTGCTAATCTGTCTGTCTACTGCGTATTTAATGACACTAACCGTCGAATAATAAACGGCCTAATACGTAAGTACTGCAATTTTGAATAAGACTAGGAAAGCGTGCATTATTTTAGGGTAATTTTCTGGTATTTTCCTAAAAATAAGGGAAATTTAGTAACACCTCAGTAAGGATAACCAATCTTTCGTCTGAGTTTCAAACCGGGGACCTGGAGCATAGATGAAATTGTAATGAATCATCACTTACGTCAGTCACTATGTTCGAACTGCTGCTGATCGTTAGTATGGGTCATTGGTGAAATGATTAAGAAAGGAACACCGACGTACTCGGAAGAAGCGTACTCCATTACCACTTTATAGGCCACGACTGGACTGCCCTGGGATTGAACGCAGGCCTAATCAATTAAGAGCAGATAACCGAAAGTATCTCATAAGCTATGGCATGGTCCATCCATCCACTAACTAAATTATGTAGCGTGTCTGTTTGTTTATCGGTTACTTATTTTAGTCAGTACGTCACAGTTTATGAGCGTGGAAGTCACACGCTATCTTCAGAGAACGCTTTTCTGTCTGACATCAGTCCAGCTCTGATTATATGGTTAGAATGAATGAGGGAAGACGACGGAAAGATGGGGTAAAAATTAATAAAGTGTAGGGTGAGAAGAGGGGAATTCAGAAAGGGTCGGGCGGGAAATGTAAGTACTGGCAGCGGGGTGGGCCGAGCTTTCTGTGCAAGATCTTCCATTGCAGGAGGGAAAGCAGGTTTCAAACGAGCCTTACAAACACATCCTATGATCCCATATTTACATTACTTACCCCACACCAACCCTCTACAACGCTATTCAGCTCGATCTAACCCCTCCCATCCATCAAAACCTCAACCGTTATGAAATTCTGGTAGTCCCTTACGTTTTCTGACTTCTGTGGAGTATAAAGATGGGCTTCTGGAAATCTATGGCATGGATCGTGGTACAATGTTTCAACAACTATAATTTAAGCATGTGATTAATTACCGTTCTCTTTCAGAATTAAATTTAACGACGCTGTTACAGGCCACATACCGTCCTATTAATTGGAAAGATTGTGAAAGGAAGCCGTCATGGCCTACTTTAAAGCACTATTCCGTCATTTGCTCTAAATGACCTCAAAATTTACTAGACATCCCAGTTGCGACAACCGGTCTCTGGACTTAAATTTCAAATCTGAACTTTAGTAGTATCAAAAAGTGAAACTCGATAAAGGGGAGTCGGTGCCGGTAATAACACCTGAAAATCTGTGCCAGCAGGATCGTTAGATTCGCGTTCCGTATGTAGCTCATCTCTATACTAAGACAAGACATATACTAACCATTACAAGGACTGGCAAGTGGAATTTATATCAGCGACTAAGAAGCCAATCGCGAAGTCCTGGGCGAGATTGATTGGCGAGGTCCATTTCGAAAGAAACAACTGCAAGTCATTTTGGGTGATTTCGGTTAGCGGTGTTATAATTTTAAAGATGTGGCAACTTCCCCTCTAGAAGCAACTTACACCATTCATGTAAGCCTTCCTTTTTCAGATTTAAATTCTAACGCGAGTAATTATTTCATTAAGAACATGTGTGAATAGTTAAAATGTGACCGAACAAAGCACATTCAATCTACCGTCAACAACAGCATTTAATGAAAGGTATTTAAAAAACGTCATTTACTCTCCACAAGCTTTTATCAAACATTTTCTTCAGTTACTTTTCAATTTTTTGTCGATCTCAAATGAAAATACGTATAAGGCAAACAACAAAATGATGTAAGGATAGAAGACAATTCCGATACAGCAAGTACAGGTGAGAGGGACGTGAGGTCCTGGGCCGTCGCCCTCTTCGCCCTTCGCCAACCCCATCGACGTTACTGTCTAATATCATAAACGAGGCAAATGCGATACGTATTCTGGTCACATACGCGTTTTAAGATAGAATTCGAGCCTGACAATACAAAAGGGTAAGACGCAGTGAGGGGAGAATGACACGAAATTTTAAGAGACGTCACGGCAGCACCTCCTCCCACCTTTATCTTTTGTTCGGTCCTTATTCTTTTCTCAGCTTTTCTTCTGTTCTCATTCCTGATT
>NW_019059701.1:1206135-1217552 GCF_000696155.1 Zootermopsis nevadensis | reverse complement strand
GCCCCCCCCCCCCCCGGACAAACTGACTAGTTTTGCAAGATTAACATTTCATATGTTAAGTAATCGCATGTAAGAACTACTGAAAGTATTGACAATACGTTTTTCTTAGAACTTTACAAAAACTTGTATCATAAAAAGTCTTTAAATTTGAAGAGATGATTTACTGGACATAAAACATCTTGTTCTGTACTGGTACAACATAACACCCATTATACGAAGTTAAGATAGAACTATCAATGCTTTTGAAAGATCTGTCGTAAAAATGGCTACTCAGACTCCATTATAGAACATAAAATTGTTATGATCTACGCAGATTTAGGCTAACTACCTGTTTAAGCTTTTTAGATGGAGTCACGTCTTCCTTTATTTGCTTTGAAGATATCATGGACTTCCAGTTCCTCCTTTCCTAATCTGTTCGAGGTTTGGATGTACTGTAATCAATATTTACTTCGTATTCAGATAAATTGATACTATTTGAATTTCACTGGGCAGAGTCCTCCTTAAACGTAAAAAAAACCTCTTTGCCGTCCTTTATGAACTTCAAGTTTTCCACTTCAGAAAACCTTGACATGTTATTTTAGCAGACCACTTTTATTTCAACTTTCACTCGACCGTTGCATTCGAACTACTGTCCACCGCGTTGGTTAGTTACTGGAATGATAACAACATTTACGAGCTTGAATTACATTTCCTGGAATTGGAGAAACTTTCACTTTACATTAATTCGTACTCCCTTTCCGGGAAATATCGAACGCGAGCTCGAACTAATCTAAACCCGCCTTGAAGTCAAAACTCTGTCTCTGGGAATTCCGGTCGTCAGGTGTCGCTTATTTATCGTACGAAAATTTACAACAGCCACTTCCTTATTCGCTTCTCCAAATTAATTATTCATAATAATTCACTCATTCAAGAAACAAATCATTCCATTCTTCTTAACACAATGTTTCAATGTATTTATATATGTAATCTCTGCTGCAAAAGTTTCCTAATGATCTGGAAGAAACACTTTATTTCTGCTCTTAGGTAAGACATTTTATTCGGTAATGTAAGTGAAAATTAACCCCCTGCCATCTCTTGATAATTTTATCCAACCATTTATATCTTTTCAGTATCGGACGTTACAAATTACGAAGTCAATCAGCCATTTCTGTAGAATTCTCGCCAATAATTTATGTCTTTTCAATAGTGTTAAGTTGTGTGTCATATGCAAATACGTAAGGAGAAGAAATGAAGAACTTTTGTATGCACTTCAATATGAAACTTTTTTTTTCGCAGGTAAGAAATGGATATATTATGAATTACAATGCAGCGCCTTCCTCCTGTCTGTAATTCCTGGCTACAGAGAAACGCTCATCGCATAGTAAGTACCACCGAATCCACATTACATGCGACTCCCAGAGAGTGCAAGAATTTCATTAGCACCCGGGTCAGATAAATCGTTCCATCAGAGGTTAATGTTCGATGTTCTGGCACTTTCAGTTCCATACAAACAAGAGTTCTGGGAGTACTACGTAACGCCAGTTTTCCTTCGAATGTTTCATTACAAGAACCAAAGTATCAATTAAACTCTTGAAGTTTTGTTACCCATTTCTGCTCAAATTCCTCACTGGTACCGACATTCATGGGACGTAGGTTTATACTTTTAGATATCCCCTCAAAGTTCCGACCATTCGCCACGTTCATAATCTTTAACATTATAAACATTCACATAAAAATGTACCTATGCAGTTATGTTAAGCTGCTGCAACTATGACTGAAAATCAAATTTTGCGTGTACTGTCCACAGATCACGAGAAAAGCCCTGCTGGGGGAAGTCGTTTCTGGTTCGGTGCGGGGGCAATGTTTCTTATCAGCTGAACTAGAGGGCTGCTATTGGTGGGAAGTGCGATACGTCAGAGTTTTACGCTACTACACAGACTGAAAACTTCAAGCAGTTAAGAGTAGCGTGTAGTGAGCGCACCTCTAATGTGTTCTGTGGGTATTGCGATAATATTCTAGATTAAATCACTGCGCCGCTGTGAGGCAATCTTAAAGCTGTACCCATTAGAACACATGAAACCCTGTCGTCTGTTCGTTCAGTGGCTGTGGAACGAATGCTTTTAGGATGGGTCGTCACTCACCGCGAAATCTTGCGCATGCGCGTATATCGAATTCCTAGCAGGGATTTTCTCCTGATCTGTGGACTGTACTAAATATGCGTATTTACTGTTTTCCTCTGACTGCAACTATGTATAAGACAGCCGAGCGTGACCCGATTTAAATTTAGCTAAACCCGTGTCTTAATTAACCAGAGTTGTGTTTGCGTATTTTGTGTTATCTCCAAAATTTGCCCATTTAGCGGGAATGAACGATAACTATTTTCCGCTGACTTCTTACAACTAAGTCTTGAGGTCAACCTCGTATGTTCAAGTGAGATTCTTAATGGGCAAAGCTACAGTGGTTCAGGCTCTTTCTGCGAGTTCTTGGGTTCTCCCCGACTAGTTATTTCACTGTTGCTCTAAGCTCACTGAAGAAATAGGGAAATTATCGTGATACTCTATGATATCACACTACTTCATTAACCACGTGGTATTTCAGCTGGCTACCACAGCGGTAAACCGTCTGACTCACATTCTTAAAGTACTGGGATCGTATTCCGGCCCGGGTCCGACTATTCTGACAGGTTTTTCTCAGTTTTCTTTAGTTCCGGCGAACACTAAAGGCATGCTAATATCTTTAAAGACCACGACCCATTTCCTCGCAACGCCCCCTATTCATAATTCACAATCATCGTACCGTATCTCATTTGACGCTACATAACTCTGTGGTTCATACGCCGTCGTACAACAACGGAGTTACCAGTCACCCAGCCACGTGCTCTGATTAAACAATGTTTCCAATACACTAGCCAACTGGAAGTTTTACATGTCTAGTGTTTCATAATACAACTTTCTGGCGCAATTTGTCAGAGGGATTCATTTTTATTAGAACTTCCATTTCCGCCAGCTATGACACCACAAATCACAACACTCGAAAGCATAATACACTTTCCATGCAATATAATTCACATCTACCAGTAACGACGAAATAGCTATTCGTTTGTCTGTAGAGACCATCCATAGAGGTGTTTCCTTCCGCCACTTTGATTGTGTGGCGTTGTTTGTCTGGCAACAGCAATGTGTAAACATACAAAACAAAATGAAAGTCGAATATCTGTACGTTTCAATAGAGCATTACAAAAAACTCTATCCTTTTGTCATTTGTAGAGTAGTTAAAAATACTCTGACTATACCCTGAAAGTTGAATTTTTTACTCCTAGTGATACCTGGTATTAAATCCTAACAAAAATTACAGTATGTTGAAAGGTGGATGATTCTTTTGATGCACGATATAGATTTTTGTTTGGCAAAGTTGTCTCTGTTTTTGTTTTGAAAGCTCTTCAGTGTAACCGGGTCTTTCTGGGTTTTCACAGTCTTGTGTGTGCGGAAATGTTGTGAAATTATCTTAATTTCCGGGCGACAGAGACAGAGAGGTAGGCTACCACGAACAGGATGACAACACCAAAGGCAAGGGTATACCGGAAGATGGGATCATAAGCTAATGATAACAAATCTTCTCTCCTCCGAGCTTTCAAAAGCTCTAATCGGCCTGTTAAACGAGGGAAAATGACTGACACTTTGTAATTAGTGTAAACCACCCAGGCCTACCACGCCGTGTAGCCTGAAAGTATGGTTAAATAAATTATTACTTCAGTATGCAGTAATATATATTACATGTTACGACCAGCACAGAAAAGTAAATCAGTAACACTGTGTGAAAATATAAGATTTCAAAGTCTTAAAATGTCGTGTGTTATCTGTATGAAGTGCATTCAGAACACGATAATCCAAGTTTTAATATGTCTATATTACGTTTCACGTCGCTGGTGATTAATCTGATTTATTATTGGTGCAGAATTTTCACGTCTCATATAAAAAAAAAATACATAAAACGAACCATTAAAGAGAATTATATGAATTTTTTTGCTGAAGATTCAGGGAAAAATCAGTAGACCGAATTTAGCTTTGACCCTGGTCGATGTAATACGTAAGCTTTACACAAAGCTCAAAGAGAATTTTGTAGTTTTTAAATTATTCAACCGTCCACTGGTTTTGGCACACAGCATAAATATTTACTTCTAAAACTCTAATCATTTCAAATATTTTTCATATGGTGTGGGAGTGCAGGCTACATGGGCGTAACTGAATGGAAGGAAAATTAATATGTTTCTACACAGTCTACTTATCTTTATTGATGTAAGGTTTGCAACAGTGTAATAAATTATCATCAAGCTCAAGTTGTTACGCAAAAACATAAAGAGCGGATAATGTAAGTAATCCATTGCAGGTCTTTGAACTACACACCTTTCCTTAATGGAAGGTTTTTAAGAAGACAGACACAAAATGCAGCAAACCATGAGTTACATAATTTGACAACTTACAAAACTGAAAATGAAAATAGCAGAAACAAATGAATTTGAAGTTCAGCTAATCCCGTGAAAACTTCTCTCTTTCCTTACTGTCGTGTATAGATAACGCTCTTAGACAAATGGATATTCCTTCTTCTTATGTTCCCTCTTTCAGTAGTATTGTATTCCTTTTGTCACAACTCGTTTCTTACGTCATATATTTTATCGTTTTGTTTTTATTCATCTATTTTCTATCTTGAAAACTTCCTTGAAAGGTTTGATAGTAAAATGTTTCGAAGCGTTTTAGTGTACGTTATGTATAGATTCCACGCCTTGCCAGAAAGAAAGAAAAAATGTAATAAATAGGAAGCTATAGTGGGAGATCTAGTGTTGAATTCTGAAAGGGAGAACTAGCACTTGTACAATACGCGTATATCAATATCATAACCAGCCTCCTGAACCATCACCAGAACTCTAAAAGTTCAAACGTAACACTGAAAGAATTATATTCAGTAACACTATTTTCTTTTCACAAGACTGTTCCTTATCGCTTTCGTCGAGAATATATTTTATAAAATATCACTCAGTAAAATAGTCGGCCGTTGTACAAGAGGGTGAGCCACCTGAATCCAATTCATATAATAAAAATTGTTTTCTCCGGAAAAAAGTTTTAAATTATCTTCCCATTAATCTTCAGATTTGCAAGGAGCTTCTTTCAAAGAGATTTACCCACTAAAATTCCATAGAAATTTCTGTTTCTGCCATCAAAGCTACTTATCTTTGATTCAGCTATCCTATATACACCAAGTCTACAGAGAATCTATTCATTCCTCCTTTCATGAAGCAATAATTATTGCAGTTGTTACACAAAACACATCTTACAGAACTTCGAGCTTGCAGTCTGCTCTAAAGGTAACATTCCACATCGGTATTCGACATATACCTGGTTCGAATTTCTAAGCTTCCGGCTACCATGACAGAAATGTTATGATGTGATAAGTTCAGTAAGAGTGGAACACACATTAAACCACTTGGCAGCTTATAATGTACACACAAATAAAAAATGCAATTATTCACCGTTCCATTGCAGTTCTGTTGTAACGTTCAAACAATCAGAATCATGTTGGCAAACCCCCTAGTACTCCAATTAACGATATTGTCGGTTCATATTCCCTCCAGGTCCTACCACGTGAAATATTTCCCCGTTTCAAACAAAAATAACTTGGCCGCTTCCATTCATTTTGCACGTTTGATTAACTCACAGGGTCTCGATTTCCGATTCTGTAGACCCGAAAGTTTCCTTTCCAACAAACACTACCAAGCTGTGTTAACATGACATAATGCAGAGACGCATCACATCCAGCCGTTGGGGCGAAACTAAATAATTAATGAACTAATTCCATAAAGCAGGGTCCCTGAGAAGCTAACAGTACGCACAGCTACTCAACATGTTCCTGCTTTTTATGTAACCCAAATGTTCATTACAACGTTCACAATAGCCTGGCATCGGTCCCTATTAATATAAAATGTAAATATATATATATATATATAAAATGTAAAGCCAATTGCACTATTATTATCATCATGGCCCTCCGGCTGTCGATACAGCAAACTAATAATAAAGAATTTAATTTAATTGAATTGAATCATCACCACCATCACCGTGGTATCTTTGTTTGTGTCTCACTGAGACTTCAAGTTTGTTAACGCATGTATATCAACTGCACTATGTTACATGGAAATTTACTAAAAGCAGTAAAGATTAGAGTGAATGGTGAACAATCAGTCAGTTCCATAAAAACACACGATACATCTCGCTTGAAAGCTCTTTTCAACTAAATTTGTTTCACAATATCAATGAAAGAAACATGTTTCGAAGTCTCTTAGCAGTTTAGACTGTCCTCCAAAACTAGATATGCATAACTACACCCCGAACAGCCCTGTATAGCCTCAGGTGTAAAAAAAGCCCCGACGTCTCGTGCCCCCTCCCGCCAAGGTACTTAAAACATCACGCAGCTGAATTTATGTGCATTTGTGCTCCCGTAACGTTATTTGCAGCGATTCAAATACTGACAGCGGGGCGTTTTGCATGTGAGTGAGTTCTAGCTACTCGTCCCGTCCCAGACAAGTTGTAAGGCAGAGACGGCAGCTGACTGACATTGCCGCGACGGGTTTGTGACATTCGATGCAGTGAAGAGTGAACGCAGCGCTTCCTTACTCACAAGCTGAGTGAAGTCCGTTTCTGGTTTGTGGCGACAGAGATTTTGGGCCTTAAAACAGTATAAAATATTTATGTTTCCATTTCTGGGACAATGATTAATGACTTGTGATATTCGTACGTTCATAAATTCTGAAGTACGTAAATCGAAGATTTAAAAATAAGAATTCCCTTGATTTCGTGGTTATCGGATATAATTTATTTTGCACTGGAAACACTTTACTCCCAGAAAGTGCGAGACTTCACAGGAATCTCGTAAAGCAGCGAATCACCAAAAGTCGTGCCCAGTGTTAACTTTCCGGTGCAGAAGAGAAGAGAGATAACCACAGTTTATTTCATTCGATCACGTAACGGGCCTTAAAATCCAGCATCACAGCCCTGACTATACGTGTTTCATTATCCACGCGGATACTGAGAACTGTTGATTTTAAAAAATTGCTAGAACGAAGTACGTTAAGTGACATGTGTTATCTCAGATTAAATACAAGTGTTGCAGGTCTACATTTAAAATTGTGTGCATATTAATTCATACCGATTCACAGCAATTTTTACATTCTTATGGACAACATATCGAACGTCGTCAAATTTTTCAGAATCATTTCAAAGCATAGGCCATAGCTTTCATTTAACTATAATATTTTTAACATTATTTTCAATATTGTGAAAAATAATGCGTCTGTGCATTATTGAACAGAAAACATGACACGTTATTTCAATCATTTAATTACAGGCCGATATGTACATCTAATAACATTTAAGAAAAACAACACCTTCGCCCAAAATGAAATGAAACATCACCAAAAAAACTACAGAAATCATAATTGAGTTTTAAGTTCTTAGATATATTTTACACCTGATGATGGTTTTATAAAACCGAAACATGTTGTGTAAATGTTCCGAAATGTAAATCGATCAATCGATATGGAACATGAATGATATTTTATTATCTTAATTATAAGAAATTTTAAATAAAAATTATATTGTTATCAGACGGATAAAAACAAATAATTGATATAATATTCACAATATGACGCAATTACACTATCTTATGACACGTTATTGACTTATCTTTACTGTTTATTACCTTTTTAAGGCAATATACTCCCACACGCAACAAGTAAACATCAAGACCAATTAACAATAAGAAATGGCAAATAAAAGGTTTCCCAGAAGTTATGAAACACGGACAATTGTACTCGAGGGCAATATTGTCTGACCAGCCAGACTTGTTTGAGTAGTTAGGTTGGTAGCCTTGACGGACAGCTGAGAGGAGAGCAAACTTCTCCAAAACAGATAACTGTCTGCACCTGCTGAGTTAAGTTAACAATAATGCTTGTTGGTGGAAATAAATAGTGTTGTGGAGGTTCGACTGGGTTTGAAGGGTGGAGCTTTGACGAACGGACTAATAAAACTGTCAGAAGTGCTGCAGATGTGGATGAGAAAAGGGTTAGACAGTTCGACGTAGAATATGGAAAAGCCTCGAGCCGAAATGCCACAGGAGATTGATTGAGTGTCGGTTTAGGTCCATTCGTTCCCATCCAAAACAAAAATAAAGACAACTACGTTCGAGGCTGGCAATCGAACAAACAAAGTAAACCAACTTCGTCGTTCAGAATCTGCCCCTACCGGTCAAAACATTCACTGTTTTCATGGAAACGGAAAGTTCATCACCGTTTTAACATCACCCTCACTCCTCAGGAGGAACCTGTCCTTGAGCTAGTAGAATCGATTTAACATTTTCCGAAATATTTAAAAACCGTATCTGTTCTAGAATTCGTTAATACACGTTCTGTTTATCTCATAATCTACCTTGATTCGGCAATCATAATCATAAAGCTATTTGGTGACGAGCATAAATCATTAAACTTCTCAACATGCGCTTATTAAATCTCAAGTTATTTCTTGCTTTGCAGGTAAAAACATTCTCTTCGTCACTTCGTTCTTAATCACTCTCACTATGCCACTCCCTTGACGTGACAGGACAAATTTCAAACCAACACTTCATATAAAACTCTCTTATTCTTGACATATACCCGGACAGAAGAGTTAAAACAATTTTATTCGTGTTTTATCAAAATTTTCAAGTTATCGAAAAGATATCACATAATAAATAAAATCTTTTCGGGCAATCAGCCGCGTCAACTGATTACCGTAGTAAACAGACGATTCTGGAACCAGGCGAGGCGACTTCCGAGGAATCCAGCCACATCAGAACCCTGATGATGGGCACAGAGTTGGTTCCCGAAACGTCGGTTTACTACGGTAACCAGTTGACGCGGCTGATTGCCCGAGAAGATTTTATTGATTGTACTCGCCGCAAAAGTCTCAGATCCTATATATCACATAACATATATTTTAGCATTTACGAGAACACATGTACCGACATCAAAATCCACATTTCGATTTTTTGTTTATCATCTTCTTTCTTCGTGCAGTTTTAAGTTTGTAACTTCTTCGGACAAGCGTGGTCTTCCCATATTCACCCGTGTGTGGTAATGTCTTCAACTGTATTACCGACCATGTTTGAGACGTTGCATCTTCCCTCCAGCGTCACATCTCGCCCAGATACTGTACCGCAAAGTACTTCGACATGTGTGCATAGTCAGTTTTTGCACTGACCCACAATATGCACGTATAAGAGCAGATGTGGAGGCGGCAGAGGGGACAGTCCATCGTAAATAAACCGATGCATCAACAAAACAATGGCGGTCAGCAGACAGAGAAGGGACGATGGTCCAGAAATTGAAACTGTGGTTCAACCGTTAAGCAGATTAGCAAATGTTCCCATTTTGATTAGCATTTCAATCCTACTACTTTTTCATTTGTGTTTTGTTTTTATAGCTTAGCAACAACAGCTCACTAGAGGCCTGTTGTCTTCTGTGCGAAACAAGTTGGTGAATGTCGAAGGGTGGGACGGGGGTGCGTATTTATAATACTACTACGCCAACGATTTTTTTTGAGCTGTTTTCTCGTCCAACGAAGTGTATTTCACCGGATTCGCCGTGTGTAAAATATCGTATGTTATAAAATGTTTCACGAACGTTTCCTTCTTGATTACCGGTTTTTTTTTTTGGCAGGAAAGCGTCACATGTCCAGTGTTCTAGAATAAAATGAGCATCAAGTCCACCGAGTCATACAAACTGTCTACGACAGCATTTGGAAATCGTGTCGTCTTCATTAACGTGAGGAACAACGGTTATACACGTGGACCGAGCAGTGGATTTAAGATCGGTTTCGAAAAATGGGACGGAAGTGGCTGCGGTCCATTTCAAAGCGCTCAACCTCATATTCTGTTTCGACGGACCTAGGAAAGCGACTGAAAACTTCAGCTACACTCGGTCTGCACTCTGAATATCTAAACCTGGGGTCTCCGAACACAAAGCAACACTGCCAACAACTACATGTTCCATATTATTATATTAAAACAAATGATTATTCAATGATGGAAATTTAGTAATATGTTCATATTTAAGTACGTTAAGAATATTTCGGATCTGAGTTTTTAAAATTCATGGTCCCGAATTTGGTTCATTTAAAAATTCATAGTATATGGAGCACATAATTTATATCCAATGGATTACAGAGTTTCAAAATATCAGTAATGACAATAATAGACGAATAGGCTAGTAACCTCTTGTCACATCACGCTGTAACTCACGTTTCGTACACATGAGTGTCTGCGCTTGTGAGTTTTGTGTTTCAATGGTTTGTGATGGTAGAAACCTTGCGACGGTCCGGTATCTCATCCGAGAAGCCCCAGTAAATATCATTTAAAATACTATTGCAATTATTCTTGTTAATCTGATATTACAGCTGCTACTGTACTGAAGAAGCAAAACTCCCTCCTACCAATGTCACGAAACGCCATAAATAATTTACTGTACTATCAAAAGTTCAGAAACTTCGGAGATATATTGCACGGGATAAGAGTACAGGTAATAGATAGGAAAGCAACGCTATCATAGAAGACCAGAAATCTCTTTATCATATTGTGATAAATTATACCAAGGCAGAGAAATAATTACAAATAAAAGAAAAATATGTAATAGACCAGATGCCTGCCATGCACCCTAACAGCATACCGGCATAACATGCATTACCATTCCACACAATTAGAAAAATTACAAACATATTCTGAATTCTGCACTGAAATTCAAACTATGTGGAAAGTCAGCAAAATGAAATTTCAACTTACACGACTGCTCTGGTGCAAAACATGGTATTTTAAACGAGGCGGTCATGAAGACGACCCTACAGTGTCATAACTAACTCCATGGAGCAGAATACTTCATAAGAAGTTTACAGTCGCTCAGGTAGCCACAAATTTCCAGTTTATTATAGGACTGATGTCCATTCCCGTGTTCACAAAATACCGACACCTGTCCGTCCTCAACAAGATAGATCCAACATCCTTCCATCATACGAGGTGCGATCGGAAAGTTTACAGACTGTGTCAATAGCGGGCGAACCGGATGTAGTACGAGCTTCTGCCGCTAGGGGGTGCGGCCTACATTCATAGTGAATCAGTGTGCCAGCCGGCATCATCGAATTAGCATTTGTTTCTTAGTTACGGGCGGTTTGGTAGTGCATTACACCGACCCTCCTGCGATTTCAGGAATGGCGTGTGCATCAAATTTTGCCAAAGACTCGCCAAAACGGCTACGGAAACCTATGAAATCCTAAAGCAAGCATTTGGGGAGTCCGCAATGGGTCGTGCACAAACGTTTGTGTGGCATTCACGTTTTAAAAATGACCGAACCTCTGTCGATGATG
>NW_019059701.1:1189608-1200616 GCF_000696155.1 Zootermopsis nevadensis | reverse complement strand
GTGAAATGTCTGTCCTGTTGTTTATACTACATGTTTCGGCTACTATACAGCCATCACCAGGTCAGAACGTGAATTACTGCACTATTCGCAATATAAAATGTTATACCGCTATAATTTATTCCCTAAAGAACCTTAAAACGTATGATTTGAGGTTTTCACAACGCCCTGATGACGGAGGCAGTATGACCTCCGAAACGTTGGTTAACATCGACCAGACTACACAGCGCAACAACCCAGAAGACAGAAATCTTCATACTCTGATGACGGAGGCAGTATGACCTCCGAAACGTTGGTTAACATCGACCAGACTACACAGCGCAACAACCCAGAAGACAGAAATCTTCATACTCTGATGACGGAGGCAGTATGACCTCCGAAACGTTGGTTAACATCGACCAGACTACACAGCGCAACAACCCAGAAGACAGAAATCTTCATACTCTGATGACGGAGGCAGTATGACCTCCGAAACGTTGGTTAACATCGACCAGACTACACAGCGCAACAACCCAGAAGACAGAAATCTTCATACTCTGATGACGGAGGCAGTATGACCTCCGAAACGTTGGTTAACATCGACCAGACTACACAGCGCAAATACCCAGAAGACAGAAATCTTCAACCTTAAAACGTTTTAAACAGAATGCTACACTAAATAATTGAAAATCTTTAGACCCTTTCCACTAAGAATCCGTTTTAGTATTATCCCAGTATCTACGACTAGGTCTCCCGAGCGGAGTAGACCTTAATAAGATCTACATTTTATATTCCGTACCAATTCTTTGAGCGACAAGCCTTTTTAATTACAAAGTTGAAAATGAGTTTCGTTTAATAAGGAGATTATATGGGATTGACATGAATCAAAATTAGTAGCACACTTTAAACAGACCCCTTATACCACATTTCATTGCAATCCGCTGTGTAGTTTCGGAGATGAAACAAGAAGCGGACAAAAGATAAGCGATGAGTTCACCGCTATTAATTTATCTTATACACTTTTTACAAAGAAAGCATAAAGGCAGAGAAATGCTAGATATGACTAACGAATCTGTTTGTAAAGACCATTTTCTTGCAAAGTGGGACGAAAAGCATATGTAAATCTTGGCTGTACGGAAGGCTTTGAGAAATGCTTCTCTGTGCTACTGACGTGCTGTTTGTGTTGTAAACATTCTGGCAGTCATAAAAGTTCAAGGCTTTCAAGTCAGCCTAAATCTGTAGACATAACCAGTTTGAATAACATCATGGAATGCTTAAGCATACGGTTTTCTATTTCACACAAAACTTAATCATCACTTTAAAATGAGAACCGTATTTAAATGTTCAAAATTACAACTCGCATAGGAAGATAGCTGCTTCTAATTACCATTCTTCTTAGTCAGACAGAACGTAAAGTTCTTTTGGGATAAACATACTTTGAGAATGAGTTCCCTGTCAATTTATTTATTCATTAATTATTATCTCATTCAAAGCGGAAGTCTCCAATGGCATGCTATTCTTACCAACTCTAATTAAAATCAGTAATGGGGCAGAGGATTTTTCCGCTAGCCTCTGCGTCCAGACCGGTTCTGAGGTCCACCCAGCCTCCTCTATAATGGGTACTGGGGTCCTTTCCCGGGGGTAAAGCCGGCCGGGGCGTGATGCTGACCACTTACCCCCATCTAGTGCCGAGGTCAAGGAAGAGAGGAGCTATACCTCCACTCACCCCAAGCGCCTACATGGCGTATAGTGGGACAAACTTTACTTTACTTTAATAGTCTATGATATTGATGTCAGAATCATAGACAAATATGTTTCTTGGAATCCTAACCACCAGAAGTATCTACGTCAGAGCTGTGTTACATTCCGGAAACGCAGATTTCACAAAATGCTCATTTTAAATCCGTGTTCACCAAAAAAGTTTGGAAAATGGGGTTGTGCTTGGTTTGTTAGAGACCAACGAAGTAGAAGAAGGAATTCTGTTGGTCAAAAACTAATGTCGTCCCCCCCCCCCCCATCCTCTTTTCAGTGTTCTTTAAAGTTTGTCTTTTGGTACACTTTTTGTAAGTTAACGAACAAACCAACACAAAATTAAAAGACGAACAAGAGATATAAGAAGAGAAGAACGTTCATCTATAAAGAAACAGTGAAGAAAGAACAAGTCAAAACTTTGTAGCTGTTGATGAAAAGAAGAGAGGTTAAAAGAAGATTTAAGGTCTGAAGACATACTGTGTATGTTCTGTCTTGTTTATCTTAGAACTTTTCCCGTCAGCCAAAACTGAAAGTTGATGTGGTGAGGCATGTCATATGTAGCAGTGTAGGATCTTCCCAGGATTCTTTTCGTTCAATATGTCTCGAGAAAATCTATCTTCTCCACGATCTCAATAATCTTAATATAACATGACAGATATTAATGTCGTTTTCAGTGGCAGGTACCAGTAGACAGAAACAAAATTGTATGTACCACGTGTCCATACAGACTTAAGAGTAGACTACTAAGCTGTACACGCAGACGACTTTCAGATTAATTTTCATCAGATTATCAAGAGTTAATTTCATAAATAATGCCCTTCAAATGATAACTTGGTAAAAAAAATTGTTTCTTCAAGACTGAAATCTTCAGGATTGTCTGCCACCGAACCGAGATCCCAGTTACTTTAACACAGTAAATACGATTACATTACATTTGGCTCAAACCAACTTAAAATTATACTTCCATCTAGACCCAGGTTTCCTTGAGTTAATAAAGTATCCCCTCTAATTAAATTCCTCTTTCGGAATCTTACTATTTCCTTCTACAGTCTGTATTTATTTATTTATTTATTTATCCGTTCAATTGCACTATTAAATCTTACACACATTCGAAAGACGTAAAATCACATCTTAGTAAAATCATGTGGAATCTGGGCTGTGACTCCATACAGAATGATTCACCGCCTTAAAACTTCAAATGTCTCACAAAGAAAATAATATTTGTATCAGTAAGAAGATTTGCTGCTTTTGTTAATTAACCCCTCCTAGCTTCGCTAGCAGATTCATGTCTTTTTCTGTGAACTAAAAAACCTACCTTCCAAACCAAGGATAGATATGCCGACTAGAGGTAGTTGAAATTTGAATGTCAATGCAAATTTATTTTTATCAAGCTTATTTCTGCCGAACAGTAGCTATCTGAATGACCATACGCATGCAATTTGGAGGTCAAGGTCACAACAAAATCATTCAAACTGTTTGCCGAATTGCTATTGTATTAATACAAAGTTGCGAATTATTGTGACATTGAGAAAAAGCATAGAAGTTTAAATAAATTTATGTAAATTTCCTGTAAGAGGTTGTATATATTATTATCTCTGAATTTATTCGGGAATTTCTCGTGAAGTATGCATAGAATGTTAACGCCACTCACAATGCAGAGAATTGTTTATAGCGTCACGGCGGGAGTTTCTACCGTCCAGTTCGCAAATAAATCTTTCCTTTCTGCCTGGTGTCAACGTTTCGTGTATTTCTTTTAACTCGAAAGGAACTAAAAAAAGTGACATGAAAATAGTCGTCTAAAACCCCAGAGCGGGGGATTAATCCTTTATGATTTTCCACAGCGACGTTCACATGCTGAAACGTTTTGTTGATACTGGACTGCACGTAGGTTATATTATTTCGAATAATGACAATTAAATTAATTTATTAAAGCGCCTGACAACGGCAAGAATTCCATTCGTAGGAAAGCACTGAAAAGGAAAGAACATATTACGAAAGTATACATACGTAGTACAGTATAAATATGTTACTGAGTACAGATAACAGGAAACCAGACCTAAAAAAAGTCATCTGTTAACAGGAAGTTGTATGAAGTAGTGACAAATGATAGACGCAAAATACAATTTTTGTTGAAGATGGAAATGTTCTTGCGGATTATATTACCAACAGGAACACATATAACTGAGGGACTGTTTGTAGCGAACTTGTAAGTTATCCCATATTATTATATAACAGTCTCTGATTATGACAACAGTTTTTAAAATTCCTTTCCATAAAGACGTGTTAAAAACGAGATTCTCTTTTATAAATCAGGAAATACACAGATGTAGATTCTTAGAAGAAAAAAAATATATATGGAAACTGTAACAGGTAAATATTCTGTCAGTAGTTGTTTAAAAAATACAATTCTCCTATTTAAAGATTTCCGTCTTCTGGGTTGTTGCGCTGTGTAGTCTGGTCGATGTTAACCAACGTTTCAGAGGTCATGCTGCCTCCATCATCAGGGCGATGAGTATGAAGATTTCTGTTTTCTGGGCTGTTGCGCTGTGTAGTCTGGTCGATGTTAACCAACGTTTCAGAGGTCATACTGCCTCCGTCATCAGAGTATGAAGATTTCTGTCTTCTGGGTTGTTGCGCTGTGTAGTCTGACAGAAATTGGCCAACTTTAAAAAATCCTTACTGCCTCCATCATGAGGTATTAAGCACCTCTGAAACATCTTTCAGTCTGTACCAGAAGACAATCATCTTCACAATCATCGCTGCGAGAACATCACAACACCAAAGTCAACTGAGGTAATTTTTTTTTATTTTCGGAGATAAAATGTGCAGAGGAGCTGACACAGACGCGCGTTCATTTTAAGCACTTTATGCAAAGAAAGCATGAAGAATAAAAACCAGTTTAATTCGCAGCGTAGTTTTTGAGTTTCTATGTGCTTCAATGTCGAAAAACATTTTAATTTTCAAAGCAAACCTGTGCACAGTCTGTCGTCACAGACCGTGCGAAACTCACAGCCGGTCTAATTAATAAACCCTGCATTAATAATTCATGCTAATGGTAACTGAAATATATAATCGATTGGTCACGAACAAAGCTTGGAACAATTTCGTTATTTGCTACGCAAATGCACTTCCATCCAAACTAAGATTACATACAGTCTAGCGAACCGGAAACCGAGCTGCTAGACCGAGGACGCTGACGCCTATACCAGCATCCGGAAGGCAGCCGGTTTGAATCTCGGATAACCTACTTGTTTTACTAAGGATTTTCGTGATTCATTTCAGTCTCTGACCCTTCATTAATTATCTACTTATGTCATTCGATATCATAGACAAAAAGTTAGTTAAAATAGCTTGTTTAAGCACCCAGTTGGTAAAATCGACAAAGAGTGACCAGCTACTATCGTTTACTGCGAATTAAAATAGAATCAAAGGAAAAGGATGAGATCACTGGTACATGTAGCACAAATTTGGGAAAATGAGAAATGAGTGGAAGATTTTTGATTGTAAACCCCAAAGTGTGCAGATGATATGTGTCCTGGTCTGAACTGATTTGTTTTTTATGAACCATGTCCCACCATCTATTATGATTTAAGGCTAAATACCTGTGGCTCTTAAAACAGCTAAAATTTCGCGTTACCACGCAAATAATTATTATCGATTATAATCGAAGAGACCAAGCTTCTTTTTAATAGAAACGACCGTGGACTTCGCTTGTTCACAGTGTTAAAATATTTATAAAGCGTGTGATGGCTGGTGCAAAGTCAGTTCATTTCCAATCCACCTCCTTCTACTTTCACAGGAATTATGAACAGCAGATGATATATAGAAGATACGTTTTTGATTTAGCGGCAGTTTGAATACATGAACCCTTGGGCCAGTGACGTTATTAAATGAAGGCATGCTTATATCTGCTCACGGTGGCACACTCTGGTGGACGGCTTTAAAAGCAATAAACTGCAACTTTATGAGGGACACCGCCATCCTTTTGTCAAAGCTTGTTGTTGACACAGCCCATGTATGCACACTGTGCCAATAATGTCACCATTCAAAAGAAGGAGAATTACTGGCAAAACGTTTCAGTATTCATGAGAAGAACATCGCTCAAAACGAGCACAGACGTATTAAAAAGTCCCACTGAGATAATACGAAAAATAATTCGGCCAAAATATGTGGATTGAATGAAACATTTTCAACTGCAATTTGATTTTTTGTACGTTTCATGGAAAACCAGGCATAGCTATGAGGATAACATTAATATGGATCCTGGGGACATAGGGTGGGAGGATGTGGATTGGATTTATCTGGCCCAGGACAGGGCCTAGTGTCGTATTCTTGTGGACACGGTACCATGTCTTGAGTTTCATACAGACAGGAGGATTTGTTCGTTAGCTTTCAGGTTCTCACGGCGGCAAGTGTAAAGATCATTGTTTTCTGTCTTCTGAGAAGACAACCATCATCAGGGCGGATTTATTGATCATTTAAGCAGCTACAAATGTTTAATAAAAGCTGCTTGTCCATGAAGTCAGTTACTTTGTTAGATGGGCGGTAAGTTATATGCTACGCCCAAATCATTCATTTTCATTTTATCATTAATGTTGGAACGGAAAGGATAGAGAACATGTCTACCTATCGTTACCAACTTTGACTTAAGAGACTGAGGAAAACTACCCTCTTCCGGTCAAAAGTCAGCTCGATATTCCAGCCGCGTCCTTTGCCAATACAAGTACAGAGTGCTACTGCTTCTGGATCCTGTACGGATGCACTGCCCTGCGATGAGAGTGACCATGACATGCGCCATCTCCCTAAAAGGGAGTCAAACCTATTATCTCTCAGACAAAATGAAACAGATTCCTTTAAGGATCTAGTAGCGGGATCTGGTGAACATGTTAATGAAGATTCAAGTTCCATGAAAGGCGGGGAACGTCTTGAGCAGCTAAATGGCTGAAACTAACTTCTGAATACGGTCTTTGCTCCATGGAGTTGAAATATCTATACCTTTAATTAAAAAGGAAGAAGTTGCTTCACAAAGAAAGTGTAAGCAAGGGATATTTTTATTACGTAAATGCCAGCCCTGATGGTCGCATGTAAAATTGCGAATCTGGGTTCGGATCTCTATCAGGTCTGTCCAGGTGTCTGCATTTGCCTTTGTTGTCAGAAGCCATGTAACCAGATGATCCTTGGTCCACGACCTTCGTTTGTTTGTTTGTCGTCAGTCTTTCGACTGGTTTCATGTGGTCCTCCATTATCGTCTATCTTGCGCCAATCTCTTCATTTCCACATCCTCAAAAATCTGCGTCACATATTCCAATCTTTGTCTCCCCCCTTCAACTGTTCCTTCCATTACCAAATTAACCAATCCTGGGTGCCTCAGAATGTGTCCCCCCATCCTATCTCTTCTTCTCGTAACATTTTCCCAGAGACTTCATCCTTCGCTGATTAACTGAACAAATGACAGATTATTTAATGATATTGTTTCAAATGCACGGGTTATATAACGCTTAATTAAAAAGGACACAGTTCTGGTGTATTTCAAGCGTGACAGTCAATGTTGTAACTGAGTAGAGCTACTATCGAACGTCTGGATAGCCTGGACTGCGTGCCTCCCGAATGTATGTAAAGAGTGTTACCTACCGCTGCTTGTATTAATACAGATTTAGAACGCGTTGCATTTGAGGAAGTTATTGCTCGAAATATGATTATATAGGGCTAAGATTAAATCATGTATGAAGGTTCGATTTTAACCCTACAAAGAAAATATCTGGATAAAGCCAATTAGTTTTGTTCTATGTTAGTTATTTGGTAATACAAATCCAGCTAAACCTCGACTGTCTTCTGTCTTTAAAAATAATTATCCGTGGTTTCTCAATCATGGAAACTGTAAATTACCTTGGAAACACACAAACAAAAGAACTTACAAGTTTTCCCTTAAAAATATTTTCGCATGGATAACTGTATTTATAGGGATTTTTTCTTCCAAAAAAAATCTTTGTAATAAATAAACTTTACGTTTCTAATAAAAAAGATCTTATTTTATAGTTGGGTTATTTCTTTTCTCCGCATATACCTGACGAATCTAAAGCCTTTTTACTCTGTAAAGACGATTCAGAAACGTAAACTCGTCCAAGCATTCATAAGAATTATAAAAGTAGAACAAGAGTCTTAAAACTTACAGCAAAAATAATTTATTTCACTTAATAATCGACATTCAGTTTCCTCTAATGTTCATTACAATATGAAAGAGAAAAAAGAGACACGCAAAAAGTCACAATTTTCACGAATTTAAATTATCAGCATTCAGGAAAACATAGAAATAAGATTCTATAACAGATCAGCTCTCCGTTGCGGCAGTGAAATGCGGAAATGAGGTCAAAGGCAAATCCGGATTCATAGAAGCTGAAATGAAATTCGTCAGAGATTCCACGAAACGTACATTGAAAGACTACAAAAGGAAAATCTGAGATAAAATCTGTATCAACAAAAGTGTCGAAGTAGAGGAAGAACCGGGTCTGACATATTCACACATTTAATTATGAACTAAACAAGGACAGAAGTGCAGTTGAAGAGATTATTAGACAATACAAAATAACCACAGCTTTGATAACATCAGGAGAACTGGGAGGGGAAGGGGAGGGGAGTGATCTTTGATGTGACGTCTAGAGCCTCGAGCGACTGGCGACAATGACGACTAACCACACTGAAGACACGAGATGCTCCGACGGATATTCGAACACAGAATCCACAGAATATAAAGCGCTCCGCTGTGATATGTGGTGTTACAATTTATTTAACGACACTGCACCAACTTCTTATACTAACGGCAACTGTGAATAATAAAGTGTTAAAATGTAAAAGGTAGCGGTTGTGGCCTATTTTAAAGCACTATCTTAGTGTTGCCATAAGGGACTGTAAAATGTGACAATCTGAAGATGGCTGTCTTCTGGGGTGTTGTGTCATGCAGTCTGGTAGAAGTTTACCGACGTTTCAGAGGTGTTTGTTGCTTATATCATCGCCCTAATGGAGACAGCAAACAAAACTGAAACGTCAAACTTCTACCAGACTCCAACGCGCAAAAACCCACAAGACAGCCTTCTTTAAATTCGCCGCCGTGAGAACCTAAAATCTCACCGGGTTAGCCGAAGATCAAACAATGCGCTTCTCCAATTTCGAGAAAAACTGCTAACGTCTATAGAACGACCTATAGAACTTAATCTTTTTATTCTGTTTTATTGATGAAAAAATTTGGCAGGGGCTATGGAATATATAGCAGAGTAGGCGATAAATAGGTTTATTTTTATATGTGTAATGTTGGTCGAACTGGACGGTTTTATCATTAAACTCTGTGTACCAAACAATCCTGTCAAAATACTGTCGCGCCAGAATTATTCCGCCCTTCTCACCCCTCTAAAACTTTCCCATTCTTCTCTTTTATGCTAACCCCGCACCCCGCCACACACACGCACATAAACGCATATTCCGAGCTGGTTTCTGAACCATCGGTCTGGAAATTGGTGCTATGGCATGACAAGAAATATATACGGTGATCATGATGATACACGTCCACTCGGTGAACGCAGTCATGTTTTGGCTACATAAAACACTACGCACTAAAGCAATAAAGTAAACTAAAACCCTGTTATTTTATGGTTGCCATGGAGTTTTGCCTGCGCAGAAACTTTGGTCGAGTCCACTCTCAGTAACCGAGGCTAGAAACGTGGTGCCTGCCCCTGCACATTCAGAAACCTACGCACTTCTTGTCTAATGTGTTATTTGGTCGGACTCATGGATACTTCGTCTGAGCGCGAGTTATAATTACATTGCGAAACTGAAAGCGAGTCGTTGCAATTCTGAAACTTGGTAACACATCACGTTTCTGATTGGTTTGATAGTACTGCTGGGCTATTTACACATACGTAGCATGAGATGGGCGGAACGTGTAGTACGGACGGTGGTAAGAATATGTTAAGGGTTGCGAAGTATTGGGTTATATAATTAAATTGAATTTCTGGATTACGTGTGTCATTTATCAATTGTTTGCTGAAGAGAATCGAGTTATTTACTTAATTCACAAGTTGGTTAGTCGCGTAGTTCATTAGATTTAACATGTTACTTACTCATCTACTTGTTAGAAATTTAGCTGGTTAGGTAGTACGTTTGTTTGTTTCGTAGTAAGCAGTTCGTTTGCTAGTTACTTCCTTGTTTAGTTATTTAGCCGTGTAGGCAAATATATTATTCCACGTGTTAATCTTGTGATAAATGCACAAGATGCATGGCAATATTATTTGCTTTAAGAAGAAATTGTCATTATAAATAACTTCAAACTAAGAAAGAAAACAGAATCACACATGGGAGAGATAAAAGAGAGAGACAGAAATCAGAAAAGCATGATTTAATTTTGGTAACACTGTGCAAGGTTCATCTGGAAAATCAAATGGAACTTCGTCGATTTTCTTAATCAGCTACTTTTCGTGCAAAATAATTCGTACAGGATATGAAATATCATCAACATGTACAACCTGAATGTAAAACATCTTTGATATTATGAATATTTACGAGGGAACAAAATTATTCCCTACGCTATACAGTGCTGTCTGTCGTAATTAGCTTCGCAGCAATGAATACCATAAATGAGCATCAAAGCAAATGAGGCGTGTATAATAACTTCAAAGCACGTATTTTGATGATATTTGTACTCCATTCGAATACATCTTATTACTACTTTTTAATTCAATGTGAACGTATCAAAGAAAGAAAATCATTATCTTCGTCCCATTTGCTTTGATGGGCGATCTTGACAAGAAATTTATAAAATGAACGCATAATGTGGAAGTCATATATATACCTACTTACCTATACAACTATCTATCTACCTATCTGTATATATACCTAATTATGTACATACTTATGTCAATTTATATTTATCTAACTATATATATCTGCCTATGTCTAATTCTATCTATCTATCTATCTATCTATCTATCTATCTATCTATCTATCTATCTATCTATCTATCTATCTATCTATCTATCTATCTATCTATCTATCTATTCTATCTATCTGTCTGTCTGTCTGTCTATCTATCTGTCTGTCTGTCTATCTATTTATTTATCTATCTATCTATCTATCTATCTGTCTGACTGTCTGTCTATCTATCTATATATCTGTCTGTCTATCTATTTATTTATCTATCTGTCTATCTATCTATTTATTTATATGTCTGTCTGTCTATCTATATATCTGTCTGTCTGTCTGTCTGTCTATTATCTATCTATCTATATGTCTG
>NW_019059701.1:1174238-1189566 GCF_000696155.1 Zootermopsis nevadensis | reverse complement strand
TCTGTCTGTCTATTTATCTATCTATCTGTCTGTCTGTCTGTCTGTCTCTCTGTCTGTCTGTCTATCTATCTATCTATCCGACCTTACAGTTGCCAGCTGTCTATTTTTCTCTGTGTTTCCCTTACGAAACTTTTCATCCAACGGTCCATCTATTCACCAAACAATTTAATAATTTCTTCCGTTTACACACGTAATGGCTTAACAACGAATCACAATGAAGCGACAGGATTTATTCAAAGCGAAGACAGAATTTTTTTTTTTTGCATTTTTTAAACAAGAATAAATATAAAGAAAATAATAGTGGATTTCTATTCGATATAAATGTTCACCCGCATGCAGGGTGGTCTGAATAAAAGGGTTCCAGATTAAATTTATTGGCTACAGGTGGTGAAAGGGAGGCGAGACAGATTACATTGTGATAGATGGTTCTTTCCTCAATAAATTATACGTACTGAAATGACAGAAAAAGAGAAAGTGAACATTTTATACGCAGATATTTACAAAACCTGTCGACCAAGAATTTACACTAAATTGTAGTAGATGAGGCGAATACCTGGAAGCTATTAATGAAAATATTAACTTCCATATTCAGTGAATACAGATCATCAACAAAAATTGCAATCATTCTTTCTAAATTTGAGACACGGAAGTTAAATGTACCCAGTATTAAATAACATACAATGAATTTTTGCAGTTTTTGTCCCTACATCTGAACATCAGACCACGATGGAAATAAATTTTAATCTTCGCTAGGCGCTGACACTAGATAAAGGTGAATGGTCAGATTTTTGATGGTTTAGGAACTCCCAGAACTCACTGGGTAGGAAGTAGCGAGATGCCAGAACTTAGCCTGGAAGTGACGAACAGATAACATGCCTCTCCGTTCATCTAACACGAAGCCAGCCACTTTACTGGCTGCAAAATTAATATGCTGATGAAAACTTAAGGTGGCTGAATGGTCTTCGGAACTCTGGAAGTTAAATGGAGATTGAGCGGGAGGAGCTGGAGGGAACTTGCGGAAAGTTCTGGCTGAGATGGACAAGAACAGGTTGGAGCAGCAGCACATAAGAAAATAGGCAATAAAACGAAGAGGAAAGGCATAGGAATAAAGGGAGGATGAGGGGAAGACGTAAAAGGATATATAATGCAGATGAAGAATAATAAGTCGATGCTGATAGGGATCAGAGAATAAAACGTGAAGGTAAAGCAGAGAACTAAGTTCGAAAATAAATGATAAAGACGGAAAACGACAAGAAGAAGGAAGGAAAGAAAAAGAAAAATTCCTCCAGAAACAAATTTTAATCCGAGAAACTAGCCCGTCCTTCGAAGTTTCACTTCGTGACGGTGGACAACCAAGGACTATTACAGCTCGAAATAAAAACCGCATGTAATCTTGCAATTTCCGTCCATTCACATTGCATGCGACACGACAAGTTAAGTCGTCTGTGTTTCTTGAAGTTTAATATGGACGCGACGTGTCATGAGTTGAAAACGAACCAGAGGAGACAGAACAGTTTCCAAATCACGCCTCACGGTTTTGCATCCCTCATTGCGCCTAACATGGAATTTGCAACAGTAAAGATGAAGATGGCTGTCTTCTGCCAGGACAGCCACCTTTGTACTCACCGCCATAATAAGCCCAAATCCATACGATCAGGCCTATAGTGTTCATTGATACCAGCATTTTAATTTCGTTCCTCAACTGTCAATTTTTTTTTGTAGTGTTCTGTCTGACGACAGGTCCATATGAACAGGATCCTTCCATCCTTTTCTCGGACTGGGACCTGTTCATATACGTTCTTGGCAGATGATCCAGAAGTGGTTTGCCATTGCCTTCGTCTGTGTGTGAATGGAGTAATTGTTGCCACGGAGAAACCGGGGAAGCCCCCGGAGGAAAACTCCGGGTTGCCTAGACCACGGCCTTGCCCAACAAAAAATAATGTTATTAAGAC
The DNA here is from genome assembly GCF_000696155.1 of Zootermopsis nevadensis. Next base: position 1,187,614 of record NW_019059701.1, on the reverse strand, counting down.
GGCTATAATTAGCGTCTCAAATATACAACTCTTAAATAAGGTACCATTACCTATCGTCACTTCAGGTACAAGAATTTGCAACATGGAACATAGGAGTAGAAAATGTTTGTTACATTCAGTGGGGAAGGATCTCACCAGATACAGTAGGATGGTTCCCAGTGTGTTGAATAACGAGCCATGGAATAGCACACCCCAGGATTACAAGGCCAGCCTTCTAACCGCTAGACCACCGTGGCACGGTAACTGTCAAATATAATCATTTAATTTGCTTAAACTGAGAAGGAGCTGTTCCGGACCGTCGTGGCACTACTGTTTTGTGCTCGGGAAGTCAAATGTTCAAATTTCAACCCGGAAACCGGATTTTCTGGCTGACGTTTTACGTTGCTTTCCCTCAATTCAAATGTCGGGATAATTCCTTTCCAATAAACTGATCATCCTATTATTAGATGCTGTATAGTCTGAGCTGCTTACAACACCTTTAAATCACCTTATACACACAAACACACACACGCAAGTGTTAGTTGGTGAACATTTTTTAAAATCATTATTTTCACTGCGTGTGTTTTGTTATGATCGTTACCACGGTAATGATGTTTAGCAGTTCTGGAGCTTATGGGATAATATTTATGGCTATTTGTTTACTAATTCAGATTTCCCCGTTATTCTTGACGGGTAATTTTCTAGTATATAAATAATTTCATATGAGTGGCGCAGTTGTAAGTTAACCCCCCTAATAAATACTGTCCGCAGATAACCTACAATGCAGTGTTTCCTAAATGGGTGATCGGCCAGTGCTGATGGGATCGCAACTTGGCGATCCATTATTCTAGAAACAACGACCAGAGACCAAACGTACGAATATTCCCTGTTTAAGGCATCAGCTGGAGGAACATTCTGTGTTGAAATATTAAATCTACTTGCAATTCACGCAAGAGTAAAGGTGTTCTGCAGACTTGTTACTTCATTTCAAAGTTGCCAGTTCCAATTATTCAGTACAGTTCCGCGTACCTGCCATTCCAATTTTCCATTATCATGGCACGCTTTTGTTTGTAGAACAACTGTTCAGAAACCCACTTTGTTACGTCTTGTTCGTTTGTGCATTCAATGTCCTACAAAGTTTACTATTCGAATAATAAATATGGCGTTCCATATTCACACTATTCAATTGTGTCTTGAAAACAGAGAACGTGTATAAACCTTTCCAAGTGGAGATAAGAGTATTGTCTGTGAGCTACAAGAGGAAGACGGAGGAGCTCCCGGCGGAAAACACGCAAGTCTTTAACAAGGGAAGAAATGCCTGAAGGTGTAATAATCAAGCGGATTACAACTTACAAACAAATAACTGTTTAAGTTTCTGGGATCGTGGAAGTAAAGTTAATCTTTACAATTTGAATTTCCAGTTCTTTCAAGAACACATACAACGCACAGTCCCTCACATGATAAGAAGAATCTTGAGAACGGGATGCTTATGAGAATATTTGAAACTAAGAGGGATGTGATGTGATGTGATGTGATGGTGGAGAAAATTGCAAGCATCTTCGAAACGTCGATAATTGTCTTCAAGACTACACGTAACAACCAAGAAGAGAGTCATCTTCGTAATCTCCGCCGTGAGAACCTAAAATCTCCTTTTAAGATTTTCACGAAGTACGTTAGTATTATTTGAAAAGCTGTACAAAATGGTGGTCGTGTTCACGTTCCTATTCGGAGGCCTGAAGCCAAGACTCTCGCGTTCCTCACTTTTTTTTTTTTTTTTGTGTGTGTAAAACGAAGTACGGACTTAAATTCTCTTGCTCAAAATTCCAAACAAACTTATCTGTGATCGTGCATTCTATGTGTATAAAGACTACATGAGCAAACAAAGCAATAATCTGCTCATGTATACCTGTTCTACATACCGTACATTAAATTCAGGTTTTAAATCAGCAAACTGTATGCACGATCATTCAGCCGGATACAAAATGTGTCACGGTTAATACAATCGGCTTTTGGATCGTTGATAACGAAATAAATATCACCGCCATTTAATCCATAAACAGAACTTTAGTCACAAATGTCCAAACCTACTTGCCGTCCCTGTGCGTAGATATAAGTAGACCGCTATTTTAAGTTCTGAAAACAACATATCACCACGCCTGGGTGCCCTTCCTTCATTTGTTTCTTAAGACAGTGGTATTCAACCTTTTTTGTTCGCGTACCTCCAGATATAATTTCTCTTCAACTTTGTACCCCCAAAGTTTTTGGTGTGTAATTCAAGTTATACACAGTACATAATCTACATCTAAAATAAATTAAATAAATTACATTACTGATTATTCAGTGTCTATCATAAAATTATATTTTTTTTAAAATTTCACTTACCCCCTAAGATGTCTTCGCGTACCCCTCTATTTCCAAACTCTTACCATGAGATGTCTCCACAGGCAACAAGATATTTCTTAAAATGTTTACAGCCGTCCATCCATTTGATTTTAACTGTGCGCCACGTCAACCCAAACCCGTATTTAAACCATGTTACTTTTAAATCGATTTTGAGATTTTTCACCTGTTATTAGTCTTCTATGACTATTTATTGAAGACACGAATTTCTACTGACACAGATAATGAACAGCACAGAGGCACGAAAATCAAAAAAGTGACAAATAAGGAGAGAAAAGAAAGGACAAGAAAAATACACAAAAAGATAGAAATGAAGACAGAAAATATAAAGAAAATGCATGACCCCAGAAGTGAAGAGATATTTTTAAATTCTTTACAGTACAAACAAAATCAAGGAATCCTATGCAGCTTGTATTTCCAGAGACGGCTACCTAAAGTGCGAAATGGAAATTTCTGGTTCTCCTTTCTTAGCTATTTCTTTCCTCCCTAGTTGAAGTGTGGAACGGAGGGCGAGTTGGAGTGGCGACGATATCGACAAAGGTGGGGGAAGAAGGGGTGGGTGCTTTGTATTGCAGAATATTATCTGCAAACCCCACCCCTTACCCCCTCTCCTCTATCCAGTGAAGGAAAGTTTCACGCAGAAGTTTGAATGCATGATTTAAAGAGAAAGTTGGCTTTCTATGTCCTCCAACTTGTTTCACTGTGCAATGCAACGTGACATATTATTGTTCGATTGTGTTTTGTTTGTGCGTCTCACGCTAATGAAACACGTCAACAACTTCAGTTTGACACATTTGTGATACCATGAATACGTAACTAGGTACCTGGAAATGAACCATGTAGTTAGGATAGTTTAAGGGCTCATACACACCCCAGCAGTGGACCACAACTGCCCAAGTTGTAGCCAGTCTCTTTAATAGGGCAAAAGATAAATAATATCGATTTTCCAGTATAAATTGAAAGTAAACCTTACGTAATGTTCGTGGTCTTGGTGGGACTTGTCAAGAGAACCTACGTGCATCTGAAATCGTGTAGAGCGTGATCGACAAAGGACAAACCGATTTTAATTAAATTTAGTATTGCTGACTTTTATGGAGAATTGTGAAAGCATTTCAATTTCCATTTAGATCGGAAAACTTTAACGACCACTTTAAATAAGTTGATCTCAATTATTGGTGCATCGGCGGTTAGAACGCTGGCCTTGTAATCCTGGGGTCTCGGGTTAGATTCCCGGCGGTGCCCGAATTTATAACTTGTGTTGGGCAAGGCCGTGGTCTAGGCAACACGGAGTTTTCCTCCGTGGCATCCCAACAATTACTCCATTCACACACAGAAGAAGGCAATGGCAAACCACTTCTGGATCATCTGCCAAGAACGTACATGAACAGGTCCCAGTCCGAGAAAAGGATGGAAGGATCCTGTTCATATGGACCTGTCGTCAGACAGAACACTAAATAAAATAAAAATAATAGAGAGACACATAACTGATTTTAGCTTACTTCGATAAGCATAACAAAGTCATTTATAAATACATTCCGGCTTACTTAAAAAAGTATTCTCTACAGTATTAATTAATTCAAATACCATTATAATAAAAATTATTACATGCGCAGTTCAGTTTAATATTTGTCCTTCATTAGACAACACCTTGCTTTTCCTACCACAATGTTTTTCCTCTCTCTCTCCAGATTGGGATATAAAATATCCGTTGTAGACATTGGAACTATACGGGTGGCAATAATAGGCCACCCTTACTATTCTACACCTGTACCTTCAACCCCACCTCCATAAACTACCAACATTGAAGGCGCTAACATGGCAACAGAGCGTTTATTGCGTCGTTGGTTGTGTAGATCCAAAAAAGCGGTGGGCAGGGGACTGTTTGTCCTGAGAGCCCATCTTGTTTCGGCCCGTTTACAGCGTTCAGCTGTCGGTACACATTGTAATGTTCGTTCCTGGTGTATTTTAGGGGGTTGTTTCTGCCTTCCACCATATGGTGTACGTACGAATTACCAATATATAAGTGCGTTCTGACGTCAAATGATGCTATATCGTGATGGTTCCTAAATCGTGCTCCGCAGAACACAATTTAATCGCTGTACACTGAATGTTAATAAGTCTGATTGTAGTAGACATCAAAACGCACTACAAAAGTTTTTTCCTTCAGGCACGACATTAATTCTTTTTAAATTTAACGTTATTTCACCACTAAATAACTGTCATAAATCAGTGCTAGCAACCTGTACAACAATAACAACGTTCTCAATCTCTGCATGTTGTGTAGACTTGCAACTACGTATGCACTACATAGAAACATTTTAACACTGATTTATGTTAACGAGTTCAATTTAAAATAAAGGAAGTGAGATCAAGCTGTGTGTTTGCTACTAGAAGACGGGAGATTTGCACTTTTGGGGAGACGGTGAGTTAGAAAAATAACAGCAAACGAACAAATACAAAAAGAAAAGATAACATGGGGGTGAAGTGGGAGACGCCTGTGGTGAAAAGTGGAATATAGGGAGTATTAAAAGTGAAAGCCAAGGCCGGACCACGGAGAAAACAGCTGGCTTCCTGTGCTTAACAAAGAGAGAAGAGCAGACCTACTATGCGTAATAATTTATTGTAAATAACAAAAGCTAGCTACTGGACCCTGCCCTCAGCCAATTAAATAATTTTCTAACCTAAACACATTGATGATGGAGACAGTAGCGAAATATCCCATAACGTAGCCATTTCATAGTCAAACCTCACTTCACGCCCTTCTCCTCTAAATAAATTGTAATATTACTCTCCCATCTGTGTCAAAGTTTTCAAAGTGTTGTCTATTCTTAAGATTTCTCGATCAAAGGGTTGTATATATATATGCAATTTCCCACACGCGTGCTACATGTTCAACCGTGTCGTCCTCATTTAATTATTCAATCAGTCTTAGCAAAAGCGTATAAATTATGGAGTTCGTTCTATTTCTGTTCCTCATGTCTTAATCTTCCTCCTTATGAAATGTATTAAGACTTCAAAGAACGCCTTTAACAGAACTTGCTTAAATATTAACTCCACAACGCCATGGAGTAGATTTATTCTTGAGAAGCTGATAGTACGCTCAGTTAGTTAAGAAACTGTCCGGATTTCATTAAAAAAGGAAGCTCACTACCGTTCTCACAAAAGCGCATAAATATTAATATTAAAAAATTATTCAAATTACATTTTCAGAACTTTATAATACTTCCTATCACGTGTTTGTATAATGAGTCATTATTCAGAAAATGTATCAAGTTAAATTGTAGCTTCATGTGAAATGGGAATCGTATTTAAGAGATAAGAAATAAACTACACATCGCAACAACCCGTAAGTCTCTTTTAAAAATATTTGCCAGGAGATTTCAGGCACCCGTGTCATGTTGCAACACACATTTGAAATTTAGAGTATCAAACCCAGTTTTATACGCATCTCGTCACAATCACTGAGTTATGCACTTGCAACAACTGGTCACTCCGGGTGCATATCCAGGGTTTACTGCTGAGTCTGAAGCATTTCGCTAAAGGCTGTCTGTGTGTTCTAATTGGAAGGAAATGAAAATCACTGGAAGCGGTCAAAGGCAGTTTCAACCCGGACTTTCTGTGTGGTTAATTCTTTCAGTGAGTTATTTAATTCTGCCCAGCAGTATTAATATGTAAATGAGTAGCACAAAGGACCAAAAATTGGAAATAAATTTACTGTGAGATCAGAGAGAACATCACGATCATGAATAATTTTTATCTATACAAAGTCCATTAAATACCTTAGTCTGTTACCTCGAGGGTTGAATACACAATTGAAATTAACCCTTTCAAACCCTATAACAATGAATACATATGTGCAGGTCAGGATATTTATTATTCATGAATCGTTACATCTTCATGCCCATGTTTTTCACTCCTTAATAGAGACCTCTGTTTACATTACAAATTGTCTCTTTTCTGTCACAAGAACGCACCACATACTGATGACGAAAACACGAGAAATTCATTTAAAATATTGTATGATTATTGTTGGTACTGCTGGAGAAGCCATCACTCAGTTTGTCAATAGACAATGACAGGTATACCAACGCATGAAACAGCAGAAACACAAACGTAACAAAACAAATATTTAAACCAACTTAATCTAAGAGCTGATTTTGGCACTCCCTCTGCAAGTTGTTTTGTTTATGCTAACTGAGATATATTACATTGATGTGAAACGTCATCTGGATTGAGAGTGCTTAAGGGAATATTTTAATCTACGAAAGGTGAATATACCAGCATAATGGTAAAAACTGCATAATGAAGACATTTATAAATGGAACTGTTAATATAATGTAGGTCTAATGGTCTGACATGGTTTAACGTGTACCATGAGATGGGGACTGGAATGCAGAACATACAAAAATAAGTACAGAATTTTGGTCAAGAGAACAGAACACTTGGGAACGTAGACAAAGGCAGAAGAAAATATTTTCAAGAAATAGTACACGAGAGGTGGACTCGATTGATCTACCTCAGGACAGGATTCAGCGGCTGACGGCAACAAACCTTTGATTCGGAGCAATGCAGATGAGTTACTGTCAAATTCTCAAGAAAGACGCAGAAAGATATTTGTCAATAGTTCACAGATTCAAAATTCCGTGCTGACGTTTTTCCTACTTCAAGATCCACGGGGGTATTATTTTAAAAACACACCTTTTGGGAGACAACGCTGCAAACTAAAGAAGACCAATTAAAAACATAATTTATCGCACGCAGTGTGTTGGCGACGGAAGAATGACGGGGGTGGGGGTGCTATGCGAGGTGCCAGCAAGACAAACCGATCCGGGCGGGAGCTGGAAGCGGGGGTGGCTTTTCTTCGCTGAGGGAGTTCAGGAGTGGTCTTTGCTACAGCCGGGTCATGCAGCCTGCAACATAGCTCACGATCCGTTTCTTTCATTGCCAAATGAGATGACATAATTATGAATGTTCGATATGTAAGGAGCTGGAAGGTGACGAGAGAATATTTTGTTTAAATATCCCGACATTGTCCTAGTAAGTTTGAATAAATTAAATCCTTCTTGAGAAACTGATAGTTGTTCAGGTCGTCAAATTTCCTACAATTTCTGGAAACGGAAAGTTTAAAAGACCTTATCCCGAGCTAGACGAATCTAAGTCCACATTCCAACAAACTTTCCGATCGCACCTCGTATTCACCCCTATTACGTTTGCGTCAATTAATATTATCTCCCCATCCACACCTGTCTTCCAAGCAATCTCTCTCCTTCAGGTTTAAACCTAAAGTCAGTGTATCTGACCCGATATGCAGAGAGGAATAGTTTTATATGAATTTTTAACTGTTATATAAGATGTTGATCCTGTTACATCAATGCCCTTCGTATTAAATGTGTCGCGACAGTTGCCTCCAGTTTTCGTAAGTTTCTGTACACGACACTGCATTCACTCTAACTGCGCGCCTCGCGACCATTTAAGTTTAAAAATAAACTGTCTGTAGAAGATAATGCTCGTTAACATTAAGTTCAGTTTCGTTGCAGAATTCAGGCATAAATGGTGAGTCCATGAAACAGGGATTAATATTATTGACACGGAACGCACGGAACGGAAACAGGAAATTAACATTTTCCCCTTTCCTTCTTGAATTCGTACACGGTAAATTTTTGTGGAACTTACTCCGAAAACCTAGTTACAGGTTTGGTCTAATAAACCGGAGCACAAAGAAATGTTCTAGGATTGAATCGTCATGTCAACAGTTGCATCGCTGAAATTACGTCACTTTAGCCGAATGCTACAAAAACGTTTTCAGATGCTCCTTCCAATGGCATAAGTTGAATATCTGTACGCCGCTAATTTTTTAATGTAAATATCTAAAAGCCCTCAGATCAACTGATGCAATACACTGTACAAAGAGGAGAAGAGACAAGTTCGTATAATTCCATGCACGTTTGTTGTGTTGTTTCCTGAACAAGACTGTACACCATCTTTAAGTGCGTTTCCCTGGAGGCCTTGTTCTTCCTGAGCTTGAAAGTTTTCAGAAGGCTGAGAGACGAATCTAAAGAGGATAGATCGAAAACCACAGTAACATACTGAACCGGACCTTAAGGGCTGTTTCTGTATCAGATCAGTTCTAAAGAAATCATAAGGTAAATGGACAGCTTATATCGAAGCTGATTTATCGATCTGTAAGTGGCGTCTTAAAACAGTGCTAAGTTACTTTCATATGCGGTAACAAACCTAAGAATGTCACAATCCTACCGTGTCACAGATTAGGGGCCCGAAGAGGTTTCTGTGACTTCGTTAAGTGACCGCTTACATTAAATTGCAAAAATAAATGGAAATCCTACGGGTAAAACAGTTTAAAATCCAAATATTCGTATAATTATTAATTCCTTGGTCTTTTTAACAGTGTAATTCACGGTAATAAAAATAGTGGTGAGAAGTTGATGTGGTTCCAGTTTTGAACACTATGTTATGGATAATTCCATAAAAATTTCAATACGACAGAAATTTATTCCCTCCGGATGTGATGCAAACAATTACAGAGTTGCGCAGCCATGCAAGTCATATTCAGATCACTAATTAAACAGTTCGGTCAAACGTGAAGATGGCTGTTGATCAAATGACAACACTCGCTTCATTTTCTCATTGTTTCGTCACAATAGCTGACGCAGTTTCAAAAACATCGGTGGATAAAATTACAGCAACTCTTTCTCTCCAGATAATTGTATTGCAAAGACAGGCTTATTAAACATTCGGATATTATGGAAAATCAGAAAGAGTAGGGTAACATAAATTTCCAAAACAAGGAGAGTGGAAATTTTGTATTTTCAAAACGCATTCTTTCCGATTCTGCATATCTCATTAGGCTTAATGCTCATTTACTGCAGATAAAATTCAACCATAGAGAATAATCAGTTGGAAATCCGGCAAACTACAGACATAGCATTTATGTGGTTACATTTTATTGTTTTTTTTAAATGCACAACATATCAAACTAGCAATCAAGCAGCAGTTGTAGACCTTGAGGACATATGGGGTCTACATTTTATGTTATCTATCTGCAATATTCTGGCACCGATAATAGCGCCACTTGTAATTTTTTTTTTATTTAGTGTTCTGTCTGACGACATGTCCATATGAACAGGATCCTTCCATCTTTTTCTCGGACTGGGCCCTGTTCATATACGTTCTTGGCAGATGATCCATAAGTGGTTTGCCATTGCCTTCTTCTGTGTGTGAATGGAGTAATTGTTGGGATGCCACGGAGGAAAACTCCGTGTTGCCTAGACCACGGCCTTGCCCAACACAAGTTATAAACACATGTAAAAGATAATAAATGAGTACAGGATTTTGGTTACAGAACCTGAAAGGAACAGACACTCGGAAGACCTAAACGTACGATAATATTAAAAGGGACTATAGGGAAATAGGCTTCGAAGTTGTGAAATGTCGGAGTAGAGGGCACATAACAAGGTGTTGTGAATACGTTGATGAAAACTTGTGTTCTAAACAGGAAATTTGACTAGCCAGTAACTTTCAGCTTCTCAAGAAGACTGGTTCCTTTCTTCGCTTGTTAACAGTACAAGTATGTTAGAGATTATATTTAAGAGAAACGGATAGACAATGAAATTTACCCAACGAATTTTAGGCATCCCTCCCCCGCCAATATGCATTTCAATTTATATCAGATTAACAATTTCAGAAATAATACTTGAGAACAGACTATGACATCCTATCATATAACAGTTTTAAAACATTGGTTCCGATAAAGCACAACGAGTTTTGTACATCACTCATTTTATGCTATTAAATTGAAGTTCCAAGTCTATGAGGAGTAGCCTAATATATTATAATTATGTTTTGCTGTCTTATACACAGGTCTGAGCCCGCTTATTACCAAGTTTAGATGCGAGGCTCAGTACTGAACAGGAAAGGAGACATTAAAATAATTCAGCAACTTCAAATATTCATCACAGCAACTGAATCGGGAAGGAAAATGAAAAGTAAACGTACAGCTAACCTTTCGTTTGACCTCATTCTGACTGATATGAGATACACTGTCTATACACATACCTCATGAATTTAACAATTAGGCTACATGGGCTGAACTAACTCTGTGGCAACTGAACCAGAAGGTTCAACACCGTTAAAACCTCAGTTCGCCATTGGACACGATCCTGAGCCAAGCCAGTTACAACCTTTAAGAGACATCACGCTTGCAGTAGTTAGTATCCCCGCCTCGTGTTCGGAATATTCCCGGTTAGAAGTGTAGATCTGATCGTCTAGATTTTATAATCTTTTGGAGTAGGGGTACCCATTTCGAATCTCTGCTGAGACATCTGCTCGTATAGTGACACATTTTGTGATTTTCCTCTGCTGCTGTAAGTAACTGGGCGGTAAATTACAGCTTTCTCCTTCGAAATCCTTACCTATTCACCGATCATGACCATTTTCCGGTCTCGTTCTAAGCTATGAAAGTTCTGCAGTATCAGAATGGTTCAATAACGAATAAATTAATCAGATTCCTCGTCCCGGAGACAGTCTACCCTGACATCTGTCTTCTTCCCTCAGTCCCTCTACGTAGATACTATTAATAGTTCAATACATGCCTTGACGCTTCTTTCCGGATCCTTATCAATTCATTATTCACTATCAGCCCGCCATTCACTGCTACATAACCTGTGTAGTTGATGTTGGGTAATTTAAGAAAACACGAAAAAAAATTCACATGATTCCCATTATAAAAACCGCAGTGTATAATAAATGCGTGATCAGATATTGGTTAAACCTGTCATAAATGAGGTTTAAGCTTTAGCTTTACTGGGGATCCTATTACTTGATTATGAATTTCCTCAGTCACTCCAGGCGTATACCAGAAAGTGCCTTGGAATGGTCCACGGCTCTTTTCTCTCTCGCTATTTATTTTCAGATAGCATAAACTTATCTGATTCAAGTGCACAACTGTTATAAAATGACTAACCAACTGTGAAACACAAAAACTGTTGATATAATTCATAATACGAAGTGCTCAGTTGATAAAGGTTCGAGCTCTGAGACTGAAGAAATTATCCGATATTGTACTGTTTGGTCTTTAAGCTGTACCGTTTTGATACAATCAATAAATGAAAAGCCACTTGAAGGCTGAGTGACAATGTACACTACGAAACGGTTAAGCTACATAAAGCTAGCCTCTGCCTCATCTGTCCCGAAACAGAGGATCTTCATCACAGGGTATTCTAAATATAAAATGAGGCCTGTCTTTCTGTCCGTCTGTCTGTCTACAACGGAACTAGCATCAAACAGATGCTTTATCGGAAAATTCGTCCCGTCCTGAGTATCTACTGAGCCCCCAATAAAAAATTCAATAAAAACTGTAATTGTTTCCCTCTGAAGGATAAATATAAACTGAATAGCATTTATTAATTCTCACCTCAGAGAAAACACAACTAGTCTCCATTACAAATACCAGCTGCCTAATGATGTTCATTAAAATAATCGCTGGTAATTCTGAGAATCATACCGAACCCTATAAATAGTCTGGGAGCAAATTGTAAAGTTATTTAATGTTATGGCAGGCGGTACATATAGTTACCACCGTGCTTTTAAAAACGCGAAAACGGAAGGAAAAGCCAGCGTTATTACTTTCTGTGCATACAAAAGTCTTTCTCGCTTGGTTTCCAGAAAAACAATATTCCAGAAATTAACCCAGAAGATAAAAATTCTTTCACAAGTGTGAATTAAGGCTGCCTATGTACAAAATTTATGCAGAATGATTTGGCTGCTGAAGAGAATTATAAAAAATAAGGGGTAAAACGAATGAATAAAGAATTAAAGAAAATAATAGAATATGGAAACTCAAATCCGTAATAGTGTAGCGTACATGCACCATGTAGTACCGATTACTGGCTTGTTATTCTGATTATAAATGCAGGAACTATTGTGCTGCATTTTTGTTTAAAAATAAACACTTGTTTTGAAAGTAAAATGTCGGAATACAAAAAGGTTCATGCCCGCGGTGTATCCGCTTTAAAAAGTTATTAAATATAAGGCCTTTTAAACGTTCATTCAAGAACGATTGGACATTTCTTTTACGTTACCCGACAACCATTTAAGGTTTCTGACTTACTTTAATCCGTTCTTACACCGAGGTCATAATATAATATAAAATTGTAATGAGAGTGCCAGTATGCATGTTTCAGCTCCTAAATTATGCATTTCATTTTAATGAAATTTGATATTAGAAATCCGCATTTAAAAGTTGTTAAATATAGTTCATATCAGTCCGAAACAACCCCTATATTATATGAACAGCAAATAAAATAATTTTTTTACAGAAGTGGTTCGTCTTTTATAACACTGGCGAGTTACACAAAATATAGATATCTCTGCGACCTACAAATTTTACTTAAAATTTGTCGCTATTGTGGATATTTAAATAAATATAATTAAAAATATTTTGTGAATTTGTAGCGTTAAAACCTGTAGTGCGCTTAGAGTTAACAAAAGGTTTGTGTGCAGCGAATGAATATGAACGCCAATCAGATATGTGAAATAGCAAAGAAATCATTTTCAGAATATACGTACCTCCCTGTAAAACTGCCTTTACTATTATAAGCCAAGTAATTACGTCTTTCCCACATCAATCTTGATCGGAAAGAGTTTAATTGTTTTGAATTAGAAAGCATTTCAACAACGAATTCATTTGTTGTTATTGAGAGAGGTTAATTGATTTTCATTCCAATATCACATTATTTTATTTGCATAATGTGAAACGTGGTGAACATGTAAATGGAATGTTTCCATATTAGAAAGGGAATCTTTAAATTTATAAAATTTTTGTTATCATGGTACGGTAGTTTTTAATCATGTTTCCATAATAGTAACACTGTTGAATAAGTTAACACATGTGAATGACGAGTTCCAGGAATTGGACCAATTTCATGACCAGATGAATTAATGAACTGTTAAACTGGCAGGGCAACGGAGAGAGAAATATA
>NW_019059701.1:1148929-1170907 GCF_000696155.1 Zootermopsis nevadensis | reverse complement strand
AACAGCCCAATAACCAATACGCCATGATATTGGGAGGGAGGGAGGGAATCGTATTATGGGGGAGGGAGTGCAAATACTTAGATTTTTATAGGGTGGTAAAGAAGAGGGGGGAAGAATAATAGATTTGTTCTGAAGGATCGTAGGCAATTTTTATATTCTTTACTGGCCCCTGAGGCAGGCGATTTAAGTGGGTGATGTGTGGTGATCGTTCACCACTACGACAGTGTCACAAGGCGGGTAAAAACTGCCAGTGAATTTCTTTCAATCATCCTATAATCCTGATTGGTCACTGACCACACGCCGCCGAATCTCTGTATAGCAGAGGAAGGAGGGAAGAGAGAAAAAAATCAATTCTAGCGAAGAATTAAAGATAACCTAATAGGATATGTGCACGGAGCAGATTTGTTATAAAAAGCAGATAAAGCTATCAATTTTTCACAACGGTGAATTCAGTGTATGGCCTGAACATGATAGCATTGGAAGGCTATAAAATGCGGATCTGTGTTGAAAGGAAGTTTCACTCATAGAAGCTTTCCTTTGAAAGCTAGAGTCTGATATTCTAGCCTACTGTAACACAGCAAAGTGTGGAGTTCTGGCGGAGGGCTGAATTTTTGTCATTGGTATTAATATTTATTCAGATTAGCATTACCTAGAATTTCTGTTACCTACAGCCATATACTGTTTAATAAAACATTGCATGCTTTCATACAGTTAAAATAATGTATTTTCCGTTATTGTTTGTCGATGTTCGTCTTGCGGCTTGTACCGCCGTGAGAACCTCAAAATCACGGCCGGAGCGTGCTATTGGCCACTCACTCCCTTCCAGTGCCGAGGTTCAGAATAAACGGAGATAAACCTCCTCCCCTCTAAATGCCAACATTGGCATGTAACGGGATGGATTTACTTTACTATTCAAAATTATTTACTGTGGAAACAAGTTTAGTTGTCTTTTGCGTTTTCCAATCATTACTCCCTCTGTTATGCAATAAAACTCCCTCTGTTATAACATATGTGTTATCCTATTGTTTTCTTCGGTAATTCGGAAATAGCAGGTATTTATTTTCACATCAGAACAGAACTTGTATTTTGGTTTAGATGTATAAATTATAAACAGACATATCAAAAACCATAGAACATTTTTCTCGTGACTACCGGATTCACGTCTGATTTGTTTACAGTATTGTTGTTTTTGATTGTGGAACAACAATAAAATACACAAAGGTACAATTACATTGACGTACATGTTCCAGGAATTAAAAACTTTGAAACCCCACACAAATATGAAAATGCAGTAATGAAGTTGATTTTGTGGGTATATAATGTGCGTAAACATTGACAAACGCATTCCCACATGATTTGCTTATTGGTATTCACACACGAGGGAGTGTTAATTCTGCCTAATCATAACACTTGTATCGATTGGCTGAATGTACATAATTGGCATCGAGTGTTACAGTGTTTGTGAGCACTGTTTTACACGCCTTATCGTCATTCTGTGTTAATGGCAACTCACAAGGGGCACCAAAAATAATTTCTCCGATAACCTTGAACGCAAATTTCACTTCCTGGCAAGAACTGCTATAAGAAAATGAGTTGATTTTATTTGTATACAACGATATTTGACTCGTATCGCGAAAACTATGTAGTGATTGGCGAAGAGTTATCCAGTTCCAACCGGAGACTAGAAGTGACAATTTCGTTCAACTTTGTCAGTGAACGCACAGTATTTTATTTCCACCTGCCATCTGAATATACCGTCTCGATACTTCAATTTGAGATTTTCACAGCGGTGAGTATGAAGATTTCTGTCTTCTGGGTTGTTGCGCTGTGTAGTATGGTCGATGTTAACCAACGTTTCATCGCCCTGATGACGGAGGCAGTATGACCTCTGAAACGTTGGTTAACATCGATCAGACTACACAGCAACAACCCAGAAGACGGAACTCTTCATACTCACGGCTGTGAAAACCTCAAATCATACAGATTATTGTGGTGATTAACTGCGGTCCCGAAGGATATATACTTATCTGATGATGGAGGCAGTATGACCTCTGAAACGTTGGTTAACATCGACCAGACTACACAGCGCAACAACCCAGAAGACAGAACTCTTCATACTTATCGCCCTGATGACGGAGGCAGTATGACCTCTGAAACGTTGGTTAACATCGATCAGACTACACAGCAACAACCCAGAAGACAGAAATCTTCATACTCATCGCCCTGATGACGGAGGCAGTATGACCTCTGAAACGTTGGTTAACATCGATCAGACTACACAGCAACAACCCAGAAGACGGAACTCTTCATACTCACGGCTGTGAAAACCTCAAATCATACAGATTATTGTGGTGATTAACTGCGGTCCCGAAGGATATATACTTATTGATTGTAATGCCGAATAACGACACAACGGATGGTACAAATGTGTATTTAAGATGCGCAGTTAAAAAAGAAAACATGACAAATCTGGTGGCCAAACGTTTCTTTCGCCCTAGTAGTATTTAGTGAAGAACACGAATTATGAATCTCCTCATTATCAAAATTATGCAGCCTCCTTTTACTGCCTCTCATTGAGGTCCAAGTAGTCTCCTCAGCAGCCCATTCTCAAACGCCTACAATCCACACTCTTTTCTGAAGTCAACAAATTATCCATCACGGTCTAATGTCAAAAACAACAGCAATTGTCTTGCACAGAGTTAACAACCTGCTGCGATGTTAACTTCATCTGAATTATGTGGCAAACACAGGAATTTTCTTTCTCTCGTTAACAACATATGGAGTGTCGCTAGTGTTTTTGTTTTTGACAAAACGCCTATCTTGACGAACACAATTCTTCTAGGAAAAAATTTTTTTTTTTGCTACGATTCCTCCAATTATTCTTCCAGTCGCTTTAAAATTCCTGCCACCTCTCTCATCATTTTCACGTTTTCCTTTCCACCCCTTCATTAACAAGAGATTGATGCGGTATTCCGCCATGTTTCCAGTCCAGATAACGACAGACAACTCCTAGCATTAACAAAGAAATTCCTCACCTGATTGAGGACTGGCGTTTTCAAGAACGTGTATTCCCCCTGACACATATTAACATAGTAGAAAGATTATCGGCACAGGGTAAAGGTATTTTTATACACAAGAACAATGCCACGTGTTTATTTAGTTCTACAATAAACACCAATTAAAAGGTCTGTTACAATGATACAGTACGTCAGCTACGAGAAAGTCTATTTCGCAGTTACGACTGAAGTGTTTTATAAAACGGAATTTGCTACACCCACGAAAGTAGTTAAACTATTTGAAATGTGTTTTACTAATCTGATTCCCCCACATTAATTATTTAGAATATTCTGAAATATGTACATTCCAAACCGCCATATTTATAGTATACAATATAAACACGCCAGGAATTTAATATTATAATTAAAAATAGATTTGATCTAACTGAAACACAAACTCGTATTTATAATTAGCTTATGCTAAACTGTGTTTAAGAAAAGACACGTGTTATTTTTATTTGCTGTTTCGTTAAGGAGTAATGAGAAATAAAGTGTTCTTCGGTCAGACCCAAGCGGGAGTCTTATTCAGCGATGGCATCATATGTTGTGGCGCCCAATACAATCTTTAAACACCAGGCTCTGATACCATCACAGAGAACAGAGCATTGCAGAGTCAAAGATTCACTTTCTTCGACATAAAGCAGAACTGGGTGTCCATATCCTGTTGTTGAAAGCTCATCACTAGAAGAAGTCGTACGCAGTACGCATGACTGAACAGAGCATAAAACCGCCATCTTGTGCGCAGTAAACAGCAAGTTTTGCGAACTGTGACGTCAGTTCCGTTTCCACCCAGAGCTCGTTAAAACAGGATACTTTCATGTGTCATGTTTTATAACTGTTTGTGAATAAGAGCTCAGAACTTTCGGAGGGCAGATAGACGTGACCATGACGTCTTATGTGGTTTAGAATTCCATCTCCATTCAGTTGCATTTTTATGTGCTTTCGAAATAGGATATGAAATAAAAACACTTTGATATCTTTCCTTATATATCTGGAATTAACGACTTGATCTGAACCTCTCTTGACTTTGAAGGAACATATTTTATATTTTTTATTTCCATCTTTCTTTCATTCTTCGAAAAATTGGGCTTATGAGATCGTCATACTGTTTTAATCCTCCCTCATTGGCCATTTGAACCAGTTTACAGATCTTCGCAAAATTTGGAAAGGATATTATGACAACCGTAACTTATCACTTTTCCATTTCCTACAATCACTGATAATAATTTGGCGTATAGAAAAATCTTATTAGATGCGAACGACACTAGAGCCACTACATGTAGGGTGCTTAAGTAATGTACGGTTAGGTCTTCAAGAAATATCCTACTTAATCTTTGTTTTGGCATTATTTGAGCATCACCAAGAGAACCTCAGATCTCATGAACTTGATTAAATATGTTGGAGAACAATTTGCTGAGGAGACAAAGCAGACATGAGAAAGGGTAGTAACAGTAGGTTCGAGAAAATTACACACTGCAGTGCGTTCTAATTTCTGTTCTTCGCTCGTTATTACTATGGTAATTAAATCGAGAGTCGGGATAAATCCGTAAGTACCTTCGATGTAAGAATGTAGTTCGTGGTTTTCTAGCTAGTGTATCGTGTAGTCTTATACCACGCAGGTAAAGATTACATGTTAGTAATCACAAGACTACGCGGGGTCACAACTTAAAAGATCACAATCGACATTTTTACTTTCGTACAAACTTCAAACATCATAATATTTTGTTCCCCTCAATATTAACGAATAGAAGACTATTACTGAATGATGAGATATTCGCCAAATTTGGAAGCTCCCTAATTTATGTTATTGCCCTAAGCCTTGTAAGTGAATACAATTCCAGTGCAGTGTAACAAGCATCATGATTCTTGTGTTAGAGGAATTTCTGCCTGTAGCTAGTGGCTGTAAAAGATGTTACGGCTGAAACATGTCTATTTAAATATACTTAAGGCTCCAGAAAGTCGAGAATCCAGGGTGCTGGCTCTGAAATAAAAATCTTTACGAGTCCTTATTTACAACCTCATAGAAGTCTTTCCGTCTTAACCTTCTGTTACATAGCAAGGCCTGCATCTTCTGAAATCACAAAGAGTTTGATGGCCTAGTCAGTCTTCTGTTACGTGAAAGCTTATAGAGACTTCTGTCTCCTTAAATTGCAGTATTGTACAAGATAAATTCTTTTGTATGCAATACAATACAGATCTTGCTTTTGCGAATTATCCATTCCATTGCCTGAGTCTGTTCCGTCTTCCTCTTACTGTTCGCCTGTTGGGTTATAATTGTATGTTATCTTAAGTTGTCTTCATCCATTCTACCAACATATTAATTTACATCATCTTACGTAATTTACACTTTTAGTAAAATGAGTCTTTTCTTGGAACTCGGTTAAGTTCTATTTGAGACTCAATTACAGCGGATTCATTATTATCCGATTTATATCAATATTGATTTTTTGACAGATTTTAGTACTACGCCCAAATATAATATTTAACAAAAATATGTCCATTCGTTCTTTAATTGAAAAATGTGGACAGATAAAAATCGTTTCCTAAACTTCGTCGTTTTCTTACTGTTGACTGAAAGTACTACGTATACAAATATATAGACCATGTGCATAAATTAAATTAAATTAGAATCAAGTCGTTTCAAGTCTACATTTATCGATGTTCTTCTGAGTAGTAGCACCGGGTGGACTTGTACGTGAGATACCAACGTTTCGGAGGAGAATAATATCTCGAGAAAAACCAATATGAACATTTAAACTCGATCCGTTTGAACTCGGGGCGTTTCTCTACTTATCGATATGTTTTATTATACGCAAAGATTAACCATTATGGGATTCACCTTGAGGTTTTTATCTGGAAACAAGTAAAGCTCATTAGCAAATTTGCATTCTCATTAGTTAGCAAATTCATTAGGTACGTACTTTAACAGTTCAATGAAAAAGAGGAATCAGTCTAACTTCTTTATATACGTATTCCTGGACTATTTGAAGATATTTTTCATTGTAAGCCATATTTAACCGCTCTATCAGATTCGTACTACATAATAGAGTAATGGTTCAGTCACAAGAATTTTAAAGGGAACTAAGAGAACGTAATTATTTCAAAAGTAAAAAAAATAGAGGAGTTGAATAAAGACGAGCTTCATACTTGATAGTATTCTTCACAACATATTACTAGTGTGTTCTGAGCAAGGAGGAGGAGGTAGGCGGGACACGCAGCATGCAGCATTGGGAAGATTATAAATGCATACAGTATGAGACTTAAAATCTTAAGGGAAGAGATCTCATGACAGAAGTCGGCGTTGATGGCAAGCTTTTTAAGAATAAATCTCCTAGATAAGGTTTCTTCATTTTTATACAAAGTGAATTAGATATGCGATATCAGCCCTCTTTCCCGTTTCATCAGACAGCACCATAAAATCCTACTCACCAGTGACTGCCCGCCCTATACACTTTCGGCTGCCAAATTGCTCATTCACTACACGTTCACCCTGAAGATGGCAACTGCACTGTTCGCCGAAACGTTTGATAATTATCAATATTCGACGTGGCTCACTCCAGGAAGACGAAGTTAAACCCGTCTCTGTTAATGTGTCTCCCAGATTACAGAAGGGGCCAGCAGTTTGAACGGACTGTCTATATTATTTCCACATTTTATAAAAGGTTTCGTTTCTCTACAATTTAAGACTACCTTTGCCGACCCCCACCCCCACCCCCAACCCTTCCACCCAACATCGTACCCAGTGTGTAACCCAAACACAGGGATGAGTCATATTTACTATAATGCCATACAAGTTTTGATATCCTTTATTATCTCCAAAATTATTCGATGATTATGAAGCACTGATCGACGAGGATGAAAATAATACTCGTCTAGTTTGGTTAATTACATTATCGTAATCCCGGAATGTATCGGATTCGCATTTATTTTAGACAAGTGAAGCTCTCAGTTGTTTGGTGCTCGTTTGCTGCCGATAGAAATCTGCTGTTAAAATAGATAAAACCGTCATCACAAATAATACATTGTATCCAGATACGAAATCCAATTTTTGGAAGAGGTAAATAAATAGCAGGCTGTGGCACTGAATGTATTTTATTTGTGGTTTATTTAACGAAGTTGTCAATAGCTCAGATTACATAGCAACTACGAAATGTTGATTAATTAAAAATTAATTGCAAAGAATATGGACGGCAGCAGTTTTGACCTAATTTAAAGTAAAATCCTGGAATCTGCCTGGAGTGACTGTGGAGATACAAAAGAAAACTGAATAACAGTTGATATGCGAGTCGGGATTTCAAAGCGGGATCTCCCTGATATGAAGTGGGACATAAATATTTTAATTGTATTTTGTTTATATCACATCGAAAATTATTTTAAATGAAATTTAAAACTTTTATTGCAATTAAAAGTTATAAATGTTTTCGGGAGATGGGCCGCAGAAGTCCAATATTTCGGGGACTCCTCTGTCTCTATCGTCAGGGACTGATGCGATGGAATCATCGTCGTTCACTTTACGGGAATTGAAACATTTCCACATTCATTGTGGCCCCCACTTCCAGGACAACCGACCAACACTGGTTACCCACAGATCATCCCTTATTAGGGATTCGAAGGTGGTCGGTATCAGAAACTTTGTACTTCCACTCGGGATTACAAGACTAAGAAGACTTTCACGTAAAATATAATCGATTGTACAGGTGCAGTCTAAAATGAAAAATGATCGGACTTTCAATGCAAAACCCAGCACCAAACCTTTCAAAAATCCTGTTTGCAATTTTTATAATAAAACATTCAGACGGACAGACATGACCTCCGAAGTATATGTTCAATCTATGAACTTTTTGTCAAAAACGCATACAATTAAAAAGTTCGCAGAATAAAGTTATGTGCATGTCGACCAATTAAAATGTAAAATATGGCAGAACCCTTGGCTTCTTAACATTCACTGCAGCTGTGTTCAGAATCCTGTCTCGGCCCTCAGTTAATCAGGTGATCTGAAATCCAGAGTGCCCGAAAGAAACACGCATTGTTGCATTTCCTCTACAATACCATAAAAATATACGTGACGCAAAAGCTTGATTAGATAAAAAGAAAAGAAAAACTGTGTCCCTACTAACCGGTGCAGCTGGCATATTGCAAGAAATATCACAGAGAAATCTCATCCTTGGGAAAGCTGTCTCAATTATGGAGTCGTCACAGTCGCACACACAAGACGCGGCTAGCATTTACTTTGTTTCCCCAGACATGCACGAGACGAGGATATTCTCTGTCCGATATGAAACTGAATAAGAAAAATAATTTTAGAATGGGGGAGGAGGTACTACACGCATGTACGTGTAGCGTTTGACGATCTCCGACTCAATGATTTATCTCTGCGTAATGGAAACACAAAAATACTATTGTAATCTTGCGTTATTTAAACAGTGAAAATGGCTCGTCGAAATTCAACAGAGTATTCCTTCTTTCATGCATCCTTTCTCCCTTCTGTCCCCTTCTCACCCCTGTATTCTATTCCCGTCTCTTTCATCTTACAGCAACAGAGAAGAATATCAGTTGTGCTACTCACTTCTTTAGTTAGTTAAATACGGGTACTTCATTTATCAGTTACTTAGGGCCAGTTCCTCGCAAGGAACAGGAAGTAATATTTTACCTATTTATTCAAGACTTATTTAACGACGTTAACACTATCTAAACAATACAGCATCCAGAGACAGAATGACTAATGAATAATAAATTGGAATACATTTCTAAGGCAGCATTAGGGACGTAACGGAAAGTATTTGGAGTATTTCGCCATTAACTTGGGGGACTGAGGAAAACCACCAAAACCTCAGTCAAGTAGTCGATTTCCGGGCCAAAATTATATACGGGACCTCTAGAATATGAAGCAGGAGTACTCACTACTCGAAAGAAAATTTCCATAAGTGGGAAGACCGAATGTACATCCATAGATACTTACGCTCTTGTATTACTGACAGACATAACTGTGAGCCTCTTCTATACATCCGAAGGAGCAGCCGATGTAGAACTAAGCCATAATAAATATGCATGGAAAACTACACACAGCTTCAAATCATACGGTTCAGATACCGGCGAGATGTAACGATTCGTTCCAAATTTCCTGACCCTGAAGATGGATTACCGGAGAATTTCACGATATCAAGAGTTGTAGACTGTTCTCACACAGTACAGAACAAAGGAATCGTTTTCATAACAACGAGGAGCTGCTTCAAGCATTGTTTAAGCCAAAAGCCTGCAACCCAGAGTCCACCACACACGAACAAAAGCTGGTAATGCTTGCTGTCTTGTTAAGATGAAATAAGAAATATTATACATAAAGTTCCTATGTCTAGGCACCACTTCATAAAGGGGAATGGCGAGGGGTAATTTTTAGCTTTGAAATTATAAGAGATTTTAAGAGGACGAAAGAATGGCGTATCAACGGTAGGAGGAAACTGCATCAGTAGATTCAAAATATGTACTCCACCAAACATGATTACAGTAGACAAATCAAGAAGGGTGGGATCGGTGAGGTACGTAGCATGCAACGGAAACTCCGATATCAAAAACGAAAAATGACTTTCATTCGGATAACCTAAAAAGAAAAGACCAATTGGGAGGTCTAGGTGTATATGTGAGGACACTGTTTAAAGCTAAATAGAAATGTAATATGAGAGTGAATATTAGATTCATCTGGATGGTAATTTTCGTGGTATTTTGGCTGTGTGCCAACGTTACACAGGGACAAACTTCCTCTGTCATCAGGATAATCAACATTAGGATGATCATCGTCCTCTGAAACGTTGGTATATAGTCAAAACGACATCGTCATGTATATTAATCGCCGTGAAAACTTCAAATCTTCATTTGGCTTACGATGGATTCTGGATTAGACGCAATTTCGTGACCTGCTGAGTGACTGTTGGCTTCTCGAGGAAGATCCTGTTCCGTGGAGTTAGGGCTGCCAGACAATAAACTAATAAGGCACTTATCTTAAGATGACTCTTCTGTATGGGTGATCCCTTATTTGGTCACAAACCTTTCATCTACACAATCTTCTAGACATTTATTTAAGATACCACAAGTTTCATCTATTCCCTGGCCATAGAAGTTAACCCTCGTTAACTGCTTAAGTTGCTTCAGAGCTGGAAACAGATAAAGCAACGCCTCTGATGTTACAGTCCATATGAAGACTATACACAGAAAATAGCAGGCAACCGAGTCGTACAGTTACATTGCATTATCTAAACGAAATTTTTAGTGGACTGCATCAAGCCGTGTCTTCTGAATGCCCATTCTGTAACGATTTAATGTATAATTTCGTCACACACGGTCATCGACCAAAGTAACAGAAAAGTTTTCGAAGCTATTCGAACAGACCTGAATCTCTAAGCATTAAATCCTGCATTGCGTTTAAATGACACAATAATTAGGTGCTTTGTCGTTAATTTGAATTTTAAAGCCAATGGAATAAAACCTGATTAAGGTAATACGAGGTTTACACCCAACGGTAACAACAATATTAATAATAATAATAATATAATTTCATGAAGCAGTGTACTTTTTCTGGAGCGGACAGTCGCTCAGTACATGTAGATTTTTTTTAAAAATATCTTCACTTGCTCAGCGATTATTAGCTTCTTAAGAAGCTCCACGCAGATACAAGAACAAACCTGTATTGTGATCCTACAAAACACGCTATGACGAACAGACTGGCTAAGTTAATAACTAAAGAATTAATTCTCCGGATAATTAAAAAGATTGTGACCAAATAGACGACTGACCGTTCCACTAATCCAGTAATTAACGAATGAACTATACTGGGCGACCGGGGTTCGATCCCCGACGGGGGCAGAGGATTTTTCATCTAGCCTCTACGTCCAGACCGGCTCTGGGGCCCACCCAGCCTCCTCTCCAATGGGTACCGGGGTCCTTTCCCAGGGGTAAAGCCGGCCGGGGCGTGATGCTGACCACTCACCCCCATCTAGTGCTGAGGTCAAGGAAGAGAGGAGCTATACCTCCACTCCCCCCCCCCAAGCGCCTACATGGCGTATAGTGGGACAAACTTTACTTCTTTTTTTTTACTTTTTACTAACTGAATGTCTATGTAAAAAGGTCGTACCTAACTACAAATTAGGTTATTTTTCTATATCCCACAGAAAGGAAGTTTTGAACTACGAACGTCGCAGGCTTTTCGAGAAACATTCTGTGTTACGAAGTCTAACATAGTGGCTTCTGTCTGTGTAGTTTTGCTGATAATGTAAGAGCATTAAGGCATAACGGTGTACCACAGCCCAAGTAACAGAATCTGGAGTGGAGGCAGATATTTAGAGGAGTGGAGGATCGCGTAAACGACACCTGATTCTTGATAGCGACAGAGCTGACATCTTTAGTGGACACTCAGCCAAGATGAAGTCATTACTGCCGGGGAAATCTTTTGGCGTCTTTAAGTGAATATAGGCTCATTACAAAGACCGGTGGCAGTCTTTTGTTAACACGGTAATGAACTTCCGGGTTCCATGATAGCCAAGGCTATCTGAGCGACTATCATCTTCTCAATAAGGACTCTGCTTCATGGCGGTAATTAATCATCACTCTCACAAGCAGGAAGTTTAATTCGATCATTTACACAGTCAGGAGAGGAGTACATCAGTCAGCAACGTTGTATTTTTGTTTAAATCTGTTTTATGAATATACGTTCAACCTTACATTTTCTGTGTAACCTTAGTTATATATTTCGCTGCAGTAACATCTCTTCTGGTTTAAGTAAATATTTACGTAATACATTTCTACCAAATATCCCAAACAATCAACTTATTCACTCAGCCAGCCACTTAGCTCATCATTTTAGTCGCTTAATGTGTTACTCGACGAGTTATTCCGTTGGAAAGTAAATCATGTTGTCTGTTTAATCTGAGCCCTTAGTGTCTGTCAATCGTTAAGCTAGATTTTTGCCTTGTTTGCCGTCCGGTGATTTTGTTAGTCATGTTAAAATACGCACAGAGTACTTCCTTCCAGATTGTTAGCCGTTTTACCATTCATAATCATGTATCCATCTCTCTCTACATTTTATAACTCCTGAACGTGAAAACTTAAGAATCAGATTACAATAAAAGATAATCACGTTCTCACGTCGTGGAGTATGAAGATGGCTGTATTTTCAGTTTCTGCACCGTATAGTCCGGTGGTAGACGTTTACCGACGTTTCAGAGGTTCTTGCTGTTTCCATTGTCAGGGTGAGAGCCCTCGTAAACTTCTACCAGACCAAATAACGTAACAACCCAGAACCGGAAGACAGCCATCTTCAAATTTCTACACGCCACCTTCATCAATAGTTAGCTACAGCTATTTAAGGTGTAAAAGGTAAATTCGTTCTGTGGGTTTTACCAACTGACATGCCGAGTCCTACTTGCATCCTTATCACACGGGCTTATGTCTCAATCGAAGTATCAGCCAAAACAAGAAACTTCTATGTTTCATTATTCTTCCGTTCTATGAAAATCGTCAGTGGGGAACAAGCATAGAACGGGAAGAGATTTGTATTTAATTCTTGCTTATACATATACATACTTTATTTCCATTTCAGTCTCCTTTTGCTACGTAAATATAGACACAAGACAATACCGAAAATACAAAACATGATATGAAGCCGTTTCCAGTAGTGGGGGAAAACAGAAACAAAACGCGTGAAAACTGAAAGAAAGTTCGAGCACGCCACTACAAATGCGGAAAACTTTATTGCAGGCGGCGGTGGGTAGGTATTCGACTGTGCAAGTATATTACGCCAAGTTAAGATTACCCACCTACAGAAAACGGAAGAAAAATTAGAGGCGCACAGAAAAGAGACGGAGAACAAACACCCCCAAGTACAAAAACGACGGGGAAAAACGAAATTAATATACATTTTCATTTGAGTTTGTTTCGAAACTTCATCATTGCCCATTTCCGGCCCACACATGCACAGAAAATGTTAGAACAATTGGCTAAGGCCACTGATTACGATTCTTCTGACATGTTACTAACAACACTCTTTTCAAATAAAAGCTTAAAAGTTCGTGGTTCTTAAATAACAGAAATTTGTGGGACCGTGTACCCTTAAACATTATCTAAAACTTTACCTCACACATAAAAGAATTAAACCAGTGTATTAATTATTGTAATAAAATTGTTCTTTTGCACAAAGTGCGTTAAATTAACGCTTAATGATGTGGTTTTACTTGTCGGTTAACACTGTTTATTTATCAAATTCAGCAATAGATTATGAAGAAATCTGATATTGGGCTTTACATAAAAAAATGCAGAAAAATTGTAACCCAGCTTTGAACTGGTTAAACCTTCAAAGCTCAATTAAACTTTCCCATTTTTTCAGAAATAAAAAAGGATGACCATACAAGTAATATACAGCATAAAACAGATTTTAGTAAGATCTACAACTTTCATTTAGATATTTTCTATGCAGCGAATATTGAACGAAATACAAAGAAAAGTGTTCTCTGGCTCTACGCACTGAAAATAGCTTTCAAACGACAGATCTCTATCTGAAACGTAATAAAATTGACTGTGGTGTTCATTTATTCTTCTTTCTGGAGAAAACAGAGTGGAATCCAATATAAAAGTGCCTTTATTAAACGGAGATAAAAAAAAACAGCTGACAGAAAACCGCCTGCTTTAAAATTAGTTTCTGTTTATATAATTTTGTTCTCTACTGCGCTCCCTAGAATTCATCTGTGAAGACAACATTCCTCTCACAGATGAGAAACAGTAAGATCGACAGTCGAAAAAATGTGTGAATGACACTCGAATGGATGACAGTTACAAGAATGGGAAGATGCAGGAACTATTAGACTGACGTAAATGTAATTTATGTACCTATGCGTTCCTTAAAAATTATTCATAACTAAGTGGTATTCGTATTCTCTCATATCTGACACAAATCCCGTAGCAGGAAAATTAAATCAGATTATACAACGTCGGATGTTAGTGTAACCAATGAGTAATGATTTGAAAATTAGAAGGAAGGAAGTGATATTGGTCTAATTTAAGGTAAAACCCCTTAATTCGTTAGGATGGAGTAAGGAATACGACAAAATTCCTCAGGAAACCCGGTCTCTTGGTGCCAGGACCTCCCGAATACAAAGTAGTAGTGCTACCCATTCAGTCACGATGTTTCATTGCCACGTCCTGAAATGTGTTTTGTCACCGATGCACAGGATCTGAAATAATGAATTCATTTACCTCAAGTTTTCTGTATTTACTTTCTGATTTCTGCCGTCAGTTTCTATTTTAAACGTCTAATATAAAATTTGTTCTAAATCTGTTCAGTAATTTTAAATATTACGGTAAATAACAGACTGCTACGCGTCCCCCATTATGCGTTTATTTTATGAAATTTGATTAAAATAAAGTAAGCAAAATGGTAAGTAGTCCTAAAATGTGTGTTACGTATGTGCTGTATAAAACTATCAAAGTTATAAATTACTTTTTCTTGCATTTCATTAAAACACACAACATCCAAAAATGCGTAAAACTGAAGCAGCCGCTCTCAACAAGACGTGAATGCCTTAATTTATTCACATATTTGCCTTGAGCTAAGAGAAACTCTCCAATTACAGGGGATTACAAGGTGTAATATAAAATATGCTTGATCTGTGAAAAACAAACAAGAATTACGTACTTCTCAATTCAACACACACAAAATAATGCGAAAATTCTCTTTCTGCCTATTAATAAGAATAAACAAACTTTGTGTAGTGCTGTAATTGCAATAAGCGAACGTCAATTCCAAAGAGGTATGCGAAACGGAGAATCTCAGAGTAGATGGAAAATATACTCCAACTATTCATTCTCTTTTCGCACAAATATCTGCACAGTTCATTTTGTAGAGACCACACCTTTCTGCGCAAGTCATTTACTGTTTATTATTGTCTCAATTCTTTCCTGGCTTAAAATATCTTGGCACAAGTACACAAGTATTAACAGAAACCTTGAAAGTATTCCAAAATATGTTCCCAGTCGTGAAATTGTTGTCAGAAGCTTCACGGGAAAGCTGTTTTGGCGAAGTGAGCTTCATTCAGATTAACTTCGTGCATGAACTAATCCTTTCAACTTCAGACAGCGTACACTGCGAGGCAAAACGCGATGAACACCAGTTGTGGGAACGAAAAGATTTCATCTCCGAAATCACAGAATGGGTTATGATTAAATTTGGTTGCACAGAAAGTCGATTTTTTTCGTATCGGCGCAACAAAACCGTGGTTTACGTGAACCTCTTCAGACCTTGAAAATAAATGGAGGCCATGCTGACTGGAAAAAAAAAAAACATATATTGACGGTGTTTGAGAAAAGTGTCCCGAGGAAATTACTTGTATTATCTTCTGATCACTTCCTCAATTTCGCAAATATTTTGTAATAAGTTGGTTGTTTCTGTATTTTCTTCTGGGTTGATTTCCTTGGAAGCCTGTAGCAGGATTTCTGTGTTGTTTTTATGTTGTACAACCGTTAGTGAGCTCTCCTGTTAATATCCGGGACGTTCTGGGCTGGACTCTGTACCAGAACACCGGATAATATAAATGGTTTTTTTCGTGGTTTACCTCAAACCTGCTACAAAAGTGCTCTGATAGTTTTATGTCAAATCCTTCCAAATAACATTAGCAGCTGAGAAAAGCGTAGTTCAATAACCTCGGGTTTAAATCAATCACAGCAACTCTCGTAAGACGCTTCAATATCTGCAAAGTTCATAAATAAGTATAAATCTTTGTGGTGTAACAAAAGACATCAAAGATTTCCTAAAAATTAATGTCGCATTTAAATTTTGAAGACCACAAGAGGAACAAAGCTGGGAACAAAGAACAGTCGACAGTCTACTGTCCGTGTCATTAGCTGGTCCGCTATTTTTACTCTCGTTTCTTCCGCTGTACCTCTGAAGTCACGCTAGTTGTCTGCTGAGCAAGCCTTTCCCATCAGTAGCCGTGTAGGTGCTCTGAATAATGCATCGAGAAGGTGACTTTTCGCTTAGAACCTGTGCCAAACTGTGGTCCGCGACCCCTCTATCACGACTACAGCAGCAATGTCTGTGAACCGAACGATAAGAACTCCTGCCTCGTATTCGGCAGATTCCGCTCACATATTCTTGATGTGAAGGCCGGAAATCTTTTAAAATTCTTTTGTGATTCTCTACAGTATCTTCATAAACGTACGATCCCAGATAGAGACAGAGAGGCATTAAGGTGAAGAGGACAATAGAAACTGTATCTGCTCCTCACTTCTTATTCTCAAAAATCCTCAATCCATATTGTCCTGTTAGGTTATGAAGTATAATGAAATTGTAGATTTATACTTACATGTGTGTACAGAGACAGAGAGGACAGACGATGTTCGGGATGTCCTGGTTTCAAATCTGGACCCGGTGACCATCTATACTGACCGAGGTTTTCCTCAGTCTCTCCAAGAAAATGCCGGAATAGTACCTTGAATTAGGCCACTACTGTTTGTTTCTACATCCTTTCCAATTCATTATTCACTAATTATCTCATCATCTGACATTATACAGTCAAATCTATTGAAAGCGTTGTAAAATGATCTATAAATAAATAAAATCAGTAAAGGCGTATAGGGGACGTGAAGGTACGCACTTCTCAGACCGCATGTCCAGTTCCACTGAGTGGTTTGTGATTGAGTGAGTGGAATCAAACGTCCAGGCCAAATGCAACTCATTCATCTAGGTTCATGCTGTTAAAGTATCAAAATTACTGAGCTAAAATTTATTATTAGTTTGGGCCCCGAGCACTAAAATAATGCAGCCACACACACTACTGAACATGTCAGTTCCAGCCATGTATTGCGCTCGACATTTACTGTGCCAGTCATTTGTTCAAAGTACAGTTAATCATATTTCTGTCGAACAGATTTCCTGTCATTTATAGTAAAGGACTGTCATGGCTACCAACCTCACGTGCAGAATTTTCCTCTATGGTTTTCTGATGTGTGACTATTCAAATCCATAAAAAATTCAACTGAAACTGCGGTTGAAAACATAAATTTAACATCGTTCTAAACGATATTGTTGATGGTTTATCGTTATAGTTTTAGATAAAATTTTGGATTTTATCCATCGTGTGTTGTTTCTCACAAAACGACGTTTCGGAGACTGGAGACTAGCTTCTTCTAAGGGACGGAGACATATCCAGTCCCCGAAACGTCGTGTTATGAGAAACAACAAACGGTTGATGATGTCCAGTTTATTTGCGAAACTCCAAACACATTATACAGAGGAAAATAAATTTCCCAGGTGGTTTAACATTCGCGTTCGTATGTCAACTGAGAAACGAATTACATCAATAGGATTTTAGGTTCTCACGGCGGTGAGTCTAAAGATTACTCTCTCTCCTAGGTTCTTGCGCCTCACAGTCTGGTAGAAGTTTACCGACGTTTCAGATATCGTTGCTGCCTCCATCATCAGGGCAATGACTCATTGTCCTGACGGTGGTTCTAAGCTATACGGCGTTAAATACAGGCGTGAACAGTGAATGCGGGATTCGCCTGTATTTAACTTACGCCTCTCCATCGCACCGAACCGCCACCGCAAACCGCGTAAGTGAGAGGGAGAGAGACCTTGAAATGGAAAACTGCTTTGGTCCCTTTGGCTTCAACTTTAAGCAGGTTCTATGTTAATTCCACTTATAGTAAGTTCCAATAGTTGTGGCTGAAGACAATCTGCTTCAAGGCACAAACCTTCCCGAGGTTCGACGCGGACAGTTCGTATCCGGCTCGAACCTCGGGAAGGTTAGTGGCTCGTCGCAGAACCAATAACGTTTTAAGTTAAAATTAAAGTAACTCAAAACTCTTTGCAAAAAGACTCGGTCAGCTTTAAGAACATTCTCAAGTTCCACATTATCGGTATGCATTCAAGCACCTGCTTGAACCGAAAGCAAATGTCGGCCACATTTCTTCTGCATTCCTTTCTCGTTCCTTTAAGTTGCCTTCTCTATCATTTTCCAGTTGGTCAACTCCATTTCAAGAAGCAGTAGGAAGGGATAGGGCGGAAGAAGGAAACTTAAATTGTTACTTATAACCATCATGCAACAAAACATAAAAGCATAACAAACTCTTTATGTTATTTTTTCCTCTGTTACGTACATAAAAATTGCGTGCGCTTGAAGAAACGTAGTTCCTTCTTGATGAACGCGTGTATTTTTTGAAGCAAACTGAATTACCACTGTGTAACAGCTGTTTTAAAAATATGTACCGCTATTTTATCGTTCAGGCATTATGGGGAGACTGAAATAAATCTGAGACACAGAAAATAATTAAAGAATATAAAATGCTTTAAAGGCTAATAAAATGACGGATTATGTCATAGAACATCAAGGAGAAAACCTAAATCACGTTCCCCCAATGCTACTGGAAAGATTATTGAATAGAGTTCAAATAAAGAATGAAGAGATATTGGCGGAACCTGTATGAACCGGAAAGAGAAGTTTTGTGTAGTTGCGAGAAGGATTCATATGGGTCTATAAGGTTCAACGAAGAACATGAAAAAGAAACAAGTAGTTCGAAAAAGTAAAAAACAAAATTCACCCCTCCAAAGTACAATGTAAGATTTTGGACGAACCGTAATTATTTGAAGGAAATCATATGCTACTTGCAACTCATTTCCTACTAGACCCAGATTAAAATTCGAATCCATCGTACAACTATATCAGAACTGCACAGACGCCAAGATCCATAGGGGTTACAAATCGGAGGGAAAGTATTAGGAAACTGAGTGCTTCAGAGTGAAGTCATCTTCATATTGCGGTTTTTCTGAGTTTTCTACGAGTTCTTTTTGCACGCTGCATGGGACGAGGACGAGAGCCAAACCTCGAGAAATCAAGTGTCATTGAATGGAGAGTTATTGTATGTAGCAGTCACAAAAATAATATGTTTCTTCGTAGCCTTTTTATCTCTGCGTATTCTGTCACATATGTATCGGAGTGAATCTGACCCTAGCGCCACATGTACCTTGCGTAGAACATCGGCGCCGAAACACGACGGAGGAATTGCCAACTACAAAGTTTCAGAGGAGGCCATGTCGGAAACAGATGACGCCCGTTGACCGCTGCCGCTGACTATAAGAGAGAGAACTACAGAGGGCGGTGGAATACTGGAATTGGAAAGGGGAGCCTGAAAACTGATAACAAGAGGAAGAAAAACCTAAGTTGAAGCAGTTTTTGGATACGAAACGAAGACTGGAGTTTAGCCCCTTTGGGAAAAGAGAAATCGATTAATGGAAGAGAGAAAAGAAGCAAATGACGAAAGCGGAAATAAAATAAATCAAAGAAAAAAAAGGGCTTAACAGGAAAAGAGGTCAAGAAAGTTTGGATTTCTATGCCTGTAAGATGAAAAATGAAGTAAACTGACGCTATAAGAACATGAACGCACAAAATAAATGACACCATAAAAATTTTCACTCAAGAACTAGTTTCACTAAATATTTTAATACTCTGGATTTTGTGCCCATAATTTACACTATAAATAACCAGAAATATCCCAAGAGTTTATAATTATTTCAATGTAATCATATTCACCAGTGAAAACTATGTTTAAAGTTTATTAAGTTTGCATGGACACCGTCCTAATTTGAAATCAGTAGTTGTATTATTTAACAGCATTGCAAGGTGTTCTTAACGAAAACCGTCTCTTATGAACAATACATCTTTTCCACAAGGTTCAAAATCATGCATCAAAAGTAGGGCGTACGGCTTTATGGTATCGGCGAGAAAGTGATCAAATTCCAGCTCTTAACACGAACTCTGAATTACACGGCAAATTTCATTCCGCATACTACATGCAATGGAGATCGTTGGGTTAGAAATTAATCATCTTGAATTCTTTATTTATATGTCTTGGCCCAGTTTCTGTTGTGTCTTGAGAGCGCCTGACGGATTCTGCAGCTACCACTTACTAATTAGTGCAAACTCGTTAATGAATTTCTAAGTCTTCGAGACACGGTTTACTTCCAGAAAGTGTGTACGAGGCATTAAGTAGGGCAAGCACATCGTACTCTATATCACTTCCCAGGTACTCTAAAATAAGACATACACTCAGATAAAGAGAAGGATGATTTAACACCATCGTAATTTATTCAACAGTACTGTAATGACAAAATCAAATAGAATAAATTTCTGAAGAAGAAATGCTTTCGACGAGCAGGCGTGCATAATATGATAATATTAAGATAAGTAATCTATAAAATCGATAATCGAAGCCGAGCTAATCAGCAATCTTCGTGCTAGAATTACAGTTTAAAGAGAAGTCGTTTCTAAGTTCTCCTGGAAATGCCATATTTTTCTATCACAATTATTATAAAACTGATATCTGGCTAAACGTGTAATTAATGCGGTAAATATATTGTATTAAAAATAATAATTAAATTTCTGAAATATTTTTTGTTTCACAATGTTATAACTTCCAAAAAAACCCATTTAAATTCTTACAGGTATTATTTTGTTGCTGAAGAGGTACAGACATGTGTCATTATTAACGTATGATCTGAACCTTTCACTGCGACAAAGTACAATGAATTCTTCTCGGGCTACAAGCCGAGTACGGTGGTTAAATGGAGAAAACACCAATGTTTCGAGAGCCATCTTCGTCTTCGTCTTCAGGGCACTAGAGTTCAGTACCCTGAGGACGAGGATGGTTCTCGACGCTGCTGACGAGTTGTTTTATTTGAGGTAGGAACTGAATTATTAAGAAAAATTTAAGAGCTCAGTGGTGTGCAATGGTTACAGAGCAACGGATAATCTATTTGATTACTTAACATTTGTCTTAGTAATTTTTCTCTTTGAGACAGATTTCTTGGCAACATATCCTGCACTAGATAATTGTTCTGTTGTTCAGTGTATACATACAGACTAACCACCCACAGAGTTTCTGAAGTTCTGCTGGTCTTTTGGCAGGCCTAGCCTCAATCTGAAGCATGTATTACGGATACTAAAATACAGCATTCAACAAATTTCACATTAATGCAACGTAAAAGAAAATTCTGTTGAAAACCTTTTACAGAATTTAGTAATCTCTCCACGGAAAGTGCATCAAAAGCAAGGAAATGATGAACTATGAAAAAAATATACAACCAAACAATCTGTCATGTTATATTAATTCATGTAACGTTACGGATGTTTCCGTTACATCCTGTGTGTGGTTCCAGAAGAGTTAGAAGTCGACCCGAACGTGTGCACAGGCTACGCTAGTAATTCGTGTTAGAAACGCCGACATAACCAGTAGACTTCGGGACATTGTGGGGAGCGCGCAAACTACTTTGCTTTGAGAGTCGGTTCTACGGCTAACTATAGTACATTTACTTGATTAATGTAGGAGCTTGCTGGAATACAAGTCTGCTCTCTGACAACGCTCCGTATCTAGGGTTTAATTTCATTAGTCTTATCATTATCGCATTGGAGTTAAAGTAACAAAGCAGAACTGCAGTCAAACGCAGGATAAAAATTTAATAATCTTTTCTGTTTACTTAATATTGGCAGGGAGATTGAATGAGGATCAGGGCATGTTACACGCACGGGGAAATGAAAAACAGGTAGCTTAGGGGAATATGTGATTAATAAAGAACAAGTAAGGATTCGGAAAAAGCAAGAGGCACTGTTGTAGCATTCACTTGTATGGACTCAAGAGATGAAATTAACCTAATTGTGGGTGTTCACCTAGAATGTCTGAGACAGAGAAAGAAAATTTTATCGATAATCGAGATATACGAACTTTTTCCAAACTAGAGGCTTTGCAGTTATAATAATTATTTCCCGCAAACCCCTTCTTCTTCTTCTTCTTCTGTTCTTTTAATCCACTTTCTAATTCATACTTTCCCTTCTTTTTAATAATGTAATACCATTATCAGCCGCAGCTAAACATTTCACGCGTGACGTGATGG
>NW_019059701.1:1089140-1144869 GCF_000696155.1 Zootermopsis nevadensis | reverse complement strand
GGAAACTGAAACAAAAAGTGTGGAATGTTAAAAGAAACTCCCCAGCACGGAATACATACGTATCGATGTAAAAATTGAATTATTTCCTTGAACAGAATTAACCAGTTGGTCTTTGTAATGGTGACCGGTTGTATTTTCTTTGCGGTACGAACTGAATTCTTAAATATTTAGGCGAACTTCGAATTCAAAGAATAAATAGTTATTTGCCTTGATTAAAGAAAGGCAATTATACTTCCAAACTTGAAACTCTAATAAAATTGTTACAAAAAAATACATCTCACGTTGAACTATTTTGAAACCCTTTAAGATAAGATAAGATGTCATTGTCTCCAGAGTGTTAAGTTTCATACAGTATGGACATTAAAATTGTTGCTCGTGAATGAAAGCAAAAAGTTTCATCACCTAGAACTTCAGGAGATAACTCGGGATATTCCCTTCCTTCTGTGAGTACTAAGTATTTTGAAGGGTACGGACAGGGGAGGTATCATTTACCCTGGAGCCAACTCGAATCAACGAAGCTTCCTACTGCCAAGTCAGACAGACGCAGACAAACAAGCGAACTCCACTACTGTGTGTTTTAGGGTATTGATTAAAATTAGACATCCTTACACAGCAACAGAATGAGAAGAAGTTCACAGTTAAACTAAATTCTCTCCAAAACCTGAATCCACACTCAAGAGAGTACAATCAAGGACAAAGACAAATGTAATGGTTATATTATAGCAAGTCCTTTCGGAGAATTCGTTCGAAATGGATAGCAGAACCATGAATAAATGTAATAAGAACAATGGATGGACTAAACTGAACACTGAAATCTGGCGAACGAATAAAATCAGAGAAGTCTGTCTTCCTGTTCTGTTAATTATCATCCGCT
This sequence comes from Zootermopsis nevadensis, assembly GCF_000696155.1. The sequence continues at coordinate 1,143,995 of NW_019059701.1, read as the reverse complement.
TACTTTTAAAAGCACAGGATATTAAGACTCGTTCATAAAAATAATTTTACTAAACAGTTCGGTTGCGAAACTTGGTCTCTTTCTGAATTTTAAGTCTAATTCCAGAAGACACAGTCATGAAGGTGTTACCGTAATATTAGAGGCGGAGGAAATGCCGATACACATTTTTAAGTCACCTCGAGTTTATTTTATATGTTTTATTAGATTACTTAAAAGTTTTCTTCTCACTGCAAATGACAGCATAAACTATTGAACTTTTTGCCTTGTAAGATGTGTTTAGATTACACGCCACACAGCTACGTCAGAGAAGTTGCCGTGCCTTCACGGCGTTCCTACTTGTGTGAAGGAGAATAAAGTAGACATCAACATAATGCAAAAAGTCTCTGCTCCTAAGAACTGCGCCACGGATTGAAGACGAAGGCATAACTCCACGGATTTGAACCTCTCTGTTGGGTTGAGGCAAGCGGCTAGATTCAAGCCCTGTCTGCCTAGAAAGAAACCCCGGCACCCATTGGATTAGAAACTGTTTGGGCCTCAAAGCCGGTCTGGACGTCATGACCAAGAATAACATCTTGCCCTGTTGAAAAATAATCTCCGCTTTACCAGCTCCTGATCAGTATTCTGACTTAGCTATACCAGCTTCGTGGTGGCCTTAAGTGGAAATAAATTGTGATTCACGCTCCGGCAGCATTTACTCTCCAGAAGAGCTCCCCGATACGCATTGAATAGAGTCTGAGCGGGCTCCAGACAAAATCCCCTACGCTACTACAAGAAATCTAAATCTACCCATCACTGTGTTGACTCCATATAAAAATATGACAATGTACTGACCTTATATTATGTTTATTTGATATGGATTTCAATATAATGTGAAGTGAAACGTATGATTTTAGGTTTTCACAGCGATGACTATGAAGATTTCTGTCTTCTGGGTTGTTGCGCTGCGTAGTCTGGTCGATGTTAACCAACGTTTCAGAGGTCATACTGCCTCCATCATTAGGGCGATGAGTATGAAGATTTCTGTCTTCAGGGTTGTTGCGCTGTGTAGTCTGGTCGATGTTTACCGACGTTTCAGAGGTCATACTGCCTCCGTCATCAGAGTATGAAGATTTCTGTCTTCTGGGTTGTTGCGCTGCGTAGTCTGGTCGATGTTAACCAACGTTTCAGAGGTCATACTGCCTCCATCATTAGGGCGATGAGTATGAAGATTTCTGTCTTCAGGGTTGTTGCGCTGTGTAGTCTGGTCGATGTTTACCGACGTTTCAGAGGTCATACTGCCTCCGTCATCAGAGTATGAAGATTTCTGTCTTCTGGGTTGTTGCGCTGCGTAGTCTGGTCGATGTTAACCAACGTTTCAGAGGTCATACTGCCTCCATCATTAGGGCGATGAGTATGAAGATTTCTGTCTTCAGGGTTGTTGCGCTGTGTAGTCTGGTCGATGTTTACCGACGTTTCAGAGGTCATACTGCCTCCGTCATCAGAGTATGAAGATTTCTGTCTTCTGGGTTGTTGCGCTGCGTAGTCTGGTCGATGTTAACCAACGTTTCAGAGGTCATACTGCCTCCATCATTAGGGCGATGAGTATGAAGATTTCTGTCTTCAGGGTTGTTGCGCTGTGTAGTCTGGTCGATGGTTACCAACGTTTGGGGAATTTAATGTGGGATGTGTAACTCATATTTTTGTTTAGTTTTTGCGTCGTGTTTATGCTCATAGCTTATATAAAATGAGGGATCGCCAACACAACGTGTAAATATACGAATGTAAACACTCAAACCCAGTACGGTCAGAAAAATGTCTACATACTCGTACTAACTCAACAGTAGCGTTTCTATATTCATAATCCATATGATGATGACCTAAGGGTCGAAGCGTAGTGAAGGTTATGCATAATACATTTGCATATCTACAAAATGTGTTGGCGGTCTTTCATTTCATTTAGGTATTTCCCATCTGCTGTTGTGGTGGCGAAGCGGCAGGGGTAATTTTTAACGTAAGGTTCACTCCGTAAAGAGTAAAATAATCTCCCGAAATTCAGAAAAATATAACAACCTAACAATGTGGTAGGAAAATACGTAGCTTCTGCACCGATAACCCCAAAGTTCGCTATCAGTTTCCATCCTCCTTTGTTTTTCACACTATAACTCCCTAACATCCAAATGTCATTAGTCCTCCCATTTCATACTTGGTCTTCCAAGTAAGCGTTTCCCAAACAAAGTGACGCATAGATTTCTTATCTATTCTATTGTAGCTACATGCTCAACCCATCGCAGCCTTCTAGATTTAATTAAATGACGAGACCTGTATCAGTTACTAAGTTCCTATTTACTAAGTTATTCCATGAAAGAGAGTCCTTATTTAGAAGCTCATTATTGTTCAGACAGTCGAAGGATCCCCAGCGTTCATGAGACCAGAAGATTCATTACTTAGTTCACAAGTGCCTGCCACTGGTTCTTGTCATCAGATTAATCTCCAACCTATTCATTGTTTATGTAAGATCCACTTTAATATTATCCTCCCATCTACGTCTAGGTCTCCCCAGCGGTCTCTTCCCCTCAGGCTTCCCGATCAATACCCGGTGCACACCTCTTGCCCCAACCATGCGTGCTACATGTCCCGCCCATCTCATTCTTCTCAACTTAATCACCCTGACAATACTGGGGGAGGTTCATCATTATGCAGTTTCCTCCATGCCCCATCGTCTTCTCTCCTAGGACCAAATATACTTCCATCCTTAATTTATAGGCAATTCTGTTGTTCCACTGTTAGGTCCATAGACTGTACAATAGAAAACCAATGTTGGACTGAATGAAGAAAGCGAACCTTCCTCTTTCTTTCTTTCTTTCTTTCTTTTTCTTTCTTGAATTCGTAAATGGAAGTAAAAGTGAGATTGAGCGGAGAAATTCTCCGTGGTGACGAGAGAAACGCATATATATATAGAGACGAGTTCGCATATTCGCCTGTCAGCTGTCTCCGACGTGTGCGGCATTTTTATGCAGCGCGTCCATTGACAGGAATGTTGATGCAACAAAGAACTGAACCATCGATTAGTTCGGGACCAATTTCTAACTCCTAAAAGCTTCATACTTCTGCACTGTTTTATTTTAATGTCTTATCACAAAGTGCCTGGAAATTAAGCATTACGGAAAAGTCACATTTCGCCGTTCGCCTGTTGGAAAGATTTCTGTCCGAAACAACCCTGAGAATTTGGATTAAATTTTGTATTGGAGGTTTTCACTAGACTTATTGAGAAAAACATATTTCCGATAGAATTATATGCAGTGGAAAAGTGTAATTAACACTAAATTGAATTAAATAAATGTCCTCTGAAAATTAAATTGGTTATAATATTCAATCAGCAAAGATCAGTATAAGGAAGGAATGGACTGAAATGGTCTAAATCGTGTAATTCTTATGCTAACGATGTTAATTTATGTGCCACACATAAATTAACTTTCTCTGAATTATTAAGAATAAATTCAAGCAGTTTCCTAATCACGTAAAACATCTCAAATTGTAATTTTACGTAGGCCTATACATTTATGTAGCTCGGATTTTAGAAATAAACTGAGAGGATAAACTATTCCATAATAAATATGGTACCAAGAATCCGCACAAATTCAAATATTTGGAAGGAAGTAATTTTTATTCCTTAATATACTTAATCATGCTTTCGTAGTTTCATGTTTAAATAACATGAAGTAGGTGGAGACAGGTAAGATTATAGATACTCACGGCGGTGAAAATGAATATGACTATATTATTGAATGTTCCACCATGTAATCTGGTAGACACTGACCGACGTTTCAGGAACTATCATGCAGTAATATCTCAGAAGACAGTAATTTGCATACGTGGAGTTAAATAATAACGAAATGATCGAAAGACGGTCCCGCTCTATTTTAAGGCGGCCTACGTTCCTAGCGTCTCTCTATAGTAACTGGGGAAAACAACGATAAGCCTTAGTTGGTGAATCGAGACTCGGGACTTGCCACATACAAATCAGAGGTGATAGTGACTTCAGGGCTTCTTAGTTTTGCGCGCTGTGCTCGTGAGCTCTGTACCGTTTCTGCCAGCATGGACCACAACTGAAATAAATCAATATTCAGAGAATGCAGGACGCTAGTGCGTTTCCATTCTGTGTCTGTCTCCTATCTCACGCGCCACATCGTTTGACGAAGATGCCCTGTGTAATACATCAGACTTATGGAATAGCGTTATCGTTAGCAGGCCAATAGATTATTTAGCCGCTATGTAACATATCAACTATCTATATAGGTCCATGGCGCTGCATCTCCCTTAAACATTTAATAGCTTCTCAGCTGATCACGAATTTAACGTATAATCACGCGAGTACCTTTGGTAAGAGTCGAACGTCTATCCTCCCAGACTACGGCAAAGCTATACATATGAAAGTTTGAGTTATATCAGGTCAGAAAAGAATTCTGCAATTAAGGAGGTACAAATCGCTATCGAGGACTTACATCTAGTGCTGAAACCAGATCCATGTCCCTCTGTACACAATCTTACGACACTGAACCCACCTGTGAAGTCAATCTGCAACTGATCTATGATGGTATTAATATTCCGTTCCTCGAAGTGAAAAAATCTATTCCAACCGCCGTGAGTCGAAGCGAAGACAAGTGACTATGAGGAGTGTAAGTCCAGATAAATTCCTTTTTTCAGTCTATCGTAATTTTAATACAAAATTGCAATATCAAGGACTCAAGAGGACTCACCTACTGCATGTAGTCTCCACACAGCGACTGACGATCGAAGCTAGTTGAGACTCCGAATGGAAACTGCAAAACAGAGACAGCCGGTGTCAAAATTTTTAACACTTCACTAACTTACTATTGACACAGACTTCTTAATTATTAAATATGTTCAGAGCAAAGCGACATCAAATGACATTCTGTCCATCTGTCTTCAAATCTGTTTAATTTCTAACACTACTATGAGAATTTGCATTACATTTTGTATTAGAGGCCTACACTAAAAATGGTTCGGCCAGTTCAACCCTGATAAGAATAAATCATACATAATTCATACTTTATATGACGCTGGAATAAAACGCTATATTTCTCGAAGAGGGCTCGTCGTATACACATGGATAAATAATCAAAAAGTCATAAATATTACCCCGTAAGTCTAAAATCACTTAATACCATTATCATGGCAACGGTTATGACAAGAATATTATCCGATAAAGCCCAAAATCAAGGATGGCTGTCTTCTAGGTCCTTGCTGCAAGGATCTCTGAAATGTTCTTAAACTTCTACCAGACTGCACGGCGCTACTACCCAGAAGACAACCATCTTCTTACTCAACGCCGTGAGAACCTCAGGTCCTACGATGTATTAGTTGCCTTATCGTGAAGACAAGAAGAGAAAGTTCTAAGAAAATCACTGAATATACATTTCCCAGAACAAACGCCAGGCTGCATTCAAATAACGAGAATTATTCCAGGAATCCAACTCGTTCCACATTTTTCATTTCCGTCCATTGTGCCAAATTTACTTCGTCACATGCCTAATCTGTTACTGAGACAGACCTTACGTTCTGTTGATAGGTCGAACTTCTGTTTCCATTAACAGTCGAATAACGGAACTGTCACCAGGATTCCAATATTGATTGCTAATTCCCAAATATATTGCCTCTAGAGGCACTAAAAAATTGGCTAGCGGACAGAGTTGAGCGCCTCAGTCACTCAAATTGCTGCACAACCAACAGATGCTGAGTTTACTACGAGAATGCAAATTATATAAAGTGGAATATGGTACACATCAAAGCCAGAGACGATTCGCTGTCATTAACTAGGAAATATAATCAGGCGAAAATAAATATTTGAGCTGAAGAGTAATTAAATATTACAACAATAAATATGAAATACGGAACAGAAATGCGGTACAAATGTGATAACATATTTTGTAAAATATATTATTTTGGTGCTAACAATTATAAACATGGCGCCTTTCTGAAATTATCAGGTTATACGATAAATTTAATCGTGCTAATTGATCACGAAAGTGTATAATTGTTACTCTTAATCAAATCTGTTTTCATAAGTTCTTCCCAGAACTCTTCTCTTGTCGCCCGACAACGTTCCGGAGTAATTTCATGTTCAGTGAACAGAACACGAGAATACACAAGCAACGAGCAACGAGTCACAGGCTTCTGGAAAGACGGACCTGCCACGCTGTCGAAATGCAGGTCACCCTTGTGCGTCTTTCCTACGCGAGGTCAGACTACAGAGCTTCTCCAATATCAGCAAGAGAAGATTGAAGTGACTTATCCATCAAACACTCGCAACAAATGTTGTTACAGCATTTCATGTCGTGAAGATTTCTGTCTTCTGGGTTGTTGCGCTGTGTAGTCTGGTCGATGTTAACCAACGTTTCAGAGGTCATACTGCCTCCGTCATCAGGGTCATCGCCCTGATGATGGAGGCAGTATGACCTCCGAAACGTTGGTTAACATCGACCAGACTACACAGCGCAACAACCCAGAAGACAGAAATCTTCATATTCACCGCTGTGAGAACCTCAAGTCTTACATTTCATGTCGTGACATGCACAGACTCTATAAAAATACGTTCTATAAATCTAATATCACCTACGAGTCTTTCAAATTCTACGACCACAGAGTTCAACCACGTTTCTGTTTAATTGACATGAGTAAGACAAATCTAAGGAGCGTTTGCTATCACCTAGTTCAGGACTCGTATTTTGGCAACGACTTACTTCTTCATTCGTGAAAATAGTCGGTGGAAGTAATTGAAAAACGCTGTTTTATGGAACGTGCATTTATGAAGAATCTGAAGTCTTCACGGGGGCAAAAATGAAGGTCGCCCTGATGATGAAAGCAGCAAGTACCTCTAAACGTTGGTAAACTTCTGTACGACTACTATCATCAACATGCGTTCATTCTTACACCTACCCACACACAATTTCTGAAAATTACGGAGCATTTCGGAAAGTGTGTATCTATCAATTAGTTTCTGGGTCTATGGGCTACCTGATTTGAGAGGAACCTAGTTTTAGCGACAACTGAAGCGGATGTTTACGCATCCTTCAGTGAGTTTACACTGAATCAAAGTTCCCAGTAACAAAGATAGATCTGTATCAGTCTCAGCTTGTTAAATCTTTGCTTGAAGTTCTTGTCCTTAGATTGATGATGTTTTGAAATTTTTTAAATGTTTAGTGGGGATGTTAAGACATCGCATCTATACATTGTTTAAAGCTCGCAATATTTATGCGTTCAACTCTCGGACGCATAATGAGTCGCTTCACTCCGATTGTCGTATATTTCATTCCCGTAAAGTGTTTGGATTACATTTGGTAGTGGTATGTCTGCAGTAAGGTCTAGGATTAAGCAATTTTAGTTCATATTTTCCGAATCTAAACCGTGTTTTTTCATAACAGTCAAATTATATGTTATCGATTTTTTAAAACAAGACTCATCGCATAAAAACATTTGTAAACAAAATATAGAATACTTGAAGACTTATCACAGTTATAAAAATACGTTTCAATATGACAAATATTAAACGAAAACCAAGTGAATAATTTGATTCTGTGTAGTGGTGGGCTTATGTCTGCAATGAATAAACACAAACACCAAATGCGGTAGAAATATAAGTCATCGAAAAGTGGGAAATACATTTTCACACTTGAAGATTGTCGTCTTCTTCAAAACTTAAATTGTTTCAGACACAGTTTGTAGTAGTTGACGCCAAATACATTTTCCTTTAAGCACTTTCACTTGGTGTGACGAGCTAGTTTCGATGAAACTGCCAGTACCTCCATATTTTATGGACCCGCAGGCCTACAGCAAGAATTACTGCCTGAACTGATTTTAACACCTTAGAAACATTCTTGGAAATTCGTTTTAAATAGCAGTCACGTATAGACTGGCATCACGCAAAACATGCAACCAATTGCTGTCAATAACAAACCAACAAATATTTCTCTTCGTTCTTCGCTTATCTTTTGATTAGGTTATATCTCTGTGATGGTTGTGTGACTGTGGTAACTGTGAAACAGAGAGTTTCCGGAGAAGCTGACAGTCGCTGCTGCTTACCCAAGTGATTGAGGAAAATAATGGAGAGAGGCACAGAACAAAAAAGAGTTTGGGATGACAGACATTTGGAGGCTCTTTATCCATCGCCCCGTCGCTTAACGAAGCTGACGTCAAAAGACGAGAAAAGGAAAAATGAGAAATTTACGTTGAAGTGCGTCACATTGTAGACAGATTGTCACCTAATGTTGTTGTAGTGATTAAATTGAGGGCGATGAGATGGATGAGATATATTCAGCACTTAATGGACCATCCGTAAGTACTTTCTGATGGTCTGTAAGGTATTTTCTCCTTTCAGGCAACACTAATATAAAGCCTTATTACACACACACACACATTTGTGCAAAGGTATGCGTTTATATGTTATTAAAGCATACAGAGTGAACTTTCAAAGAGTTTCATGGAGTAAATTGTTTGTAAAACCACCAAAGGAATGGCCCAGCTTTAAAACGCCATCTGGATAGGAAAGCCATGCAACGTTTCGGACCAAAGCAGCAAGTACAATGTAGGATAAAGTGTTGAGTAAGCTATTTTGAGCCTTTGAGTGAAACCCTTTCTCTCCCGACGAAGAATAGCTTGAGTGGAGGGGACAGCTATTCAATGCGGCCGCTGCTTGGCGCTAGGATCGTTCTCTCCACAGTACACTCCCTCAAAATCACAAGTGAACAGATCTGCTTCGCATTATCACCTTTTCTATTCTTCGTTGGTCATGGTAATTTATTACTCTCAAAAAAGTACGAAGTTCAAGCTAATCGTGTCCATTTTCTGGGATGTTGCGCCGTGCAGTCTGGCAGATAATTCCCGCTGTTTCAGAGGTACTCAGGACAATGACGGAGACTAAAAGTTGTGGAATCAACTCCGGATTATAAACGAAGTTATTCCCTGATTACGGACACAGAAACGACCTCCGAAACGTTGGAGCGGCTGACCGCCAGAGAATATTTATTCCTCATACTTTGTTTGATTGCTTGCTTGTAGGTCTTATTCGTATTTTATACTCTCAAGTCGCCCTCAGGTGAGATTTAAAGCTTAAACGCGGAGCAATAAAGCACCGAAGTCGGAGGAGAAACCGAAGGAAAAGGAGACGAAGAAGAATCACTTTTCAAAGACCACTTGTATAAGCAAGTATAAACACTTTCTTCCACGTGAAATATATTGCACCTTCCAGAATGGAATTTATCGAATGTGTAATGAAACAGAATAAGAATACGAAAACATAGGATAGAGGAACTCAGGTGTAGTTGGTGGAACAACTTCCTTATTGAATTACAGCGATCTGACTTACAGTTACTTCTTGGCAGTCGGGCATACACAAATCACCAAAGCGACACGCGGTAGGTAATTGACAATGTTAGAAGTGTGGTGGAATCAAAGATACTGAAAAAAGAGAACGAAGATATGTAGAAGGAAAAAGTAAAAAGAGAAGGACGAGGGTGAAAAGAGGAAATTGGACGTTTAGAGAACCCCGTCTAGAGCCAACACAAAAATAGACAAGAATGGGTAAGACGACAGAATCGAGTTGTCAAACCGAGTTCATCAGTCTGTCTGAGGAAGGCGTAAGAAGGGCATATAGACCTCGCCTCCGAGTATGTGTGAGTGTACATAGAAATGAAACAAAAATGTTACATTCAAAATATTTATTCATCAGCCACTAACTCACGGATTTTTTTTTTAGTTATTGTTACCAGGTATCCACGATGCTCATCCCCATTAACTAAGTTCTAACGAAACTTAGATTCTTCAGTGACTGGAGACTTTAATTTTATTTTTATCCACTTTTCTTAGAGATGAAAAATAAATCTTACTTTCATGACGCTTACTGAAAACATTTCGACACACTTCACTGGTCTTACTGACACTGTTACTGAAACATAGTGAGACAAACAAGGCGGCTGTCATAGGCAGAGCATGCGCAGAATGCGTCATACTAACCTCTCTTCCTACCGACCTCCCAGACTTCAAGTTGAATGACGCGGACAATACCTTCACATTTACGCCTGCATAGATCTGCACCTCCACATACCCATACATCCATGGATAAGTTCTAATTTAAGTACCAGGACAACCCTCATTCACCTTTAAATTCTATGCCACGCGTCTTCAAAGCCACGTGTCTAACATATTGCATATTTCATTTTAGGTAAGATCACATGACAGATGCAAAATTCGGTGATGACGAAATTGCGTACGTTTACCCAGAATATTTAGAATTTTCGGCTACTCTTAGAATTACTATTGTTAACGCCTGTAGGTCATTGGCGACCAAAATTTCCTGTATCATTGCCAATTCAAAATGTTCAAACCCTGCCCGGGCTCTAACCGAAACCACAAGAATATTATTTATATTTTAAATTAAAAAGTTACAATTTTAATTAAGAAAATTCATATCTATTAAGAAAAGTATGAAACAATTGTTACTATTAATACTATAACTATCACTACCACCATTATTTAATTATATGAATCAACAAATGTCAATAGAAGGTTGGCAATACTTCTTTGTCAACATTGTCTGTTTGTACGAGTGTGACTAAAAATTAATATTACGTAATTTTATATATCCCTTGTAGCAAGTACATAAGCTATATTTGCCCTTCTCTTTAAAAACCACTAAACGAGATTCAATTAAATTTTGTGTTGGCCGATATTTCCCGTGACGAAGTCTGAAGTCCACATAAAATAACAGCTAACTTGTGATTTTGTGTATAGATCATGTACATTCTTAAAACTTCGTAATCCTGCTAATTGCAAATGTTTCTGTATGCCTACTCGCTACATTAACAGTAAAACAATTTCGGTGGTTGCAAAGTGACATGGGTAACTTGAACCCTCTCCAAGACCGCGTTTCAGTTTCGTGTTTCTCGAATGTGGGCGAGAACTGATACGAACAGAATGGAAATCAATGTCAGAGAACCGAATAACACGCGACATGCTGTCTTCTTCACCACCTACAAAACCCTGTAGTAACTAACAGTAATACAATTAACCATCGAAGCTGAAACTTATATAATATGAATAATTTCTAGCTGAGGGCCCGCGATGTTACTGCGGCAAAATTCTACAAATTCTTACATTTATTATCAATCTTTATTGCCTGAAAATTTAACACGGGCCTGATCATTCCACACATATCGCTGAGTATCACAGGATAAAGTTATTGACACTAACCCAACATCTTTGCCGGGACAATAACCCAGGACTGTTCTCATGTTTCTAAGAGCTAATCTCTAAGCCGCGTCGTTAATGTCTAATTATTACTATACCGGTATCAAGTAATGCCATGTTATGAAGGCTACATACCATATCATAATGATGGTATCATATACCACTTCAAATACGATAGGGAGGCACATACAATACACGATACGTCACATCGTACTGTGCTGATATATAATACACATGTTACTGTGTTATATCGTAGGCCTACATAACATATCAGACATCACTAACATGAATAACATCAGGTCTATATTATAGGTTTACAATTTATTGTCCTATGGTATAAATATTATAGGCTATTACCTGCTAAGCACGTCGAAAGACGGGAAGACCAGAGCCTAAGAAACTCACGAACAATTTCAGTCAAGGGAATCTGCGTATTTCGCAAACCCAAAACACGAAGTTGCAGTTTCTAGCCAGCTACTTGACTTGAATTCCACCGAACGCGGTAGTTCAGTGGTTTGTATTCCTGCTTCGTATTTATACAACGGGTTAAATTCTCGAACCAAAACAAAACCTTTTATGGGTTTAAATTTGATAATTTTTCACGGTGGTTTAATATTATAAACATTATTATTTTTCGGACACTGCCCTTCGTCCTAAGACATATAATCCGACGTTTCGAAAATTGGCTCTGTCTCCATCATCAGGTAGGGAAGAAATGTCCTACTCACCCACGGATCGAGACAAACTTACCTGATCAGGAACAGGTCAGTTTCCAAAGTTCTGGACCACAAAATCTCAGCCTATCAAAATTTTTGTATACTTCTAACTTACTCCCCCCCCCCCTCCACTCTGACGTCTACCTCAAGCAGTGAGTCGCTTGGCGTATATTCTAAAGGCATCAGGTTCGAATCTCGGTGACGGCACTCCCCATACTGACTACAGTCTTCTGAGTGTTTCAAGATAAATACTGGTATAGTATTTTAAACAGGCAAAGAAGTATTTCTTTTCAAACAATTCCACAGTTGATTAAGCGCCACTAAATAACCTACGAACCATCAAATTTTATGCACTGGTATAAGGATACGGTTATGACCAATTCCGAGCCCTGAAATTATCGATCTAGTAAGCAATGGCTGCTTTTGATGTGGAAGCACGCAGATTTCTTTATCTGATTTATGAAGTAACTCGTCCACCATAAACAATAATCATATTTACAATCCCGTTACGGCTTATACCACGCCTGACAAGGGCAGGGGACTGGATATGACTTTGTAGGGATGAATCCTTCCCTTTGTGGTTGTATATGTTGGGGATGGAAGTAATATATTCACAGACGCTGGTTGTCTTTTCGAAATTTCTTCGCTTTTCACAGTTTTTGTTTTTTACAGCAAGGCCTCCACCTATTTCCTTATCTCCGGAAAAGAATTCGTGCCTCCCAAATGGGAGATGAGATGTCTGTGCACCCCACTTCACTGCCAGCCCCCCTGGACTCTTCACGTTGGGTGTAAAATATATAATACCAGCGAAGGATTCTAGGTAATAAAAAGCATAGCATTTCCACATTAAGCAGGACTTTATATTTCCTTATTAAATTGTATACTTCACCGCCCTTCGTATCACTGGAAGTTTGTCTCGTAAAGTTTTAAAGTACTTCTACAAAAAGTAGCCTGTATTTCAAAACAGTGACGTGCTTCAGTCTATACGGGGCAATTAGCATGAATTGTAAATTAATACAATTTAATTACCTATTTCTTTGCAATACTTGCACTAGCCCGGACAACCTGGACGTAAATGTTTCTACACATAATCTCAAAATGTCATTCCATCGCCATGTTTGTAACTTTGGAGATACAAGAAAGACAACGTAGAAATTCGTTTGCAATCTGTCTTCACATAAAATTTCAAAACCTATCTGCAATGTTTAATTAGTTACAGCAGCGAATCTGGAATATTAAATTCCGTAGCCATGTTGTTATTTTGAAGTCATACAATAAAGAAAGCAATATTCATGATTTCTGTGCACAATATGTGGACCTTAGGTAAAAGTGTAACCATGCCAGAAGTTTTACCTCTTACCAAGTTGACATTACTAGTGAGTTAGAACCAAAAGCATGAAAATGAAGTGGACTTGAATTTTATGAGGTCCTTATTCAGCTTCAAGGAACTTCGTCGGTAGTTTCAAATGTTATGATGAAGAATAAACACACACACGAACACCAGCCAGACTAAACTATTTTTAATATCATTCTTCCACGTAACCCTTGGTCAGACATGTAGTCTCATCCATCCAGTACAAGCCTGGGTGAACCACAACAAGAACTGGATCAGAGTGAACTCGAAGTCTTCTGCTATAATTTAATGCCGATCGCTCGAAATATTCTGTCACTTAATTACAACGATTAATTGTTCAATTAATTGTAATATACATATAAAGTGTCGTAAATGAGTAATCATCATATAAATGCTTTAGAAAGACGTTAAAAAACGCTGACAAATCTCTATCTGAAATTAAGCTAAAAGTCTGTTTTATCCGAAATTATTGTCTTCATACCGAAATCGGAACACACAGCTAGTAATAAGCATCTAATAACAAAAATGAAACTGTTTCCACCAAGAATGCAGAATGACTTTAATCTGTCTCTCTACAGTACACGAAATTCCCAGCAGATGCACACGTGCAACTGAAGAAGGGAAGTTAAAAGGCGAAGAAAAGCAAAGATAAAGGAAAAGTTTAATAGTAGCTGTGTGTGTCTAAGGCCAAGTTTTGATCTCTCTTCATCTCAGGTCACCGCAGGGGGCTAACCACTAGAAGGGTAAATTCTAAATCCAGAAAAAGGAAACAAAACACAAAGTTTCTATTCAATATAAAAAAAATACCAAAGAAAGAAAAGAATTAAATATAACATATCCTGTATTATACGACTGTTAAATGATAAACAGAGAATTGTTGCTAATCTGAGATTACTCGAAAATTACTTAACGAACTTCGAATCAATGTGATATTTTCAGTCTATATTAAACACCGATGAAATAACTTGATTCTGGTTCGTACTGACACAAAAAAACTTTAAATAAAATTCAAATAAAACGTCGTCAGTTTCCCCCAAGACGTGTGTACTGTATTCAAACCACAGTTTTCTGTTTGAAATTATTTTAGTACAATTTAAATTTTAATTAAACACAATGGAGAATTATTTAAAACTCAGTCAACTGTGACTTGCGCAAAACAACAGACAGCGTGTTAGAGGACATAATTCGTCTGTTGATAATTTTCTAGGGCTGATCCTTAATGAAGGTCGTCATTCTTTCACATATTTTTTTTATATAAAATAGTTGTTACGCCCTCGCATAACAAATATCAAGTCTTTATTTTGAGTGATGTGATATTTGTTACAGATATAAAACATAGTTTTTGTAGTGATTATCTGAAGACATGTGACTCGTACTTTGATCATTATATGAACACTGTATTTGACGCAAGTATTCTGAGATGCAAATCGATAAGCCTACGTGAGACTATATACGTAAGAAACGGGCAGTAAGTAGATGGTGTACGTACTATGTCATATGACTGCACTGAATCAACCAGGGGGTAATAAATTTATGGACTCTTATTTGTAACTTTATTCGATGTTAGCAACAGAAAGAGAGGGGGCAGTCCTAAATTTGATGGGGCAGATGGGAGAATACAAGCAAAGGAGTGGAGAGGAGATGTAAAGAGAGACATGTGAGCAGAAACCAAGAATAAGACTGCGCGCACCGGCGGTTTGGGCCGAAGTGGTCCTTTGATGCAACGCACTGTTTCAGTTCGAAGAGAGCGCACGTGCGGTTTTTCTGCCGCAACATGCTTCATTTTCGATGCGGTGCGGTGGCCGCACAGCGGCTAGAGACGGCAAAAGAACACGCACGAGCGGTGAAACAGCCGCACTTGCAAACATTGTTTAACCGACCTTGGTGTAACGAAAGAGGAGAAAAGGACACAACTGAACAGTTCGACCATATCGGAGTACAGTGACAAAAACTAAAGAGAACCTCTGGATAGAAGTCTGTGAAGCTCAACTGACGAACACGAGCAAACTTAAAAAAAAAAAATTATCTCAATAATTTCTTCTGATATATACGCAGGTCCTCACATAACTTGTGTTATTGGACATTCAACAATCTTTGACATACAAGTGGAGGGAACCAAAATTTATTTCTACGCTTTCTACCTGCTCTTAGCAAAAATCACACGAAGGGTAGTCTCAACAAAATCCATACCTCGACTTATCAGCCTAGAGCTCACGCCAACTGTCTCCACAAAATGTAGCTCCCAACTGATGAAGAAAACGCAGACAACGCGCTTATTTCACGGTCCATGTGCACAGACAACAAGCACACGTGATTGCGTCAGAAAAACCGCTCGTTCGCGCTAGCCCTAAGAAAGACAAAACCGAAATAAAACTAGGGGCTGAAAGCACTTGAAAATTAATCCTACAGCCACTTCCACCACCCTCACCTTGCAAGCATGACTTCCTTACAAGTTTTCAACTGCTGGTTATTGCTGAAGAGGGCTGAAATGTAAGGAGTGTCGTTTTCAGTAAGGGGATGTACGAAATTTCCATTATGGAGAAAAAATGTATACGACATTTATACGCGTGTAGCATGCTACAAACACCCCGCTCCTTATTCATCCCTTAAGAAAGCTCTTCCTGTGTCGCAGATGTGCCCCTTTACTTATATGTGAATACACAGTTTGCATCTCACCCTCAGCATAAGCAGACATGACAGTCAGTAGATCCACACGCATACTATGTATACAAAGCGCTTCCTTCCCCTGTAGCCAAAGCAGAGAAACACGGGCACAACGTGGATATGAGAAATTCATCGTACTGAAAAATAGGAGGGAACTTGAACAAGACCACAATATAAAACTGTATTCCATATACCAGTATGCACACTTATTAAGGCATTTGCCGCTTTCCACTTTTCACTGGTCTCGATATTCATTTATTGCAGGTACTGGTAATAGGGCAACCAAACAGTAGAACTACACATTAACATTATTTATGTATGTTAGATTTGTGGTTCTCACGGCGATGAATCGCCCTGATGACGGAGGCAGTATGACCTCCGAAACGTTGGTTAACATCGACCAGACTACACAGCGCAACAACCCAGAAGACAGAAATCCTCAAACTCATGGCCCTGATGACGGAGGCAGTAGGACCTCTGAAACGTTGGTAAACATCTACCAGACTACACAGCGCAACAACCCAGAAGACAGAAATCTTCATACTCATCGCCCTGATGATGGAGGCAGTATGACCTCTGAAACGTTGGTTAACATCTACCAGACTACACAGCGCAACAACCCAGAAGACAGAAATCTTCATACTCATCGCCCTGATGATGGAGGCAGTATGACCTCTGAAACGTTTGTTAACATCGACCATACTACACAGCGCAACCACCCAGAAGACAGAAATCTTCAAACAGTGTTCTTGTTTCATGAAGATCCGTCTTTGTTTTTTTGAAGATTAGCTATTTCGTAGCCAACAGCCTGACACTTTTCTGACTGTATATATTGTTAAGCTCTCCTTACATAGAACGCAGTACTTTGGTTCATTAAATGTTAAATTATTCCAGCACAGGATAGCCGGAGGGTGGGGTGGGGTGGGGTGGGGTAGGGGGCTCTATCGTGATGTCGCCATCGAAACCATCCGGTGGTGCATTTACTCCCTACGGGACCCTCTCATAGGAAACAAAATTTTCTCTTTCAGAAATAACCTTTACTGACAGGCGGTGTGCGCACCAATGGGCTGTAATCCACACAGCACGATTCTACAAACCTTTACTGCCTAATCCTAGTTTCTTGGTACTAGTCACTACTGTACAAAACCCGGCTTGTTGGCAGTCGGAGAATTCAACGTGACTTATACGAACATATGGATTTTCTTAGTAATGTAATCTTTTATCAATACGTATTTCCACATACATGGTACAGAATAAGAATTGTGTGCACTTACAGCATATATAAAAGAAATCAAATTTAAAATTCGAAATAACTGTCTGGTTCAGAATTTCTTCAGTAGCTGACAACTAATAAGCTTGTTTGTAAATTACCTGATTCTAAAGCTCGGCGTTACACATCACCTGGAACCAGTTAAATACAATCCGAACTCTCACGGACATTTTATTTACGATCAAATTTAACGTCATCATATCTGCTATGTTTCAAAACTTGTTTCAAGGTTCTCCTAGTAAAATGTTTAAAGTATTTCTCATAGATTATCCCACAGACACCCAGCAGCTTGCGGACAAACGGCTGAGAATAAAAATTACAGGTTAATTAATTAATGGTTCGTACTGCCTCCATCATCAGGGCGAAGCACGTCTTAAACGTCGCCAACTACTATTAGACTACATGATGTAATATCCCAGAAGGCTGTGTCACATTTAAAATCGCCCCTGTGAGAAATCACCACGTAAATAAATAAGTACGGAATTGTAAGAAAAATTCGGAAAGATTTGTTCTAGGCAGTCTCGACGAACGCTTACAAGGGTGATATGTAAATCATTGGGGAGGGTGGGGATGGGGGTGGGGGAGGTTACACTACGACCCTCGGCGTGCCTGCTCACAGACATATATATAAAGATGAAAAGTGTGGTGAAGGGACAGGATGTGTAAGGAACGTTTCAAGCAAACATGTCACTTTCTTAGATATAAGAAAAAATAAAGTCTGAACAATATTCAAGAAGGACTTTTTGAATTCCAAGAACACTCTGTTTATTTTGCGTTCTTTTCTTTCAAGTGCGTTGTTATTGTGATCATTTGTGAAATTCTGTCGTTTGTCAGTCACTCTTGTCTTCCTGTCATCATTGCTGTCGCTGTGTTTATTCTGAAAGTCAGTGTTGTTTATGAAGCTTGCTTATAGTATTTGAGCAGTTGTGGGGAGGAGGGGTTGAATAAGGAGTCTTCTTGGTTGGAGAAATATACATTGTAAAGAGAGATGAAAACCAAACTCACAAATGAATATCAACACAGCTTACAAGACCCAGAACACGAACTCCGAACGGGAGTGACCGATTGGTGTACGACACTCTCACGAGAAGAATTCTGCAGTTGTAAAACTGTTAAATAACTGTGACTTACTCGCGATAACTGAGCATACTGCATGGCCCAGCATTTCGCAGTCTTTTTTTTATACCTGCAGCATTTTTTTGTTTTTCTGTTCTGAAACCTTGACACATTGAAGGGTTTGAGGAGGTGTGTAGCAGCCCCAAGCCGTACCTGGAGGTACAACCACCATAAACACACAGAAGAATACTGTTTTTATTTTGTAACTGTACGTTTCAAAATTTAAACCCTCGTTAGTTTTAGTATTATTTCACAATTCTTTGAGCCTACAGGGTCCCCCCCCCCCAGAATAATCGTTTGTAGCCTGACTATTTTGTTCAACTCTTCCTTCCTTTCTGATAAAATTCTATTAATCTTTTTATATTTTCTACGAATTTTAATGCAAATAAAAAAATTTCATAGACGATGGGCATAGCTAAGTATTAAGAATAATACGGACACAGTTTGAAACATACATATTTACGTTTAGACAGAGGTCTACAGCAATAAATGACGTAGCGTATCAGGAGACATTGGTACGTGGAAACACTCTCTGCCTTAGAGCACGACGATATCTCTGACCGAAGAAACGTCTAACATTTCCCATTTATATGTCGAAACGGTAGACGCTGCTGGTCACCCGAAAGCTTTCTCCTCCCGATGTCTCACGTACATCACTCCGAATTCGCCCCTTCCTTTCCCTTACAAACATCCTCACAGGTTTTCCAATTTCCAGTTCACGACTATAAAATCACACATCATATGCAAATTTTATTCCTACACATATTTTTTCCCGCCTCTAACCCTATTTCATATTCGCCTTTTGGTGTCGTGTTTCAGAACACCGTAAGGGGTGGTTGGGTCGGTGGGTGGTAATGGTAGGACATGTTAAAAAATAAAGCAATCTCCGCATTTCCTATTCAACTGACGGCGGAGGTCTGCGGTCACATTTTCAGAACAAATACGCACATGACGCACATATGGATTTAACCAGCAAAAATATAATCACTTCGGCTAATATTTATACAATTTACAAAATCCCATCAAGATCTGACTACTATTATGCAGCAACTGAAAGTCGCAGCTGAGCGGTTAGCATTCCCATTTCGTATTTGGGATGTTCCGACTTCACATTTCGGTCCTGAGACAGACTACCCTAGTTACGATTGAATCTTGTATTACGGTGACTAAGATTCTGATAGCGTCGTTAAATAAACTACATATACAAACTTATATTTTATATTAGCAGTTAATAGGTTTGTCAGTCTTAATTTCTTCAAATTCCCAGTTGCATATGGAACCAGTACAGTGACAACTTCAGAAATTACGCACAGCGTAATATTTCTGGGGCGTTCGCCAGAATTTGATCTGTGAGAAACATGAATATGGAATCATACATGTTAATAGTATATCATGTCTCATTGAATTTGTCGAAGGACAAACAGGTTTATATGTGTAAGTATATTTAAATCTTTAAGAAAATTGGCCTTAGACAGATTCGGCACTACATTTAATAAACAAATGTTTTGATAAGATATTGTAAATGCGTCATATTGTGATTCATAATATTAAAAATTAAAATGTAGTACGCTTAAAGTAGAGAACACATGGCTAAAAAGAAATCGATTACTGATCAGAGGAAGCTACTGTGTGAATAATTTCTAACATGTTCAAAGAAATAGCAGTTCAAATTTCTCCGACTGCAAATTTCCACAACCCACCATGGCCGAGTCCTTGAAGGCTGGAAATCCCCACGTAAAGAAACACGAATTATGTGAATTTTAATTAACTTTTACTTCTCCTTTACGAGTGCCATGTTTGAATAATGATGGTGGTCCGAGAAATAATTAAGAAAAGAAAGTTAAACAGCATTCTCGGATTATGCAATTAATATTCCGCCAGACGCGAATTCTTCTGCAAATGACTAACGATTTCTTTTAAAGCTACTCCCTCGTCTTTCCCTTAAATTCTTACTCACAACTTCTTTTAAAACGAATTCAACAATTCCATACTTACAGACAAGGGGTTAAATTTAAGAAAGGAGTAAATTATAGACGAAAAATGGGTGGAAGGAAGGGTGGATAGAAGGAAAATTAAGTTACAGCTTTTTTCTGCAAGTGAGTAGCGAGAGAGAAGGGTAGCGTAGTGTAGGGTCGAAGAAAGAAAGGGGTGCAAGAATTCTCAACTGTATTTCAGACCTTTCCGCCACTTAATTTTCTTTATCCATTTCTTTATCGTCGTCTATGCTGCTGTTTTTTGTACGTGACAAAAATAACTTTATTCCTTCAACTCCGTTTTCAAAATCCGCCGAATAGATTGCTAACGTGAGGATGAAGACAGCACGTTTCTCAATAACTTAGATATCCACATGCAAATCTCCACGACCCTACTGCCCTTAAGACAACACCACATAATGCTGCTTACTTATCTAGAGATTCTCTTGGCGTTTCAGATAAATCTAAGACTGTATTAAATGTAATGTTGTATTTGTTTCATGTCTGTTAAGTTCAGTTTTATTAAGTGAAAGAGACTCAATAATGTCGTAGAAACGATTTAACTTTTAAAATTTTAGGTTCTTACGGCGGCGAAAAAGAATACAACAGCCTTCTGAGGCATTGCATAGTGTACAGTGGTAGACATAGCCCTGATGATGGAGGTAGTAAGTATGTCCGAAACGTCGGCCAACTTCTACAAGACTACACGGGGCATTATTCCCGAAAGCTGTCTGTCATCTTCTTAACTCTTAAAATAATTTAGTCTTAATTCCTAACGAAAACATGTAGGCCTATTTTCACATCCGTTAACACGAAAGACAGTTTTGTGTTTGTTGGGGTGGAGATATTTAAGCTGGAGCCTGTCTCTGGTTAAACGTTGAAATAACGGCTTATGTATGAAGTTCTCAGTAATGACGGAGAAAGGCAAAATTTTATTTATTTCAAATGAACTACAAATAGATAGAATAGTGCTTGTAATCTGGGTGACAAAAACTTTGAAATAACGAGGTACGTAGAGCAACTGATTAATACGGAATGAAAGAGAAAGCTGATAGAGGCAGGACAGAGATGAAGGAAAGGAGACAGTGTGAGGATTGAAGACACACACACCAAAAAAAAAAACGATTTGCAGACTGACGGGTCCATTCCACAATTTAAACAATATTTGGTCTATAGCTTTCCAATAAATTCTCGTTTGTCACAAAATGGAATACATTTCCATAATTTCTTCCTCTAAAAACATGGCCTCGTCCTCGATTTATAAAATTAATTTTCACTTCTTTATACTCAAGTATTCACGGAATCTAAAGTTATAACTCCAATACACATTAGAGCGATATTTCAGGTTCTCACGGCGGCGATTATGGAGATGGCTGCCTTCTGGGATGTGCCGTGCAATCTCTTACAAACTGACCGATGTTTGAGGGATGCATATTGCCTCTATCAACAGGCTGATGGAGGCTCTGATGTTGGACTCAGTAAGCACCTTTTGAACGTCGGCCAGTTTCTACGAGGCTACATGGCAAAACATCCCAGAAGAAATAATTAGAACTGATTAGAAACTTCGCCGTTCATCATGAAATACGAGGGTGTTTCAAAAAGTATCAGCAAATTGACAATATTTCACGAAACGAATACCCCAGGCATTTCAAACTCCCGCACTGGGAAGATACATCCTTAGAGAAGGTTTTGACACTGCCCAATAAATGGCGTGGCGTACTTAGCTGTTTGCACCGTAGAGGAGCATCGAGCAATCATCAGATTTTTGTGGTCGGAGGGTGTGAAACCTCGTGAAATTCATATAAGAATGCTGCATTGGCGAGAGAAGAGTGTACGAGTGGGTAGATGCGTTTAAAAATGGGCGAACATCAATCTTTGATTACCAACGCACGCCCTCACACCATTCGGAGATTGAGATATCAGATCTTACAACCCTGACCTTGCTCCCTCTGATTATCATGTGTTTGGACCCCTTAAGGATGCTTTGATTTGGGAATGTAGACGAGGTCAAAGGAGCGGTGCATTTCTGGCTGAAGGCACAACCAAAAACATTTTTTTCTGATGGAAAAAAGAAGTTGATGCAACGATGTGAGAAGTGTATTGAAAACGAGGGTGATTATGTATAAAAATGACATATAATTTGTATCTCTAATTAAATTATATATCTCAAAATATTTAATTTGCTGTTACTTTTTTAAACACCCTCGTACTAAGGTTCAGTCATCAATCCACTTCATATGCTCAAAATACATTATGCTAAATTCATTTTACCCACCGATTCTACCAGCTTATATAGTATTTTATTTAATTGTCCTAATAATATTAAGTGGAGAGTTTGCGTTGAGTAGCTTTCACAAGTTCTGAAACTTCAAGTCTGTTAGATGTAGCACAATCTCTTCAGAAGATTGTTCTTAAGCATAGCTAACCTGCGATCTTCGATCACAAGGAGAATCTAAGTTTAAAATTCATACAAAACAACGTACAAACGTATTTATAAAAACACAATCCTACTATAACTTATTTTTATTTTTAAGAAATTACGAGAAGATTCTTGTGACTGTGAACTTCATTTCTAATGTTTAATCTTCAGTTATATCATATAGTTTAATTTAACATATCCGAATCGTCTCTGCTACCAACGAAATGCTTTGACTGTCATATTTTAGCACTTAAATGTAACAATATATGTATTTTAACAACTGGGAGATAAGTTACATGTACATAACAAATTATTGTATATAAATATATATCTCTCACAATGGAGAGGGTTAAAGATGTTAGGTGAATCATAAAATAAATATTGCACCTGCATCTATAAAATTTAAAATCATGAAAACCACAATCATGGCATTCATTTGCATTTCGAGGCTCAGTATGTGGTGGCTCGTATGTCTTATCTGACTGGGACACGAACAATTGTATCAAAATAAACGACCACGAATCTGTGTGAAGTATCGCTGCCGTATATTTGCAACGATATTCATTCGTCAGCTGTTTTTTGGTGAGACATTAAAAAAAATCATTAAATATTTTCTTTCTTTCGAATGATTTTGTTTTTATTTTTGGTACTTTATCGTGAAACTTTAAACGAAATGATATACAATGATGATGAATACCAGGAAATAAAATACATTTTCATTTGAGTGACTTTTAAAAAAACATTTTATTTTAAGGGTCAACAGGCAAGACTGGTGCTTCCTTGCAATAATATGTGTATTTATTACGCTGAAACCTTTTTTTATTGCATGTTATAAATTGTACATCCTTTTAAAGATGAATACATACTGATGAATTCTGTTTTTGTGAATTTTTAACTTAGAAAATATTGGGATTGAAATCATACAGTCAGCCTCTACAAATATATTCACAAATTATTATATCATAACATTTTTATTTGTAAAGATTAAATTTACATTTCATTCTTAACGAAACAGACAAAATAGAAAAATAAGTACTGTAAGAAAACTTTGTCTTTACAGTTTTACTGCGGTGGTGGCAAAGATAACTACGATAATTGACTGCTAATGTATAATTATTTTGAATAATTACTGAGAAACCAACCCCCTTCATTCTCTCCCTCATACCCTAACTCACACAACCACAATAAAGTGGAGTTTTGAAATAAATTAACGAACCATAAATTGAGCTCCAGGCAATTTGTTACGTGAAGATTAAATGTGATGACAAGGGAAACGCTGGCTCCAGCATTCAATTAGCTACGCAACAATGGCTGAGGAACATCATCAGAGCTGAGTTCCCGGGCGACCAGCAATGACAATAAAGCTCGCGTTCGTTTATAATATTCTCTTGAAATAAAGAATAGTCTTTAGCGTACGTTTTGTAAAGTTAACTGGCATTACTGTAAAACGTTTCAATCTACAGCGACTGCTTTTAATTACATAAAATAAAGGAATGGGAAGAAAATAAGGAACAAGTAGAAAGTGTACCATAAAATATATTTTTCGATTCAGAATTTTTATTCTTCGCCTTATTTGTTTAACAATAAAATATAATAAACGAGTGATGTTGACGGGGCATGTAGCACGTATCTGACAAACGATAAATACATGAAAAGTCTTCTGTTAAACCTACTTTTGGGTTCTGGTATCTTGCCCTGTTGCCGACGTTTCAGAGGAACATACACCTGACGGCTGTATTAAACAATAGAAAACCCGAATCGACAGGATTTGATTACAAAAGTTTAACACGCCACCACAGAGCTACTTCGGATTATACTGTTATAGAATTACATTACTTAAAGAAGAGTTTTGGAACACGTGATTTATAAAGTTAGAAATTGAAGTCATTTAAGTAAGATAACAGACGTTTCATTTTACAAACAATTTTTGTTAATTACGAGATTTACAGGTTTCGACACATGCCGTAGACTATACTTTACATGTATCTAACAATTCCTAATACAAAAAAAGACAAGGCCCTGTATTTGAAACTATGCTGTTCTATCAACAATAAATATCTGATAAAATAAGTTACTAGAAAGATGACTACGTTTAAAACACACGTTCACATATTTTTGGTGATAATATTAGTGAAAATAATATAAAGTACCCAAATTTGGACAGGAATTTTCTCTAGTCTCTTTTGTGAATAAGTCGATAAGTAGGTAAGAGTTCATGAATAAATATTATGTTTAAATCATACGATCTTATGTTTTTACATCGTCTGCGATCTATTGGTATACTTGAGTTCACGATACTTCGATAATTCTTACGTAGTATAGATACGACACATTTGTTTATTTCAGCTAGGAGCATTCAGAATGCAAAGGGGCGAAGAACGTATCTACGAATTACAACACTTAAGTCTTCTTTAGATAAGCTTCGTGCTTCAAAGTGTTATAACAAAAATGCCAATGTAATCTCCACATTCCATATACCCCACCGCTAGGATACAAACTTTCAACCAAGCCATCAATTTCTCTATTACTCGACCGCTTTAATCTGCGGTCACAGTCTTGCTTACGACTCTTTCTTACTTTAAAACGTTTCTTATGCTGACTCATAGATTTTCCATTTTCTTATACAGTAGTCAAGACTTGATGAGAAACATAAAGCCGGCAAAAAAGAAGAAGAAGAAGAAGGGGTTGAAGAAGGAGACGGCGGGTGAAAAGAATGAGGGGGGGGGGTGACGCAAATGGAAGTCAAACCGCTAACTATCACGAATCTAATTTTCTCTTGAGATCACAGGACAAAGTTATGGCTTAATGCGAGGAGAGAACTTGCTTAAGATCCTGTATACTTTTCCCCTCGTCCTTCTCGCTCGTTTCTTTTTCTTACGTAATTTGGTGGTATATCAAGGAGAAAAACTTTTTTTTGAAAAATCTCCATTTGAAGAACATTCCCTTAAGCATAAAATGTGATTCACAAAGCCAGAGATCTGAAAGTAAGACAGAAATTCGATTCACCTACACAAAACTGCTTACCGAGCAGCTACATGTTCTCGGTAATGACTCTAGATGACAGAACTCTCTATTTTAAATGTGCTGCTACCATTATCCAGTTTTCAGGAGTGTTCTAAACGAGACAGAGACGAAGTTTTCCATCTGCAAAAATAGTTACAAAATGTACTTTCTCATTCTTTGGTGTATTTATTCTGTATGGATTTTTTTTTTAAAAAAAATCAGGCCTACAGCATCCAAATAGTAAGTTACTGTGAAGGGTGAATATATCTTCTTCAGCTTCATTTATCAGCTCATATGGACCAATCTTCTAATTCTCAGTTTTGTCATATTTCTGTTCTGTAATGTTTATACAGTCTGACCGAGGTTCAGAAAAGACTATGTCTCATATGGCAACAGCGTTTCAACGCATAGCGAGGTACTGCAACCTGTCAGGTCCATGTTACACACTACAATTTAAATGGCAAGGGAAATGCGTTTTAAATACGTCCCAAGAGTCTTATCGTGGACCTCGACTTGTTCGTAGATCCACGAAAAAAATAAATTCACTTATAAGATAGTGTAGTTGCGTCATATTATGACTTATTAAATTAAAATTAAATTATTTGGTTATTCCGTCAAATCACAATGTATTTTAATAAGAAAATTGAAATAATTAAAATATCATTCTGTGTTCCATATCGAATAATCGCTTTACAATTGGAACAGTTTACAACAAAACACAGTTGTGTCTGGAGGTGATCCAGAAGTATTACCGTATCCGATCAAGCTTTAGTACTGAATTGTAAATCGATTATTCGATATGGAACACAGAATGATATTTTATTTTATTTTAATTTTCTTATTTAAATACATTGTGATTTGACGGAATAACCAAATAATTTAATTTCAATAAATTCACTTGTGCAATTTATTGTACAGACATTTTTCATACAAACTAGAGCCCTTGAAATAGATTTACATGTAGATTAAATTCAATAGTTTCACTTGCGGTTCACTTTATATTTCTCCGGGGAGATTTACTTACAGTACAGTTCAAAGTAAACAAAATAATTTATTGTCCGTTGAGTTTTTCTTATCCACTGGCACACTTTATAAAACTACGGTTTGTCATTTTTAGCATACACAACTCTGTGAAGACAAGTCAGAAAATCAGCTTATCCTCGGACAACATTCTGGGCAAACTGGGAGGGAATCATACTTCCCACCAAGGATAAAGTGGTTAATGTGCCCTTACCGAATGCAACGTAACGAAATTATGGCTTAAGCTTTGGGCGCTCAACTGAAAGCCACCTAATATTTACATTTACTGCTGCTCAACTCATTCGTCCAGCTTTCTTAACCCAATTAGGTTCCTTTCATTAGTTTTCCTTTCTATTGAACCTCCTCTCTTTTAACCCTAAATTTTCTATTTCTGCAACCCTATTTCTTCTCATTCTTTAAGACGGTTTTATTTAATTACGGCTATGTGGACCCTCCAGCCTTCCCCCACAGCTTTAATTTCCTTCATCATAACCCTGGCAGGCCTTCAATTAGAACACGGCCCCGCATTTCTCTTTGTAGGTCGAAACTCCTACATCCGGTCTGACCAGACCAGTAATCACAGCAAAGCAGAGCCAGTAGAAGCACGAATTAGTTCTGCATGGGCCGGTCCGCGGAATAACAAGCCTCTGACTAACGCCACCAAATACGAAACCGAAAGGGATAAAGTTACGACGATTAATCGTCACACTAGAATTCCGATAAACCGATGTTGGTTACTTTCGTCTGTATTAACTAACTAACTAGGTGGCTTACCAAACCCGAAGGTTCATCACCGAATTAACCAAAGCCCTCCACCGAACTCTGCTAACTAACTAGATGGCTTACCGAACCCGAAGGTTCATCACCGAATTAACCAAAGCCCTCCACCGGACCCTGTCCTGGGCCAACAAAATCCAGTCTCCTTCAACTCCTATCTCCCATAGATCCCGTCTGAGATTATCCTCCCATCTACGTCTAGGTCTCCCCAGCGGTCTCTTCTCCTCAGGTTTCCCAACCAATACCCGGTGCACATCTCTTGTCCCATCCATGCGCGCTACATGCCCAGCCCACCTTATTCTTCTAGACTTAACCACCCTGATAATATTGGGGGAGGAGTACAGATTTTTAAGCTCATCATTATGCAGTTTCCTCCACGCCCCATCGTCTTCTCTCTTAGGCTTTCTAAACACAGATGCCAAACAAACTACGGTATGTTATATTTCAAAGACAGTTTCAAGTACTATTATTATTATTATTATTAAGTGTTCTGTCTTACGACAGGTCCATTGATCTGCCCAAACAGAGCTCTCCAGTTGTCCCTATTCTCGGCTTCTCGCTTTAATTCCTGGAACGTTAGTACGAATAAAAGTTAAACTAACCAAAATAAATTAGTATTTAGTTATAATTTAGCAAGCAATTGAAAGTATTGCAGTGCAAGCAATCAATTTCCTAAGGTTTAAAACATACGTTTACTGTGAACGTAATTAAATTACTGACGCTAAATCCGATATTTATTGCACATCCATTGCATTTGTGCTTTGATACTTGCTAAACATTACGCAATGCTGACTTACGGGGATACAAAGGCACAGCTCCAGTTGTTCTTGAAATAGGTAATTGGTGAAAGTTAGTGATCAGCTTCACGCTTCGTCCGATTTACCTCCAGGGAAAAAGTCTCCATTACCGATTGGATAGGAGGATGGGTGAGTCCCAGAGCCGGTCTTAACTCGACAGCTAAGAAATTAAACCACTTTTTATCTCTTGAATTACTTTCAATCTAATACAATCCCATGAAATCACTATCTGTCCCATTCAGTTACTTTCAATCCCATTAAATCACATTCAGTCACTTTCAAATTACACTCAATCTCTTTATATACGATTCAATCACTTTTAGTCCAATTTAGTAACAATCGGCTACCTTCAATCCTGTATAAACACTATCAATTTCAATCAAACCAAAATATTTTCAATACCATTCAGCCATTCAATCATTCTCTTACCCCTGCCAGGAATCAAACTCCGGTTATCCAGTTTGTAGTCCAGTCACTTTTCTGACTGTGCTAACCAGCTCGGGAAACATTCTGGAGAAGAGTTTGTATTGTTTTAATTAAATGAGAGTCGGTAGTTACCAAGAAAATTTTAATTTTACTGTGTGCAATGTCACAGATCTATCCTTCAGATCTACGCCTATCGTACGAAAAAATTGGTATGATATACATATGCTATTATAGTACTCTGCTTTACCGACTAGATTGCTGCCTAATGTTACAGCACTTGGAAAATGTATAATTAAGGCTGTCCTAAATTTCTAGAAAGATCAGTACAAGTTTCATTTGACAATTTGGTCCTTTCGCGATTAAGTTTAAACTCTTATTATAATAAATATTGTTGTAACTCTGTTCCCAGATCCCATGAATGCTACTTCGTGGTATGGAGGATGAGCAGCCGATACCAGGAGACGGAGGTTCGCCACTTCTTTCAACTGACAGGATAAACACCGTACCAAAATGGCGGAAGATTATAAAGAAGAATCTAAATATTTCACCTTGGTCACGTCAACGACAGGAATCACTAATGACCTCCAGCATCACAAACAAAATACCATCGAGGTTTTGGAAATGGCTTTCGATATTCAGATTTCGAAAACAGGGAGATGTGCATCATATGAAATTTCTGTCGGCAAAACATCAACACAGAATAATTTCGAGCAGTTCGACGGCGCTTGTCCACGTGATATTCCTCTTGGTGCTTGTGGGGAAGACTGACGGTCTCTGTCCTTCTCGATGCTCTTGTAACGACGAGGCACTGAGAGCGTCCTGCGAAGACGCAGGTCTCGAAGTCGTGCCAATCCAGCTGAATCCAAATGTGAAAACCATCAACTTAAGAGACAACCGTATCGGTGACGTCCACTTCACACTTGGTTTCTATTCAAATCTGCGTTCACTGGACGTCTCGCGTAATCGAATCTCTTCACTGGGGTCTAAAAACTTTGAACTTCAAGGGAAACTGATGAGCCTTAATGTGAGCGGTAACCAGATAGCCAACCTTACGAAATTCACGTTCAGTGGACTCAAGTCTTTGAGAGTGCTGGATCTCAGTGAGAATCTTATTGAATCTTTGGAAGGCGGCGTATGGGAAGATTCGCCAAATTTATGGGAAATGCATCTGCGTACCAATAAGATTATATCGATCGGTGAAGGTGTCTTCGATCCGTTAATTAACCTAAAAGTGCTAGATCTCTCAGACAACCAACTACTTGATGTACCATCGGGTGCTTTAAGACGATTACCATCTTTGGGAACTTTAAATATGAGCGATAATCTCATTGAAAGTGTATCAGGTGACGCCATACCAAATTTACGAGATTTAAAAAGTCTTTCTTTGGCATCGAATGTAATATCTTACATTCATGATGCAGCATTTGATGGACTCTTATCATTAGAGTTCTTGGACATTAGCTACAATAACTTAAGTGTAGTTCCAAAACAACAGCTATCGAAACTGGGAAGTCTAGAAGAAATGGACCTCAGTGGAAACCAATTCACGAGCATTGGGCCAATTGCTTTCCAAAGTCTTTTCGAACTCCGGCGCTTAAGATTGTGCAGACTTCCAAGACTCGAACATGTCGACGTGAGAGCTTTCGTTGACAACATAAAACTTCAGAGCGTCTCCATGGAATACAACGTAGTGCTTACCAACCTTCCAACAAGACTTTTCCATGGCAACACTCTTCTTGCTGACATCTCCGTCCGTGGTAACTCTTTCACACTTCTGGATGCCTCACACTTCCCTTTAGATCAGATGGACTCTCTGCTCCTGGCAGGCAACCCACTGCATTGCAACTGCTCCATGCTTTGGCTATGGATATTGGCACGAAAACAACTTGAGGCAGAACAAAGAAATGTAACATTCCTGCCTCAGTCTGGAGACATGTCACCGACGTCTTCAACAGTATCAACAAAGGAGCAAAACAAAGTTCTTCAGATGGATATTGATGCTATCAGATGCGCAGGTCCAGAAACTGTTAAAAAGCTATTGTTGGTTGATGTACCAGAAAAAGAGGTACGTTGCGACACGTCGTGGCTGGCTGTCATCATTGTTACCGTTGTCGTATTATCATTGTTTGCAGTGATGTGTGGTTTTCTTGTGGTCTTTGGAGGCGACAGATTTTGCAAGAAGCCTGACACACTCACAGAATTACCCAATCATCATCACCATCATCAAAATGGTGCCATGCTTATGTTGATGCCGAAAAAGGATAATATGGATGGTTTGGAGGACTTCATGCTGAAAACGAAGGATCCCGTGGTGAATGACGTGAAGTATCGTCATCAACACTCGTTAGCGACTTGGGACCCTATTAATAAAGGCATTCGCGTTCCAGACAATAGGTCTCTTGGGATGTACCAGAATCAATACAGTGTGAACGGTGAACAGCACAAACCAACACATATTGTTTACGTGTAGACTGGGAGATGTGTTAATCTAGCACAAAACAGAGACCCAGAGAACACTTCAATGAACGTTCAGATGGAAAGAGAGATGTTTAAACTAAACAAGTGGGTGGCCTACTGTGGAGGCTGGAACAGTTTCTAATGTTTCACGATCAAAATTTCAAATTAAGAAATTCAGCAGTGATAACAGATTCCAATAAAAGTGAATCTGTGGATTCTGAAGTCAAGGTTGTCATTAAACAAAAGTCTTTCTTTTTATATATATATACTGTGGAATGTCTGCCCTTGTAGTTAATATTAAGGAGATTAAAGCAACGTGAAAAAGGTCTAACTGATCTGCGTGACCAACATTACTATCCCGACTATCATTAAAAGTTTATCAAAGAAACTATAACAAATTTGGTTCGTACTTCCTTCATACGACTTAATGTGAATAACCAGTGAAATAATATTCTATAAATATAAATTGTAAGAATATAGATTATTTGCTGTTCAAACTTATGAGAAGTTCAGTGCAAGTACTATTTTCGGATTACACCGTGTTTTGGATTGCATACGTCATTTTCTGTTTCATTTCCACGAACGACAGTGCTTACTCAAAAGCATTTGACTTACTACATTTATGGATCCTGTTGTGTAAGACCATCTGCGAATGAGCAAATATGGTTAATAAGTATACTATATGAAACAATATAGGAAGTACACATTCAGACTCTCAGCGTTATTACATCGCCTTTAATTCCCACACTCATATTATCTGTATTAATAAACATTTTAACGTAATCATGTTCTGAAACAAACAGATAAATATGAGAAAGATTTTGTTATATTTCGTTTTGCCAGACAGTTAAATGTGAGGCTAAAATAAAGTTTCATGATATAATTCTCACGTAGATGCAAATGTTATGCGTCCTTTTTCAACTTAGTCACAGTGTATATGTGCTCCTCATAGTTCCGGTTCATTAATTTCTTGCAAGACCTCAATATTAAATATTAGTGAATATCCCTTATTATAGTGTGTAAAGAATAATCTTTATAAATACCACATATGGTGTTTATAGAAGCGAATGGTGCATACAAGTTATGGTTATTGATATATTCTTCGATGAGCATATTGCATTGGCTGATCTATGGTGAAGAATAAAATAAAGTCTTAACACTGATGCAATATGAAGCCAAAATAAAACACGAATTTGTGAATAACGTATATATTTATATATATATTAAACTGTGCAATATTGATATGTAAAGATGCATAGGTCTGACACAGCGGTAGTTAATGTATACCGACATTTGTATTGTTTATATATTAAAAAAGATTACTGTTTCAAAATTTTCTTAGTGCTTTTCGTAAATAAACTATCAAATATAGTTTTACCAAAGTCAGGTAATTTAATGTTTCTGCAGCTACGTTTTCAACCAATTTAATTTGAGTCTATTAGACATCTAAATACATCTAAAGAAGTTCTTCCCTCCAATTTACCTGATCGTGTATGCATGTGGTTGGAGTGAGTAATGTGCCTCAGAATGTGCATAAGTTTCTTTCGTAGCTCCTTTCAAATATTAATACACGATTATACTTCGAACGTAATTCAAATTCAAATCCGCAAAATAAAACTTACGTTCCAGTGACCACTCAGTTGGAAATCTAATACAGAAAACAAATTATGTAACAGCGATTAGAAGTCCTATAGCGAAATAAATTAAGATATATTCTGCTATTTGCTGTCCATTTATCAGTCCTCGTGTTTTAATATTGCTCAAACAATCTTCTTTAAAGCTGAATGCAAGGATGTTATTAAATATTCAACACATATGACATGTTTCAAAATGTAGTTTTGTATCAGACTGTGATTAAAACACAAGTAATTTTTAGTCATGAGATATGAAGAAAAATATGTAACTTGTCCTTGGTTCATACGCGCCAATGCGGCAGCAGATTATACAAAATATAACTAAACTGTGGATCGGATATATGTGGAACCAATCACTTCAAAAATACACAGAAATTAAAAACATAGTATTGAAATTCGGATTAAAATTTCGCGTATGCAGTAACCGCGTGGTTTTTGGATTAAATATAAATTTACGTATTTCACCACTGAAGCTTCTAACACTAAAGAGTTTCATTTTTTTATAGATCAATATAACAATTAAGTATTTAAAATAATTATATTGGTTCTGTGCATACATTCATTCACTTGGACAAATTAGGAAGTGTGCGTTCCTCATGCTCTACATTTATTAAAAAGGGAAATAGAATATGTTGCAGGGGAATTCGGATAACAAGATGACATTATAAAAGATTAGTCAGTGTCACTAAAGGTGACATTGAATAAACGTTTACTTCAAAATATTACCATTGTGTAATGGATTATAAATAATACGTCAGTCTTTATGAGAACGTGTCACATTAAACTAATCATCCTTCTACATGCAACACATGTTTCGACACAAAAGAAGAATGGCAGTTTCATTTAAACCTCTGGTAGTTTCATCATCAGGTAGGCCATCACATACAACTGTTTCTTAGCTGGAATATGTCTTAATCATCAAGGTCGAAAATATTTGGTTCATATCACCACTGGGACCCCTTTTACACCCTGGTAAGCTGTTGATTAATTTACATAATTTATGCAATCTTTTACGCTTTACGGTCTAAATTGGTAAGTGACAAATTCTAAAACTTTAAAATTCTAATATGACACAACAAAACCTAATATTACTATTCTTCGGTGTCTCAACAATTCCGCAAACAAAACGGTATAATGCCACCAAGACCAAAAAGACCAAAAGTACTATTATATGAATCTAAATGCAAAATTACGATTACATTATAAAATAAATAATAAACAATAATGCGTTTTATGACGTCTTCGCATTTCAACAATTTATAATTAACATTTTGATATTACGATTTTAACATTTTTGAAGCCAGGGATGAGACCACGAGTAACTAAGTTGTAAAAGAGGCCCTAATTGATGGTTCGTATGGACTGAAATATAGTGGGTATTAATAACAGAACTCAGCTAATAAATAGTTTTGTCTGATGGTTCAATTAATGTTAAAGCAACTGGATGATACGAACGCATGGAACACAAATACAAGTGCAATATCCCCATCGATAATTTACACGACAAATAGATAGTTTGAAACATTTTAAAAATAATACACCATTGCATAACTTTGTAAGAAATTCCAGATAATGATTATTCACCTTAGGTTTTGTAAACTAAAAAGGACGTTCATTATAATCCTAAAAATGCTCCATTTATCAAAGTTGCGTGTTATTTTAAGTTTGGAAAATAATCACAGTAATGTTACACTTACATGTGTATACCTTTTCCAGCGATATAAATACATTATCGTTTTATATGAGAAAATCATAATGCGTATGGGAAAATTAGCTTTTATATTTTGAATTCTTATTCATAATTTAAACCTTGACATTTTCTACATTAGCCCACTCAAAAGTGATGAAGAAGACTGACATCTTTATTATCCATACAGTGATTATAAATAATTTTCTTGCAACTAAACCTTGAGATCACAATTTTTGTAAAACATTAAAAACTGTGTTTAGGCCTAGATATAAAGCCATAGTGTCAATAATTTATATTTGTGTAAAACGAATAGTTGAAACGCATAATCACACAACTCTGTCGATTTTCTTCAGTAGCGTGATTGTCTTACATAATGATTATAAACTAAAAATACAATGTATTGAAATATTTTTAACAATATGTATTTTTAGTGTTTTATTGATTGATTAAAATTAGCAATAATTCTTGTATTTTATAAAACTTAACTGAAGGGTTCAGCACTTTAAAAAGATGGAAGGGGGAGCTTGCCTCAAGGAAGTCAGAATGTAAATGAAATCATATAACACATACAAAGTTTAATTTCTACAAGTTTCAAACAACATATGTAAACGTCCCGTAAAATTTATTTCCTATATTGCAACAATCGAGTGGACAAACTGAAGTTTGTATTATGTACACTCTTTAAATAAATCTTGCGTGTTCATAATCACAAACTGCACAATAGCATCAACAAACGGAAGTTAACACAATGTTAAAGTCACCTCATAATTGTATTGCTTTCTTCATAAAGTAAAATATAATTTTGAACACCCTGGCCTAGACTGAATCTTACGTAGTATGTTTCAAAACCTTTTCTACGACATGAATTGAAAACTACATAGACATTTAATATGTCGTCGCGTAAATAGTTCTTGAATAAAATTTCTTTTCAAATTTCAGTTTACCTATCTGTATTGTTCCTTGTAGTATTTTGAAGTAACTCCATCAGGACTGCCTTCAACTTACATGTCAAGTGTTGAAGAGTATTTATCCACAAAATATAAATAATTTGGCTGTGTGATAATGAGCTTTCCATAAAAGCTAAGCTAATTATGCGATATTTGAGTTCTAAATCGAAACTAAACAGATCGTAAGAAAGAGGCACACATATTCTAAAGCATAAATTGATAAATTTACATTTTCGCATTTGAATTATTTAGGCAGAAGTAAAGTAAATGTTTCAGTTTAACTGTTGTGATATGACGCATTTGTGTGGAAATTTTTATCATGTGCCTCGTGATATTTTTATAATATACCGTGTCTTCCTGTACTTCCGTCTGCAAAAGAAAGTAAAGTTTCTTTGCCTTACGTACTCTTGTCAGTATCCAAACAACCACAGATAAAGTGTTTGGCCCGCACTTAAACCGCAGACGATGGTTCAAAGGAAATATTGTTCCCCTCTTAATTCGTGAAATATAATTCTATTCGTCTCTTTTGTAACGCAGGAAATTTTAATATTTATGTTACAATTGAAAGTTTATTACTTTTCCTTTCTATATTAATGCTGCTACAAATAAAATGCATGCATATATATCGATACATATAGCTTATATTAATAAACGTCATACAATATGACTTAAAAAGGTTTGTAAGTGATATAAATATGTCGACACGAACGAATTATCTAATCTCATACCCCCACTTTTACCTTAAGAAAGAGTTATTCTTTGTTTTTTAACTGTTATATGATTTTCTGATAAATATTAAACACTACAACAACTGAACCAACAACTTAAAAGATACGAGTATTACTTCTAAAAAAAATACACCCGTATTATTTTAGAAATTACTGAAATAAATGAAGTCAAACTCGCCCTTCTATCCGCAATATAAGCCAGCTGATGATAATTAGTCGTGTATTATGCTGTGATTTTTCCATTTGTTCTTGCTCCAGCTCAGAGAATGTGTACCAAGCAATCTCGGTATATGCAATATTTATTGTGAAAATTTAACAAAATGTGTGACGATAATTATTTTGAAAATATTATATAAAAGACATGTAATATATAAGTATTATATAGACTGTATTACTTGGGTTGCATATTGTTAAGTTATATTGTAACTAACCTCTTTTTGAAATAAAATAATACACCAAGTTATAATTAACAATAATAATTTAAATTTATATGTATCTGATCTTTCTGACTACCGCCCTTCGAATATCCTACGTACGTAGGAACTGTCGCAAAATACAGATGAATACTGATATAAATAAATCCATTTTTATTACAGATCACTATGGTATAAAACATTTGCGTTTCCAATTACTGTTGGCGTAGGTTTTCATATGCACCATGGGATTGACTTTTTGGCAGCATCAGAATATTCCAAAAATGTAGGATCGATTTAATAGCCATTCTGATATTATCTTCACAGAGTTCCAGGGATAATTTACGACTCCTACTTTCAGTGCTTCAATCTGCTTGCCTTTGGTGAAGCTAGCAAGAAGCAGGAGCTAAAACATTTTGTAATTTAGAGATCCATTTCTGTTCACAATTTCCGATATTACAAATTCTATGATAACTTTATCATATATTACCTTAAAATTTTTAATCATCGCCAAATTAAAACAGTTAACACATAATAAACATTTCATATGGAATTTTTAGTTATCGGTCAATTTAGTATTGGTTACCATACAAAATTTTACAGTCACTTGAGCTAAAATTGTTTTACGAAGTACAAAACCCTACAAATTTCCACGTGTTTTCACGATGTAAAACACCATTTTACATTTTATAGACCCTACATTACTTTGCGTACAACATTGCTGGCCTCTAGTGGCATATTTTCGTACCAGTCTTGATTAATGTTCTGTCATTTATTTTAAATCTCTTAGTGAGACTATACTCGTATTCCCAAACAAATTATATGATGATACGAACAGAACGTCTTACTTATAAACTTCAGATGGGTTTTCTACTATAAATTATTGAAGATAATCATGGGTGATCTGCCGAATTTTAGTGTCCCGAATGATTTGGTCTTCTTATTTTAATTCATGACACTTTCTTAACAGCAATGATGACTGGAAACGATTTAAATGGAGGATGAATAAAACAGTAGTTGCTTATCTTACTATGCTGTGTCAGTATTAGTTTGTAGATACGGTGTCGAATGATCCACTTTAAAGCTATATCAAACGACTGTGGGCCGCGTACTTCGTAGTACACACCTCCTCCAATTGTTCAATGTGTCTACTCTGTGGCATGGTCTGAATACAAACGAAGGAGTCCGTTAATTTATAGCCCTGCTGGCTCACAGCCAGCCTACGTCGCTTCTTGGCCGATTTCTAGGTTGTCTTCTCCTGACTTATCCAGGCTCAGGAACATACTTATCACACAGGACGTTTCAATTTAGTACTGGTTTCAATTCAAGCTTCCAATTAGCAAAGCAACACACAGAGACAGTACGACTGGTCTGCTATGTTCTTAAGTCTCAGGTTCTACACATTTCCTGTTCAGATTAAATTCTCGATACTTATTTATACTGATAATTATTTTTTGGATGAAAGTGTCCATGTCAAGTACTGATAATTATTTTTTGGATGAAAGTTTCCATGTAAAAGTTCTGAAACTGTCTGATAAATCTTTTATCCTTCGTCATCCAGGTTGTGTTAGTATCACCTCTCCTTATTTATGCAGTTTTCTCAGAAGCATTAAAATCTCTTGTAGTTGACACACATGAATTTAGAATTCGGAGGATTATCCAGTGTTACGTTGTTTCAAATCACTTGTGAAACTAGCACTTCCGTACACCTTCCATATAAATTTCAGAAATCAAGTTCTAACGATTTATCTGTTATCCTCCTATTAAAATACTTTTCGCAGCTGCTACACTGCCATATTCCATCTTCAAAATCCTAAATATTACGTACGTATATTGCAATTATTTGTAGGCTATGATCAGAAGCAAACAATTGTAACGTTCAAATAAATAGAACAAGAGACCATTTAAAAGAAAACACCAGAAATTACATCACGAACACAAAAGAAATCAATTCATTTCCTTTGTCAAGAGTAAAAGGCCTGTAACAGGAGAGAACTAATAAAAATGTACAACACAGAAAATGTACTAAGATGAAACAGAGTAGAACAAAATTAAATTAAAACAAATAATCAGTCCAGACACTTTCCCCGTGTAGATAAAGTCAAAGGAGACATTGTATTTCCTAAAAATCTTAAATTACAGTATA
This sequence comes from Zootermopsis nevadensis, assembly GCF_000696155.1. The sequence continues at coordinate 1,105,204 of NW_019059701.1, read as the reverse complement.
TTCCGGTTAAACTGGGAAACATCGGAACTAGAACACTCTGGCCCAACTAAGCGGTTGCCCCAATTATGGGAAAGGTTTGTTGTTTAAGATTTGTCCCAAATAAACGGCTGCCCCGATTAGCCGATGGCCCAATTAACCGGAACCTGCTATATCTCCAAAAAATCTGCATGTTTAACTTGTAGTAATGGCACACCTAGTCGAAGGACTGTGCCTTGAAACATTTTTTCTCTTCGTTTAAAGATCATGCAAAACGAAAAAAAAAAAATACTTTCATAAATTCTGCATTTAATATCGCATGTTTTACCTTGCACCCCCCCAAATAACAAAACCCCTTCCAATTAGAGAACTTTATAAACTACTTAGGCCTCTGGGTGCTGAGAATGTTTTTAATAAGCGGGACAGAGAGTTGGGGAAATGCGCAAACAGTCATTAAGATAAGACAGCCCCCTTAATACAAGACTAGAATGTAAACTGCATTTAATTTTAACAATTTTAACCAATGCTTGTTGTAAGATAACCATCAATGCCTGGCTAAAGTAAGACATTCTAAGTTTACTGCTGCGTGATGCGTGTAGAAGAAAGCTGCCTTAGGGCTACCTGGTAAGAGAAAGTGACCTTATAAGTGTTTTTCATACAGAAATGCAAGTATTTGAAATTCAAACATTTACAGAAAGAAATAAAGAAGAACTACAAAACCAATTCTGGCTCGAAAATAACAGTGTAACTTTTAATAATTAGGACTTATCATTGAATTTTATATGCCAACTTAAATAGTTAAAGGTGTCTGATTAAAATTATAGTCAAGTCCATATAAATAAATATTTGTTCGGCGTATTTCCTAATCAGAATAGTTTCAAGCAGGTGCTTTAAAGACATTGTTTTTCAACTCAGCTTTAGAGTATGACAGTAAGATGGTCCAATTTCATCAAGAGAGACTGTACTTGAGAGAAACAGCTACTTAGTTACTTACGTAGTCAGCTAATTAGTCAGTTTGTCAAAACTTCAGGCTGTCAAGCGCACTTATCCATTTACTTATGAAGACTGACACGTCAGCTCATAATGAAGGCCGTGGTTCGATCCTTCTGAGTTTCGCAACTCACGTCATGTCTAGTCATCGGAATAATAATAATTTGACAATATACGTACATTTATTGAGTAATGCTTGCCACTTATCCAATTCCTATAACACAAACTTGAATGAATGACGTCACTACACGACCTTGGAAAGTGAGGACCTTGTCAAGTTAACGTAACAAGTAATGGACGGTAAGAGACGGAGCACGTGCCAAGTCAGCGATCGAGCACTGATAATTAAGTAGCATTCAATGAAAGGCTGTGTGGTCGTGGAGATGCAACTACACACATTCTTGACTTTGGGACAAAATGGAGATGAGTGGCCGTATTCGCACCAGAGGCGTCGGCCATCTGTTGCCTTGGAGACGGGAGCTCTCCGGAGTAACAATCGACGCGATATCAAATTCTACTGGTTTTAAAAGTTCGTAAACAGGTCATTTACGGTGTATCAAAACGTTTCTGATGTAATTTCAAAAAGATGCAGGGATATTACTCGGTTTATGTTGGGAATGCGTTTAGAGAAACGACAGAAATAGAAAAAGATTTTGTCCTGGGTTATTCCTCAAAAGCAAATTATATCGGACAGTCAGCTTTAAAATAAAATGTATTCCCCTAATATTTATTTCAATGAGGCGAAGTTCTCTTTCAGAATCTGAGGGTTTCCTAGCTGTTTAAGCCATTCTCCCAGTTAACGAGATGAGAGAAGTTCGTTACGGCTTCCACAACAGCCTCCCCGCAGTATTGACGGCTGCCCCAAGCTATTACAGTCAAAATGTATTTACTTAAGACACCGTTTTAATATCATCTTTCCATCTACTTCTACGTTTCCAAAAATCAATAAAATCCTCTCGGGCTCTCAGTCGTGTCTAAATGTTTAAAATTCGCCGACGTTTCAAAGATCGTATCTGTCCCCATCATCGGCGCGTCTGGTGTCAGAACTGGATGCTATATAAACCCCGCAGTGTTAATTTCTCCGAAATTCTTGACGAATGCAGAATATTACAAACATATAAACAAAAATCACAAAGGATCGGTTTGAAAATACGTAATAAACACTGAAGCACGCCTTTTCGTCCTCGCTTGTTCTTCGTTAAACCGCTTTTGCACAAAAAAAACAATATCGTCCAAATTTGTCACATCCTGTGGAGTCACACCTACTACAATGTTTAAGTCGTGATTCATTCCGTTTCATGAAGTTTTACACATTACAAAAACTTGCAGCTGACTGAGAATGCAGGATACAATGAAAACAGAATTAACGTGGGACTAGATGCGCAGTTGTTGTGATTGAATTATTGTGGGTCATAGGTCACGATGAGTCAAGCGTCACAAGGAAGTTCTGATTAGTGTTTGTTTCGTTCTAATAATATCCGCCTGAACTACAGAAACGTACGCAAACCACACGCTACGGATATAGAACACATAATTACTGCCACAATTCAAAATACCGAAGCACACGGTGACTGAGACGGAGTTGAACTCAGTGCAGGATTAAGACAGAAGAACTTAGGAAATATATGCATAGTGTAATTTTTCGGGTGTTGGCCATAATTTAAACTTGGCACCAGTGACGTCAGAGTTGTCAATGGCGTTCACATGTTATGACGCCATCACTTAGCATTCTCCCTCCCCATGGCAACGAAGACAACCAACGTAAATATAATCTGCATTCATACCGAGCTATACCGAAAAAAGTGGTTTAACGCTTCTGTAAAGCGGTCGTAAAGATTGCCCTATCCAAATTAAAATTAAAGTGTCTCGGTAGTTTTTCTTAAAGTTTGTCGGTTATCGAGTCGATGTATTAGCACAGGACTGCGAGCACACTTATAAAGGAACAAGGACATGGTGCATATTCACAGAGATCATAACGCATCCCCGAACCAAGCAGATGATCAATTTTCAACTTCTGATTAATGTTTGTGCTCCAAATGCTGTTACTAGGGGTACATCACACTAAATGTAGATTTTCGACGGGACGTGCAAAATTAACTATACAAAGAAGGGTATTAAGCTACTGTTAAACAAAAAAAAGTTCATTCCCGTCAACTTTGACGGGCCATACTACGTTGGTACGTATAGTATCAACACCGCTTACTGGCGGTTACGAAATACTCAATTTATAATTCCTCCAAAAACACTACAACCAAGCTGATTCACGGGTAATCCATTGGTGATCACTTAGGTCTACACTATTCATATATTTCACAGCACTGTGGTAACTATAGTTACCACCTATTTTACGTTCAGTAACTGCAACTTTTTCACAATGTGTACTCACTACTTTCACATGATTTTCAAAATAAACAACAATTTTTTTCCCCTTAAACAGCATTAACCATTTGTTACTTTTAATAGATACGTGTCGTGTTTTCTTCGCGGTATCGACTGGGTTTTTAATGTTATTTAAATGAACGCCGTACTTTAAATGTTTAAACTACAAATATCTCATTTGAATCCGATTTGAAAAAGGCAAGCTTTTTAATATTCTATGCGACAAAGGCCATTTCACTTAAAACTACGTGAGTCCAACTGTCGGACAAACGGTGATTACTTAAGCTCCAACAGCATTACTCTATCGAAAGAGAATTCCACCTGCCAACTAAAACATCTGTAACCTAGAAACCGCAGAACAGAATAAAATAAAACATTGTCTCACGAATATGTCATAATTTTGACAATCATAATGTAAAATATGAGTATAGTCTGCTAAGGACAGTTAGTGTTCCCTCGGTAAAACCCTTGTACTGTCTGATATCTGAGTTTTGAAACAACAGAACAAAAACCTACAGAAAGGAACGAAGAATACGTAAAATGATATAAAGAAAGAAAATTAATACTCCCAGCCCACCTATACCTACTTCAGAGCAGTCGGCCGTATCAGGTAATTACAGTATTCAGCAGTGAGAAATACAAGATAGTAAGACACATTACTGCACAGATACGTCACGCGTGTGTACATACAATCAGTCACAAAGTTTATACTTCATTCACCCACTTAACACACGCTAAGCCCATTAAATTTTTAACTTAATCATGAAAAGTCACGTGGAGGTTCTTGTAACGTGAACCAATCAGTGTGTTTGATGCACTCACAAATTGTACTTCGACGAAATTCGGAAACGCAAATGCTCTGAAGTCAAGTAAAGATAAGAGTTGTGTGTGTTTAGGCACCGTGAAATAAGATGGTTTAACAATCCATGCATTTTAATCTCTACATCAGATGGATTAATCAGCTAGTTTTGCGCTCCGGTCGAGATCATTAAGTGGAAATATGAATTCCGTCTCTGCCTGGAGTCGAACCCCGCTTACTCAGACCGAATGTCTGATACTTTACAAAGTGAATTATAGGGTTCAAGTCATAACAAACAAATGGCATTTAAGATTTAAGTGCAATCCTAGTATAAACGTTGTGTAGTTCTGTTGTTCTATGTGGGGGTGTGACTCGTTGTGATGAAATGGCAATATCAGTAATTATGGAGATATACGGTCCCACCTAAATAAATGAATAATAAAAATAATAATTTATTTTGTTCGCGTTCAATTGTAACACTAAAGGCATTAACGGGATAGAATTTATATCCTACACGGTATATAATTCACAAGTTTTTATTTACCATTTACATAAATAGATTATTGTACAGTTATCAAAGAGTTTTCGAAATAAAAATAATTGTGTGAAATTCAGTACGGTGAATCGTATGATCAATTTTGTGTAATATATTTTATGATAAATATTAGTATTTCTTTTCACAGACCATTATTATTATTAACATCATCATCATCATCATCATTATCACTCTTTAAACACATCTAAGGCCAAGTAAACTGTGTGTATATATAACAAGGTACGAAGTCGTCGCCACGCTCGGTTAGGAAACACGAAGGTTCGAACCAAATCTGCCTCCCACTCTCGCAGACAACAGTAAAATGTTTCTCTTCTTATTCCCTGGACATAGTAGGTAATAATTCCTGTACCGATCTCGAAATAATTTCAGATCCTCCGATATATTACACAGCAGAGTTTGTATTTCATTCGAACATTTCTAGTCGACATAGCGTTGTTAAATGATCTCTGATCTAACTGAAACTTATTTCCTATCCAATTTTAATCTGCTGTGATGAAAACATGTATCTGTTCTTATATCGTTCGTTCTTTGAAATGTTAAATTTGTAGGAAAATATGTGCTGCAGACGTAAACTGTGGAAGAGATTCAAAGAGTGAGTCATACTGGCTTCTTACAGGAACCTTGTTCAGTTAGTGCAATTCTATGGCAATGTACGTATAATTTCCACTGTCAAGAAGCCTCGAATAGGAAGTAGGATTTGATGTTGAGTAAATACCAGGAAAGTTTTCCTTCATTTATCTCAAACAGTAAACAAATTCATATCAGCACAGTCTGTGTTTCTAAACGTCTTTGCTCGTGCTTAGCATCAAAACTGTTAAATCTCCTTCCACACAGTGTCGTTCGCTAGTTCTTTTCTCCAGTAGTTTAAGGGCACAAGTTTGGGAAACTGTTTCTTGCAACTAAAATAACTCATCTGTTATCGTTTATTACCTAAAAAGTACATTTACAGTGACGTGATGGGTAATTCTGCTGTTATGCAGTTAGATTGTTTTTTAACCAAGAACGACCTTCCACTTCTAATTCTGGGAAACAATGGCTCACGTAATAAGTAATCGGCTGACCTCCAATTAGTATCACGGTATTCTTTCGACCAGGATTTCTTACAGAAGCACGGATTTTTATTGAAAGACAGAACATCGGCGTTCGTCGGTACATTGAAATCAAGTTCTTTTCTACACAATAAGTAATTATTTTCCAAGTGTGGAAACAGCAGTCACGTCGTGTTCGGCCTTATCTCTGCTATATCAACAACCGCACAGGCTATATGGTGTCGACTGACGCGGAAAGGCGAAAGGTAACAACTCCTTTCACATTCGAATCTTCTCCACATATGCAGCTGAAATACAGTCGTCAGTATTCAAACAAGGCAGTGAAACGTGCAAATGCTTGTCAACTGTGATCTCTCTGCCCCCTAGTTCTTTGATATAACCAGTAACCCTTCAGATGCAGATATTTTCAGCAGAAAGATGTTCTTTTGTTTGACATTTTTGTGGGGATTCATAAATTCTATTTGTGGAATTCTGTATACAAGGTTCATAGAATTGTATTTTCAACTGATATCTTACACCAAAAACACACTGAGAAAATATTCCCCCTTCAAAATAACAGCTGCGCTTATAACATCAGTTCTAAAATGCCACCAAGAGGAAATTTCTCGAATTACTTGAATTTTGAAGTAAACAAAATTTAAGGCAAAAACTTCGCACCTCACAGCGGCAGCACGGTGTAAAACGAGTCTTCGATCGCGAGGACATCAACCAAGTCGGGGTCCACTCGTAGCCATTTATAAACTGATACTAAATTTCATATTTCCAAGACAAAATTAGGACAACAAATGTAAATTGTGAGGGACGTATGAGTAAACTGAACTCTTTTCTTTTCCTTTATATGGTTTTATACAGTACACAACACTCTTCTTCCGTTAAATAACACAGGCAAGATAAAATTTACGTCACATTTCCATAAAAAAATCCTTCCCTGCAGGCACAATCTTACAACGTAAGCGCACTCTGATTGCGACCTTGAGAGTCCTTGTTCCGCCATGTTGATGATCGTCGTGTTCTATTGCATGAGACCAGTTTACTAGAGGCCAGTGTTGCAGTGGCCGTGGTAACAGGATGGTTGTGGCGTCGCTTTGCTCAAGGTTTAGTGAACAACAAAGCATCATACAAACTTTCAACAGGTGAGCCTCGATAATTTTGTTCCAAACGTAGAATTTTAACATATGTTATCCAAAGAATAACAAATTGTTTCTGGAGTCCCAATGAAAGGTTGACCAAAATACGCAAATATACAATGAGTTCATACATCGACTTCGTATACTAATTGCTTTTGTACATTTACTAAGCGAATTTCATTCAAATTTTATTTTTAAACTTCTGTACTAAGAAGCTGTGGATATAATTTAATTTTGAACGGTTGTTGGGCCGAATTATATCTTGAGATGTCTACTCTATCAGTTTTTAATGTCGAATTTTATCCTGAGATTTCTGTTCCATAGAGGGGCCTGTAATGTAAGTTGTGGGGGCGAATTTCATTTTTAGGTTTTCGTACCATAAAGGTGTCTATACTATATGACGTGAGGGAGAGTTTAATTTTGAGGTTTGTGTTCTATAAACTGTGGGCGATATTATACATTTATAGATCCGATTAATTTGTATAAGTATAGCAAGAAATATTGTTCCATGTCATGTACAGGCGTATAGACTAAATACAAAGGAAAACAATGCAATTAGGTACACGAAAAATTATTTGTTCCAGCAACAAATTATAAATGATGATCAGTGGCAAGATTTCAAAGAAAGGGTTTGGAAAATATGTACTCCAAGATGAAGTAACTTATCCCTTGTAGTGCTATAAAAATGCATGACTGAATTTTATCGGACACGTATTTGTGTGATTGGAAGTTCGTGTAGGAAACGTTTACCGAGGCCAAATTTGAATTCAGAATAATTTGTATGTGGACGATGCGAGATATATAAAGATTTCCAATATTTGAACCTCTGCAAGACATGTACATTATCATATTTTTAGTGGAAACAGAAACACCTAGTACGACTGTGGAAAAACTTTGGTAGCAGCTTATACCTGGTTACACAGCTGATTGATGCACTTGGGGATTGCAGAGTTTGTAGTTAATACCTTCCCAGTCTATCAGTCTTTATTGCTGATTATGCAAAACACTTTACAAAACTACTGATACGCTTTCAATGAGAATATAAACCGACTACAGCAGTGATTCCCGAACTGTATTCCACGAAACGCATGAGTTCAGTCGTGGCTTCCAAGCACTGAACTAACTAAACCTGCAATACGTTAACCGCACATTAACCGCTTCATCACTAATACATACTACGTCACTGATACCGAATTACCACAGAAATTTTGTTTATTCTGACCGGACCCCAACACAATTTCATTCCTTCGAGAAAAAGTCGTTTTTGATATGCTTATAGTACCTCAGCTGGTTAAGAAATTCATTGCATTTTATACAACTTGTAGGTTAAAAACCGTGCTCACAAGAACCCACTATAGCCAGTCGAATACAGTCCCACGTTTCTTCAAGATCCATCAATGCTTTGGTTTCCCAAATAGCCTCTTCCCTTCAGATTTTCTGACTAAAATTTCGTTGGGTACATTTCTTCTCTCCCCCAAGCATCTTTACACATTTACCACACGTTGCATAATCCTTGATTTTATTACCCTCTCAAAGTTTGTCGTCACTTAATTTAAAATACTGTCACTATTATCAAGAAACTTTGTTGAAAGATTAATCACAGTTTTAGTTTCTTGACCTGATTTCTAGCACAAATAACTAGAGAACCCTGTAATAGTTGTAACAGTGATTGCTAAATGAAGGTCACTTCTTACTCGCGTACCTTCAGTGGGCCGATCGCTATTCTATTCCCATTCTCATATTATTGACTGAATACATTGATTTTCATGTATATGATTAAGGTTATGGCTCGTTATTCAGTAGGAATAAACGTGTTTAAAATATTCAGTATCAACTTGCAATCATGCTCAGACTGGCTCAGGAAATTACTTAGAAAGTGCAACCACCAGACCGAGAAGAACTATCTGTAAAAACATGGCCGATCAAGGGATATGAATGAAGGACTGTTAGATTAGTTTCCACAGTGAACAACTTGTCTTGAATTCCACGTTATCATAGGACTGAAGTTTGTGGTGTCTAGTGACTTGGTACGACCTCATACCCTGGATTTGATTCTCAACAGCGAAAAGTAACTTAAAATGAGAATTTCTAAGAATAAAGCGTGATATTATATGTCCTTCAAATGCTTGAAGAAGGCCAACACGAATAGTACATTAATAATTACGAAATTAAAATTCCAAGCATTATTAGTTTAGTGCTTACGATAAAGTATCCAGATATAAGCTGAAAATTTCGCAGTTCTCAACATAAATGTTTCGAACCAGATTTATATGCACGTTATTTCACTCTGTTCAATCCTGAGTTCACTGCTTCATTACTAACCACACCACACACCAAGCTGAAACCTAAATATAGATTTCTTACGGCTGTATTGTCCAAACAAGAGTTGCGTGTTTTCCGAAAATAACAGTATCATTAAGTGTTCTCACACCTCAAAATTGAGAACGGTGGCCATTTTGACAACACTCACGATAAGAAATTAAAGATACGTAATGGGATAGGAGTTGAAGGAGACTGGATTTTGTTGGCCCAGGACAGGGTCCGGTGGAGGGCTTTGGTTAATTCGGTGATGAACCTTCGGGTTCGGTAAGCAATCTGGTTGGTGGGGTCCACTATTTGGGAAGCCTGAGGGGAAGAGACCTCTTGTGAGATCTAGACGTAGATGGGAGGATAATCTCAGGCGGGATCTATGGGAGATAGGAGTTGAAGGAGACTGGATTTTGTTGGCCCAGGACAGGGTCCGGTGGAGGGCTTTGGTTAATTCGGTGATGAACCTTCGGGTTCGGTAAACTATCTAGTTAGTTAGTTAGTTAATGGGATGAGACATCCAACAGAGTGATATTTATATCAAGGGTCATGATATTCCATAAATTAGTCCATAAGTTGTTAGGAAGGAAAAAGCACGTACACACACACGGAAATGATAAAACCATGAGTTCATCGTTTCAGGGAATAACGTATGTGGGAAACATATCAAAGAACAAAGCGGTCTGAAAATTATATCAGACCAGACAGTAGCGTTATATCGGCGTGAATCAGCCTTCTGGAATTAGTGTTAACTTTCTCCACACCGTTTGTCCGAAGGATGTGCGCCAACTGAAGCCGAGGACTGAGGTTTATAATTCAATAAGATGTAAGCGTTGGTTGTTTCACTGTGGCAACTCTACCCCAACTATAATGCCAGCCCACGAAAGCTGGGGGACCCTAGTGGTTTCTTTTCAGGAGATAAAAATAAGCTAATATACTTGGATACTGCGGAATATTTAGGGGCGTGACAGGGTGTACTCTCCACTCGGAGAGGAGTCTTTGGACGTGACAGTTTTATCTGCTGAAATAATCCCCTACCAAGTTCCAATGTCTAACAGACTCAGTGGGTGTGGGAAAGGTCCTGTATAATCTAAAGATTAAAAGCTGAAATAATGTTTGTGTTATATGTCAGAGTAAATTTCAGTGCAATGGCACTGTTTAATTTTCTTTTAAATTATGGCAGGAACATCAAGAGAATGCTTGAGATACTTAGATTCATATCGGACAATAATATTAATCTGGTTTCCAGAGAAATATGGTGTGAAGATGTCGAGTGGATTCAAGAAAGGTCCAACAACGGGTTTTTACCAGTACGATAATGAACCTTGAGGATCTACAAAGGCAGAGAATTTCTTTACAAACTAACATCTAAACAATTTTTTGGAAAAACCCATTAAGGTCGTTAAGTTGGTTAATTGTATTTGTTGATGACTGCACTGATGTCTGCAGGATCCTGCTACTTGTTTCTACGTTTTATTTTACGAATCTTTCTGAACTATACCGTCGAGTAACGACTGATGTTTGTCGAATGATTATCGCGGATTACGAATGTTAAGGGATTCGGTAAGTACAGGTTAAGATGGGACCGGTAGTTGAAATTGGGAATGCGAAGCTCTCTACAAGAAAGAGAAGAAACAGTGAGGATGAGGACAAGAGACGTCATGTTTCGCATGTTCCACTAATATAGCAATGAGAAAAAAGTGTTAAGATTCCTAAGAAGTATATCCTAATGATTTAATACTAACAGCAATTCAACCTTACCCTGTCAGTGTTCGTATCATTGGTTCTTAAGTAATCATATAACTTTTTTGTATCTGGATTCGGTTTTAAGCGAGCTTTTGATGCGGATGCCTTGTAATATGTACGAAGTTTCAGTCTTAATGTGGGTAAGTTTACGGTGTACAGGAAACAATTAAGCCCACGATTGTAATCAAACTCTGAAACACCTGGTTGCAACGGGCATTTAACTATACATTACAGCAGCTGGTGGCCGCATTTGGGAATTCGGCGGTTTATGTAATCATAGTGTAAATGTTCACACTCAATTTTTTCTCTTCCATCCTTCCTCTCTACCTCTCTTTCACCTTATCTTCCTGACTTTTCTGTCCCTTGCTGTGTCTTTCTCGCCGGTGTCATAAGCACACTTGAAGACTTTCGTTCTTATCTTAAACCTTTCGCAGGAAACCATATGATCGTCATTGTGGATTCTGACGTCACAGCGCTACCATGGTGAGGCACTGTGTCATGATTCTCGTGACGAATAAATATGTTGCTCATAAAGCAGGCGCAATTACTGCTTACTACTCGTGCAAACACAGCGATGTAACATCGCTGACAAGTGTCATTGTATCAGCTGCACGACGATCAGTGGACAGGAAGTTACCTGGCTTGCACGCTGTTTCAGGAACTATGCATGCTAAATACTAAGATACTACGGACAGCATTTTTTAAAAAAAAAAAAAGACCAACTGACTTGTTTTATATGAACGTGACATGTCATCTTATTTTTGTGGAGAGAAAAAACTGACGGGTTTTGAAATCAGAGTGCGGAAGAACAAAATCGGACTTAACGAAAGGGGAACAAAGGGTAGACGATGAAATTGCGTAAAGAGGAGCTTCGCTATTTGTATTCTTCGCTTACGTGATGAAATCACAAAGGATGAAATGGGCACGACACATAGTACATCCGAACCGCAAACAAAGTTTTGAATAGGGAAGCCCTGCCCATCTGTCCTTCCACATGCTTCGCCTTTCGAGCCATCCAGCCGACTTTGATTTAATTCATCCTTTTGGATTGTGTTACGTATCGGTCCACTGTTAAGACCGGGCATACATCAAAACTGCCCCTGATACCACCACCAAGAGATCTTGGGGTCGCAGTTACAGAACACATTTTTTTTCTTTTTACTAGAGCAACTCGCTCCTTTCGGAGCGCTTTCTCTAAAATAAAAAAACCCATCATAAAGTCAGTTTTCGTAATCGTAATATATCGAATGAGTAGTATGACGTGAATGAGTAGTATCAGTTCACCTTGTTGGTGTTGGTACTTCAAATAGTTGATAACGTCTTTAACTTTTCTTCGTTTCTTAAATAGTTCTGATGTTTTAGTTCTTTACGTCGCAGTAAAATCTTCATTTTCAAGAATGCGATGTGTTGCATCTGGAGCAGTGATCAAGCGACTGTCTTGGTAGTTGTTGATCTCGTCGTTGTGAAACGTCATTTTTTTACTCGGAATTGTTGTGTTGGTATACCAACACAACAATGCCGAGTAAACAAATTACGTAGCAATGTTTGATGACGTCATTGTTTGGTCTTCTGTTCGTGTTGAATAAGTTTATCTACATCTGTTGTTAATATGGTCTCGCTTATCAATGTAAGTCTTCTTTCGCTTTTCTTTATTTGTTAAGTAGGTCTGATGTTTTAGTAGGCACAGTCAGCCGCCTGCCGAATCCTACCTATTTTCTTTACCGATATTTATCGCTGTACGCGAGAAAGGTAAACGAGGACAGTACATGGTTTCTACTTCCTGATGGTTGTTCACCTCTGCCAATTATTGTTGTGTAAGCCAAACGCGGACTGAAAGTTGTGTGGCTGCTTGCAGGCTGTGCCAAAATATTGATACTACAGCAAATTTAAAAAGTGAAATTTTTCTGCTCCTATGCATAAAAGCGAAGTGAAAAATTCACCACCGGAAATTTAGCAGATCCAAAAGATTAAGAAGATATATGGATAATACTAAGATAAATCTTAGTGACACTTAGTGAGGATAGCAAGTGGTGCTATTAGTTAATAACTGTGACAATAATCTCAAAGCTTTTCAGCCTTGCATATTTATAATGTAGAATAAAACAGCTATTCATTAAAAGACAACTCTGTAGACGTGTATGACTGTTTAAATACGAAGTTTGACACGCCTGACTTCGCCGATTCATTACTTATCACTATTAAACGAAAAAGTAAAAATTAATTTCGTAAGTCTGCAATGTTTTCATTGCCTAAAAATCGACATGAGAAATTTTTCACATATTAGTGTCACCTCCACCTCAAAAGTTCGCACAACAGCCGTATTATCACAGACAGGCTATAGTTTATAAAGTATGAAGATGGGGTGCCCTCCAGTAGCGTGATGATCATACCAAGATTCTAGAAAATCCTTCAGACTGGTTCAAAAGTTAATATCTGGGACATCATACGGAGGTGAAACTATAACGCTAATTTCCCTTCGGTAATAAATTTGTATGATGTGAACTACGCCGTGATCTTTCCAGCACTAGAATAGATTTGCCTCAGGAGTTGTTACTTCAGTGGCTCCAACTGTACAAAGGCAGGTTTATTTTCTCACATTGGGCTGTAATTATGTTTCTTCTGAAAGATGGTAGAAAAGTAGAAAGCAGTGTACTCGTTCGGGCATTTTTTTTTTCCAGTTTGCTTTGTTAGAAATGTGGAACAGGCCTCTTTAAAGAACAAGGTGATCGCAACTTTGCGGAGCTTCTCTTAAGTCGTTCGGTTCGTCTTCTCGTGTAACATTTCGGAAACGGCTAAACTTATTTTCGTAAAATGTTATATTGGTAAGTTCAATAAAAGTTATCCACCAATTTCACTGTCATTTACATGGAAGACTGTTCCGATCACTTTACATAAGAGAATGTTCTTCATGTTTGGTTATTTCTTTTCGTAGACGTGACGCGTTGCGTTATCTTGAGTTAGGTAGGAGCCCAATTTTCATTTAGGAACTCATGTTACCATGACGACATCTTACCAAGTGTTTTCGCTTATGATATGTACAGGAGCTCGCTCGTCCGTCCAGTCTGCTTATGAGCATAAAATTTAGCACCCACGAGTCAGCGAACGCTCCAGAATTGTTACGCTGTGCGCACATTTCCTAACTTATATTTTTTGATCTCTACTCGTTAAATGTTATAGCCTTCCCCGTTGTTGCCTGAATGTTACACGTGTTCAGTCCAGTACGTTTAAGAATTTGTAAGCAGTAAATATTAAGAAATGTTCTATGGATATAAGAGTGCGAAATTTGTTCCATATTTCTTCTGTTACAGATAGACACACGTCCATCCTGTGTAAGATATTAAACCAAAGAACATGTGGAAGTTATGGACGGCTGGGAGACTGCGTGTCTGTGTGGCGGTGCTTCTGTTCGTAACACTTGGTGGTGGTACATTACCAGAACTGGAATGCCCAGAAGACTGTGACTGCCATTATTTCCGAATCAACTGGGTGACGGACTGTTCAGAGAGCAACTTCACAGAGATTCCTCACGAAGGACTCAGTCAGAACGTCTACATCCTTAATATGAACAGCAATAATGTCACAGCGGTGCAGCCTTTCCCTGAAGACATCAAGTTGAGGCGTCTGCAGCTAGCAGACAACTTGCTGACTACGCTCAGTAAGGACTCGTTCGCAGGCCTCGCGTATCTACTAGATGCTGACTTTTCAGGGAACCAAATCACCCACGTAGACACAGACGCTTTCAGGTTGGTTATGTCTGAACGCTATACCATGACCTTTCTTACACAATGTAGACTCTGAGGAGCAAGTTCAGAACTGTTAGAATTTTTCGAAGTTCGAACTAATTTTCCCCAGAAAATGGGACTACTGATATGAATAACCCCCTACGTCTATCTTTATAAATTTATAATAATAATCCAAACTGCGAGCATGGATTCGAACCCGCGATATTAGTCTGTGGGCGATTAAGGTCACCAAGCTTCATTTAAACTTCACGACCAATGGTATCAAACCTGTTATTTCCCTGCAGCTTCAAATAGGACGCAATTAAAATATTTCGCTTCGTAAGTGGAATAACCTTGCACACGAGACGAGCAAAACTTGTTTTCTCAATAAGCTTACAGCAACGGAAAGAAGACTCTTTCAGCATAACTGTTTAAGTCAGAACGACTGAAGTAATCAGTGGAAAGCGTAACAAATTGCTAGATAAATAGCAGTTATAGTTAATGCAGATATTATTTCTTTACAAAGAGAAAAATAAATATGGTGGTGAAGGACATTCTATCCATACAATGGCAGACGTCATCTGTGACCAAGCGACAAAGATTTTTAATTGCAAATGACGGCTTGTGGTTGAATAACGAGTACTTCTGGTTGGTTTGTTCTCCTTCCACGCTTTATTTTACTAAAGAGAGAAACCTTATATTCGTAAACCGGTAAACTTGGATGATCACGTAACTATAATTTTTAATGTTAAAAAACCACAGATAGTTTATATTTAACCTTTGACATATGGTAGAGAAATTTCTTGAAACATCAAATAAATTAAAAGCTTAAGAATCATTCTCTTCAGGCGAGATGTTTCGTGTGTAGCCGGGAAAGCGTTAACGTCATTTAAACCGTCGCATTCCTGAAGCAATGGCGATGGGTTGGAAAGAATATGAAAGGAATAAGTCATAACCTCTTTCGACGGTACTGAGGCAAATTATAAACCTAGTTTTATCCTGTGGGTGGCCCGACACTTTAATCAGGTATTACCCAAAAACACGTGATACGTATTTCCGCTTCTGTTAATCATTCAGTTCATCCTTCCTTGCCGCTTTATTTAATGACGCACTTTTAAACTGCATTGGTTATGGTAATTACGGCCTCTTTCAGAGTTATGAATTATAGCGGATGCGAGAGGAAAATGTGGTGGCCCATTTGAATATTCTACTATATGATATCCAAACCCGTGGTTTCTCGAATTCAAAGAATCATCGGACATTTGTTTCACTTATAAAACCGATGTTTCAACTTCTTAGGTTAGGCCTATATAACGTTTAATGTGATAAGAACATGATTACGACTGACCATCAGGTAAACATTTGGAAGGAGGCGGTAGTGGGACGTGTTATCCTGGTGAGACTCGTAAGCCT
>NW_019059701.1:1070571-1088789 GCF_000696155.1 Zootermopsis nevadensis | reverse complement strand
CCCCCCCCCCCCCCCCCAGAATACAAGTCTGAGGAGCTGCCCTTACACCAATCCGAACGGTTTCAAACCATCGTTTCTTGTTCTTTTCACGAATAGATTTGGGTAACAAATGCTGTTTCATTTGTACAAGTCGGTATCGTAAAATATGCATTTATGGCGCAATAGCCACTGTGTTTATGCACGTGATGGCATTCAGTGTCGAAATACAAAACGTGTGCATAACATACAGGGGCATGACGTAATCTTGGCATATTTACGCAAACAACTGAACGACACTGCCGAGCTCTTCGTACTCTGTCCCGTGTTCTCGGTCTCGATTCCAGTTAAAATTACTGGTTACTTCCAACAGGCAAAGTTGTCCGATAAAATTTGTTTGTCGCTATAAATCCAGTATAATCCTAAGTCATATTTTACATGAAGCTCAAATCCAAATTATTTATGTATCTGCTTCTAGTGCAAAACAAAGATTGTTAATATCTATAACTTTTATGTAAAGTGTACGTATCGGCCGATATCATCCCATTCCAAGTTACATGAACTCTGAAGTTTAAACAGTGAATTAAAATAACATCTGTATCAGTTAAGAGGGCTTTGTATACAAATAAAAAATTACATTCTTAAGTGGGATCATCATGTTTGACCACAAGCAATACGAAAGAATAAGTTGTAGATTTAAGAAGTCATGAAATTTTGTCCTAATCTTGGAATTTGTTTATTTTTTTTTCTGTATTCTCTGAATACAAAACATAAACACGTCTTCATCCAGTGATTAAAGAAGTTGCCTCAATGCTTCTGCTTAAAAATGCTTAGCCACTTTCTCAGCTACAAAAAAGATATACACTGTCATTCTAATAGCCTTTCTACCATATTATGTGCTATCAACAGAAGATTTCCTCCAATTTCTTTTAACCTACTGCAAATTTCCACTGTTACAATTTAAAAATTCCCTTGACAATACAAAACATAAGTTATTTTTATTACATAAAGTTTAGCATAAAAGAGCAATTGCAAGGGATATGTAAATCGAAAGGCGGATTATGTTTTGTATGTTTCAGGGACAGTCCAGGACTAATTACTCTTGAACTCCAAGAGAATCCTCTGGAGCCAGTTGATGGACCTTTCCTATCCTCAAGGTCCCTCATGTACCTCGACCTGAGTGACTGTCATTTGACCAGATTGTCCACCCAGTTTTTCACCCTTTCTACATCCCTCAACAAACTGGATTTATCTGGAAATCCACTGGGATCCATCAAAGAAGGAATATTTGATCCACTAACAAGCCTGGAGCATTTGAAACTAAATCGCTGTAACATGACTCATATAGCTGATACAGCTTTTAGGAATGTGACAAACCTGAAGACACTGGAATTGTCTGAGAATCATCTCACCACTGTGCAGTGGACAAGGGTTCTTGGCAGCCTGGAACTTCTAGAATATCTAGATCTTAGAAAATCTGCATTGAATAATCTTCCTGGGGATGCTTTTGTAAAGAATAATTGGCTCAGAAGTCTAGTCCTTGCTGAAAATGAGCTTCGTGATTTGGATGTCGCAACAACATTAGGTCAGAATCTTCTTCAACTTGATACACTGGACTTGTCAAACTGTCATCTCAGGGGGCCTCTGTCAGAAGATGCGTTTGCAAATGCTACAAAACTTCGAACTTTATTACTTTCTGGTAACTTTCTGTCAGCGTTGGATTTATCTGTGGCACTTGAACCACTGACACGTCTCCACAAGTTGTCGTTGAAGACCTGTGGACTCACACATCTTCCTCCAAACACTTTTCATCGTCTGACAGCCCTAGAAGAATTGGACATATCAAGAAATCCTTTGAATGATGCATTTACTGGAATTCTGTCACCTTTGGAGACTCTTCAAATACTTGATATGAGTTACAGTAATCTGTCTCATATATCACGTGGTACATTCTCAAAAATGACGCATTTACGACAGTTGATGCTTTCTGGAAATCACCTTACCGATCTTGAGTCTGGATTGTTCCAAAATTTAACACAGTTGAGGACTCTAGAGCTGAATGATTGTGGGTTGAACCATCCACCGGAGGAAGATGTCTTTAGCACTGGCATCTATGAAGACTTCCATGAACTAC
Organism: Zootermopsis nevadensis; assembly: GCF_000696155.1. The sequence continues at coordinate 1,086,679 of NW_019059701.1, read as the reverse complement.
ACTTATCAGGGAATCCTCTTGTCATCACTGAATCAGAGCCATTACTTCCACGTCAGCTATCTAATGTACAGGTATTAGATATAAGCAAGTGTAATCTGCAAAATTTACCAAAAGATGCTTTCAAGAGCACCCCAAAAATAACTAAGCTCAAGTTATCGGGAAATCACATTGGTTCAGAATCCAGAGACATGGAATTTGTTACGCAGTTGCCACATCTTGAATCTTTGGATCTCAGTAACTGCAATTTTAATCGATTATCGCCAAATGTTTTTTCAAATAATCCAAACCTTACATCCCTTAAACTAATGGGAAACCCTTGGAAATGTGACTGCAGTATACATGAACTGTGGGAATGGGCGTCTGTAACAAAAGGAAACTTGGCAATTCTTGTTGGCTCTACCACTGCTCCAGAAGATATCAGTACTGGCAGTGGAAAACGCAAAAAGGGTTTATTCTGTCATTATGAACTCAATAGCTTCCCGTCACCAAAGACTCCTTCAAGAATACGAACAAAAGACGTGCACGCAAGTAGGACTTGGGCAAAATATATAAAGGAATCAGACTGTGTATCAAGAGGTGGTCCGAAAGCAGAGAGGTACGTGGCCGATCGTGTCACTGAGGGAAATACAAATTTTTATGTAGAAGATTCACCACCTGCATGGATTGTCACGGTTGCCTGTGTATCAGTTCTCATCTTTCTCTCTGTGGCAGCTGGTACAGGTATGGCATTATTGCTGAGAAGAGTGAAGAAGGAAAATACCGGAAGATATTCAACATCTACCACATATCTGGAGGATATGGAAAGTGTCAAAGAAGAGGACGTAATGCCAAAACGGCGCAGGAACCAGAAGGTTGTTTAAATTGTTTCACATATAAAAACTCTTATGTATTTATCATGATGTCATTATCTGATACTTCCAGAGATCATAAGGATGCCAATTCTTTACCACTAGTTACCTGTCGGAACCATCACCCCCCCCCCCTCCCAACCAAAAGCTTTGGAAGGGGTCGAAAATTAATATAAGAATGAAAATACGTTATACAAAATAAATGTCAATGAAAAGATAATGTGTTATTAAATTTGTGACTATTATTACAGCCAAAGATATGTAAAATTGTATAATACGGAAAAAGCTTGTTAATTCAAAGTTGTTATCTCTGTTTATGAACCACTTGATACAGCAGTTTATTGGTTATCACAAAATCTTAGGCCTATTTGCCAGTCTTACGTGAAATCCAGTTTTATATTTTAATATAATTTAATTAATCATTTCTGTGCCACTAACAAGATGCCTTGCTTAGAAACACTCGAGTTCTTTTTATGATTATTCGGTGTTCTGTGACACCCTTGAAAAGGAGCCTACTCTGCCATCTTTTGACGATTAAGTGTAACTATGAGTGGCTATGGGTAGATACAAAAAGAGTTAGGTTTTACGAACAAAGTTTTAAATTTTATGGAATGATGTTATCTCAGATGAAACAACTTCATTAATTAGTGTGGAATTTAATATAAAAATGTTAAATATGTTCTACTGAAAGCTGTAAGACAATTGTAATTAACAGAGCTAACTAAATAGATTAATTATATTAATATTCAATGCTGTAAGTGGAAAGCGCTGATTTTAAGATATATTATTTTATCCAACACTGTAATTCAAATGGTTCAGAAATACCAGGATATAAGTTTGGGTTGAATATTAACATGACCCTAAAATTTGTTATTCCTATTAGAAGTGATGGTAAAGTTAAACATTCTTACACCATATATAAATGGGCTTTCTTGAAGATGTTGAAATATGATACAGAATTGTTTTTCAATGCTTTACTGTAAACAATATTTGCTACTAACTAGATTTCTTAAAATCAGAATATATGCTTATTTCGTCACTTTCTATTGACTCGGAAGCTTTTCTGGAATTACATTTAATAGTATCACTGTCTTGCCATCTACCCAAGAATTTAAGATCCTGTTGAAGGCGCAAAATGTGTGAGCATTTTATAGCACAGTATTTTTAATTACGTCTATTGTGTGTTTCTTTGTTAATGAATCCATTAAAATATTATGTTCACTGTATTATATTAGCAGTTGAAGTTAATTTATATCCAATTTAATGGCTAAGTTTCCTATTAGCAGTTATTGTTTGACATGATTTTTTTGTAAAGTGTACAATTCATTTATTTCATACAATTTATCACTTTTGTAACATTTGTAATTACTGGAAGTGAAATAAATGTAGTTTGAATCATAATTCTGTGGCCTGGCTTATGCATTTTTGATTTCTGTACGTGGTCATATAATGCCCTTTATGAGATTAAAAACATTTATTTGTACTTATTTTGTAGGGCCTATAAGACTAGAGGAGTCAAATTCGGTTTTACCTTTGGAAAACTACTGGCTTCCCTGTCATCAGGGCGATGAATCGCCCTGATGACGGAGGCAGTATGACCTCCGAAACGTCGGTTAACATCGACCAGACTACACAGCGCAATAACCCAGAAGACAGAAATATTACATACTCACCGCTGTGAAAACCTCAAATCTTACTTGGAAATTTGAGTTCAGCTTCGTGCTCTAACAACTTTGTCCCTATCAGAAATCAGAACCTGGATATCCAGCAGACAGCTCATACTGAGTAAGGAATTGTAATGTACGATTATAAATAACCTCCAATGGAATGAAGACCATATAAATCTTCGTAGAAAATCTGTACACTAGTTCAAATCTTATTAGGTGATTCACGTGGACATGAACCCAACTCTCAATAAAGGGAAGTTCAAAGTGATGTCATTTCTGGGTCTTCAGAGGGCAAAACTGAACAAATAACAAATTCAATTAAAAATAAATCTGTTCCTTGGATGTCTTCTGGGTTGTAGCTACATATAGTCAGAGTCATCACCCTGATGGTGGAAGCAGCAAGTCCCTGTTACGTCTGTAAACTTATATCAGGCTACAAGGTGCAACAACCCAGAATCCCAAATCTTATATCTGTCCCTTGTGCCTATAGCTATCTTAATTTCTTATTCAACAGTAATTACGTGAAATATTATAAAAAAGCTAACTGCATATAGAGAATAATAAATGCCTTCCGTATTATGAGATATTTCATTTGAACAGTTCTGCACAAAGGGGAAAAGAGGTAGGCCCTACACAAATCTCTGTTACAAAAAGAAACCAATTTAAAAACAGCTGAAGACTAAAGATACTATTCCCAAGTAATCATGGAAACAACGGAATATAAAGGCCATAGAGTATGTTATTATGGAAATAATAATCTGAGAATTTTGTAATTCGAAAGAGAACTCTTGATCTTCATTAAATATTAACTGAATTCTAATGAAGAAGGAAGAAGCATTTTATATGTTAATAGTTAATTCTTCTTGTAAGTTCTTTTCAAATTTCCGCTTTGGGCTACTTAATAATATAAGCTAATTTAACATATTTTCATTTCTTTGTGTTCTAGCCTCTTTATTACAGTGTGGATGGGAAATGAAAAGAAGTAAATCATTACAAGCACAATTAGTTAACAAAAAAAAGCCTTTTCTTAGCACAGTATTTTGTCTTCTCAGGGATTAATCTTTCTCAGTCTCTTCCTTTGTATTCTGTAACTAAGGTTTACCGTGTATTAACCCTCTGAAGCCGAAACTCATCTAAATAAAAATTCAGTCCCTACGTAAGAAATATACATCTCCATTACAGAGTCCTAATGGTTAATGCTGTTTACGTTAATAACCTCTATTTACTCTGAGAAACATGTGGAACTCACAAATACAATCTGTGGGGGAAAATGCAGGACTGAATTTTTATTTATTTATTTAGTGTTCTGTCTGACGATAGGTCCATATGAACAGGATCCTTCCATCCTTTTCTCTTCTCGGACTGGGACCTGTTCATATACGTTCTTGGCAGATGATCCAGAAGTGGTTTGCCATTGCCTTCTTCTGTGTGTGAATGGAGTAATTGTTGGGATGCCACGGAGGAAAACTCCGTGTTGCCTAGACCACGGCCTTGCCCAACACAAGTTATAAATTCTAACCCGAGACCCCAGGATTACAAGGCCATAATGAGAATCTTCATACTTAGTAGGCTACTCTTCACCAATTACAATTAGGATGTCCAAATTTTGGTTGAAAAGGCTAAAACTTACAGATAACTTAGAAGGCGTAGATGGGGGATCTTTAGGAAACGGCGTGGGAAGGGGAGGGCTGGATTCATCTGGCTCACGACAGGGACCGGTGGCGCGTTGTTCTGAACCGGGTGATGAACCTTCAGGTCCCATAACAAGACGTTAATTCATTAACCTCTTGACTATCAAGTAGGACTCTGCTCTATGGAGTTAGTTATAAATCAAATATGATTTTAACAACACGCAAATATGAAGTCACGCCCGAATGTTGCCCAGAAAGAGACAGAACTACAAGGATGACTCTTCATATTGCTTCGTAATTTTCTCGTCTTTTGTCATATTCCACTTGGTACTGCGTTTTTAATGACGAAGAAGATGTTTGCTTGGCTGACACTTTGTCAGTCGCAGGCCAGGTCGTTACAAGAACAAGTGAAAGTCCACGGCAATGCCTCCCTACCCTCACGTATGACACTCACAACAGACTTCAAGTTTGGTTTTGACGTCGTACTAGGAAAATAATTACAAATTCTATTCTGCGATGGTGGAAGTCTTGAAATAAAGACCGGTGTAAGTCGCACATTCATCGCAGAATTACAAACGCGGGGACAACATTCAAGTGAAAACAATTGAAAACAATGGGCACTATTTGGAACGTGGCTGACCAACTGACAAAGTATTTAATTAACAAACTAACCGGCTGACTGATTAATTGAACGAAACAATCTCTTTACTAACTCATTATATGACTGACTAACGGAACAACCACCCAAGTAACTGAATGACAGACTGGCTAATCGCCTTGATAGTTTAACAGACCAACAACTAACTTCCTGATTAACTAACAAACTAGCTACATCTCTGACAACCCGAACGCTCAACGTCTCTAACGCCAAAGTGACAATTCCATCCAGTGAAAACTCTCACAGCCCACTTCTACAAAATGCAAACAAAATTTTTCTCAGTAAACCTTAAGGGAACAGTCCATTTGGAACACCTAGACATAAATATCAGGTTTTTGTGAACACCATAATAAACGTTTTGGCTTTTATAAAACACAAGGAATTCCATGAACACCCTGAAAACTGTCACGCTTTTCAAAGACGACTGTTTCAGAGACTTAACCTACAGGAAGACTGAACCCGTGAGGCAAAGTTCCTTTATTACGGAAGGCGTCTGGAACTGTGCGATGGGAAGATGGAAGCCAGGCTGAATGGAAACGTCACAGTATCCTGGCGGCTTACCTTTGTGCCCGTCACGTGGCTATTTTTCATTAATCAACAGTGGAAGTGACGTGTCTAAACCACACCATTGTTCCCCGTAAGCCGGTTTCTCTCCGCGTTCAATCTGTTCGCTGTCACCCACCCACTTGCTTTTCAATGCCGTCCTAGGTGTATTCAACAGCACACCGAACAGGCTGCTTCGTCCCATGGGAAGCCTTCGGAATTGTATTTCGTAGGCTCTAGGCTCAAAACTGTATCGGGCTATCGGTTAAACTGTCAGGATTCAACTTTCCTAGTTGTCCTCAATTCTAATTAGTGGTACGTTAAACTGTTTTCTAGCCATACTGCTTATCCAATAGTTTCCCTGTCTGTACTCTATTCAACGACGCTGTCAATAACTCAGATTAAATACAGTCGAATCGCAGGATATTTAGTGAACAATGAACTAGAAAGAATGTGTAAATTGCAGCCTAACCGGAGATACTATCCCGGAACTTTACTGGTGGGACTGTGAAAAATCACGAAATACCACACTTAAGATAGCCTGTCCCCAGGCCTAGATTTGAACCCAGGACCACTCATGCTGATATTCATGTGCCATAACTATAAATACATATTTATCTAACACATATACAGACTGTTTTATAGCACAGTACGAGCTGTGCATCCTGTGGCGTACAAGACCAACACTTCTAACTAAATCCTACTAGAAGAAAGTTCATTGTGTAACGAAGGCTGAAATGGCATCTTAGAAACTACAAAGTAATAGGAAAATCCACTCACGGCTTGCGCGTCGATCCCATCACAGTTTCCCAGGCTCGAAACTCTTGCCTTCGACGGACGCTGGAACGATGTCAAGGTCAGCAGAGTCCACAGACTTCCGTCACAAACACTAATAAACCGAAGCGGTCACAGGAGAAGCCTTGTATATTTAAATGTTGTCACATAATAACACGTAAAATTTCACTGAATCTTCACAAAAATACGGCGTAGGCTTCTATAATATTGTATTACAAAATTAACACATTTTGAATTATGTAACACTGCGGCATAATGGTGTGTGTAGTTTCATGAAAGTAGACCTACTTAAATGTAATTAATGGATAATACGTCGTTTAACGATCATGTATCAGATGTTGTTTAGCAAATTATGGGTATTTGCTACAACCTAACGTCCAGTCGTTTCCCTGAACAATCTTTCATAATCCTACCCATTTGCTGTTCATGCTAACGAAAGAATGCATGAAGACGATTTATACAGTCTAAATACCAGATCTAGACAGTTATACGCATGGACCATTTGTCAAACACGCTACTTTATAGCAAAAAAAGACGTATTATAAAACTATTCCATGATATCGTATCTCCCAGTGGTACAAACATAATACGATGAAATTAAAATGCAACTTTTTCACTTTGTTTTGGAGTATTGGAAATTAAAAAGTACACGTGACAAACGTATTTACTAATATATGAGTGTTTTCATATTATTAATAAAATTTAATCACTACAAGATTTCATTACGTAATATGAACCAATTAAAAACTATTTTCGGAGTATCAATTGCGATATATCAACTCCATGGAACCTGTCACCTGCCATCAGCCCGATCACACACAACGCCTCCTTATGTGAAATTGACGTGGCTTACTCCTACACAAAGCTATTTCTATTCCGAGACTTGAAAATATCACATATAAAAGGTGTGGAATGTGTTTAATTACAACGCCTGTTGTAAATGATTAGTACTCTAACTGAATATTCAACTCACAGCGACGACAAACAAAACCACACAAGTAGAACCACCACGAGGCGAAGACGTACCTAGTCCGAGCGGAAGTGACGTGTGCTGGTATTACGGAACTAATTCCAAGGTTACTTGAATCGACAGTTATGGGTCATTCATATCGAATTCATTTTGATCAGCATTTCTCCTCTCCCCATCCTCGCCAACGATAATATACAAGTCATTTGTTTGTTTAGCGCGTTTCATTACTATTCATTGATGTTCTAATTTTTTCGTATAATCTTGATTGTCCAGGATGACTGAACCGTAAAATTTCCCTCTAAACACAGTCCTTTCTAAAAGGCATACAATTTCTGATTTCGTTCCAATGGCGCGTTCAGAACCATTTTAATACAGCTTCCTTCCGTGAGGCATTACTTATATAGGTGGGTCTTAATATCGATCATTTGAAATTTCTGAAGAGTGTTATCACGAAGAATTCAGTGTTGCTATGGAGTTAACTAGCAGTAGCTGACAGCTACCTCACCCGTCTCCTTGCGTGCTTTGGCAATCTGCACGGAAGCTCTGCAGACTACGTGCCGCCATGCACGTCGCAGTATCTCGCAGAAAGCGAGAATGGAGTGGTTACCTTTACCTGGTTACCGTGACGTTGACAGATGAGGCACAACGCCCGTGTTATTTAGCATTATCACACGCCTCTGTAAGTTTTTTTCTGTTCCTGTCCGCGGCACAAAATAGGATACGAAGTATTTTAATTCAGGGGGCCTTTAAAAAGCACGCGCTAGCTGAACAATGTGATTGATGATGATGGATAACAAAGATAGGTGATAAGATGCAAAGTGAATGAGAAATCTAAGAACATGATCTATTATTATTGTTGTTAACTAAATGATGCAGGTTTCATATTGAGAAGAAGACAGTTATTCACTTGGGAGATATATCCCACCCTTCCTTTATGAAGTAATTTGGTTCATTTCCGTGTTCAAAGAAGCCGGCCATATGAGAATCTCCTAAGCCACATGAATCCAGTCCACAGCCCCACACACTATTTGTTAAGATCCTATGTACGCTAGCATTCTGGACATATCGCAATACATTACAGCACAATATAATACTGAGGCTGGACGAGCGACATTACTTCCCTGTGCACAAAATTTTCATTATTTTTTTATTCTGAACATACAACTTAATTGACTAATTTTATGTAAAATGTTAATAAGCCATATTGATTTCGGGGTGAGGGCAAGAAGTCTATGCTTGCCTTGCAGGAGAAGAGAAACAATTATTCCTGAAGGTAACATTGGTTATCACTCCTCTGCTGTTTGATATGACATGTTAATTTGAATGCCCATATTATTGTGCAAATAATCCAGTGTTTAATTTAATAAAGCCCATTCAAATTTTCAACGACCCTTAGACCTTGGCTAAACGCTCAATGTTAACCAACCCGGCATCTTGTCTCAAATTAACAAATTTATGTTTGTTTCCATGTATGTAATTGGAAACCATTATATAATATCAGAAGTACCACCGAGTTCCTGTGAGTACTCATGCTGGAGGATATATGTTTTTCTAACAGGCTGTAGCTCACACAGAGTATACCAGACCACCTCTTAACGCACGACTAAAAATAAAACTCAGCTAATTATTGTCACTTCTCACAACACTATTAAAAATGAAAGCTCTGTGTTCAGAACGCTGCAGGTTTGTTAACGGGCTTAAAGCCCACTTGACTGCGCTCGATATTCCTGACTGTCGACACGTTAAAAAAAATCAAATTAAATTTTGGTAATTAATCTTAACCATAACTTTACCCACATTTTAGAACTGATACTTCCTTCACCATACATTCAGCGGTTTTACGACTGCGACTCGGTGATGGTCTCGTAAAGTTAATTAATCACACAGCTAGTCAAGAAACGTCCTACTTTTATAGAATCTGAAGATTCATCGCAACGTTCACAAAAACAGTTTCACATAATATCAAAGAATCAATCCGCATTCTAAGCCCCTTCTTGCATTCTGCAATTTTACACTGAAGGCTTGTACTGATACGCCCAACGTTAAATGGTAACCGTGAACATATTTTAAATTAGTGAATCAGTATTTAAATGAAAAGGTTCTTGTACGATCTGACTTTAAATATCGATCTTCTGCCAAGTGACTTTTAAAGACAAACACCGCGACGTAGTTGGTCTGCCTCGAGGGTTTGAGGAATATAATAAGGTGAGCGAGTCGGGAAAGGTGGTCTCTGCTCGTCCCCACTTTAAACAGGATAGCTAAACAGTGGGATTTGGTACAAAAAGAAATACGAAGACCAGAACCTACCGATCTTTGGATTATTAAAAAAAAATTGAAGTTGTCCTTATACGAGGCTTTAACCATCGACTGACCAACTATTTACCTATCTGACCAACTCGATGGTAAAAGCATACGAAACTGTCTTAAATCAAGGACGTAAGATTGAACGTGATACAGGAAATACACTGATGGGGTTAAAGCTTGCGTCGTCCACTTATTTCTGACACCCCAAAACTAGATAAATTATTAAAAATAGTGCATAATAATCTTTTAATAAAACTTTTCCATGCTACACAAAACTCAAAACCTAAAACTTAATTTACTCTGTACTACGACAAAGGCTAAGCAGCGACTGTGCACAGGCATAACACCACAGCAGAGTATAGGTGGACACTGAGATGGAGGTGAGAGGTCAGATTAAAGCTCCAACTGTCTGGGTGGGTCACACAGGTAAAAAATCCACACTTGGTGGCAAAGAAGAAAGCTTTTGTCTCTACTGACATGGTTATACCAATTCTGACTGAGCTATCTTCATTTACCAACTCTGTTGTGACAATCCATTACATTAATAAATAAAAGTTCTAGTCGCACGTCATCAGTATTAACACCTTACTGTTTGTAAACAAATTTAAATATTTTACAGTGCACTCTACGTTCAGAATACGCTAGTCACTGGGATTATTTCCTATACGCGTAACTTTTGTACCTGCTATTGACATTACCAAAACTCTGATACCCTGAAGAAGAAATATGTCATTATCAAAGGAAATATAAAATTTTTGATTAAACGAATAAACTATTAAGTTCGCCGAAAACCTTTCTATATGAGATACATAATATAAAACAGAAATGAAACATTTTTACTTCGTACAGATTACTCCACTCAAAGTAACAGCCCATAACACAAATAATCTATTCTCTATGCCTGGATGTTTCGACGACCACAAGAAATGTTCGTGTGAAACTCAAAAGTTTATAATATCCATACATATATTTATATGGCACATGAATTTATAATTAACTTACAAAGATCTTCTTGCAACATCTAAATACCAAATAAAAGTTTGAGTTTATTATTTTTAATTTAATCTTTCTTATTGATAATAGGCACTGCATATTTATCGTAAGCAGCGCTCAATGCCTTCAGTATTGGGCCCACATATTCCAAGGACCTGAAATATAAAAAATATTACAATGACGGCTAAGTTACACGAACATATTTTAACGCTCAATACCTCTGCTCAGTAAATTGTTAAGTACAATGATTAAATCAAGGCAGTTGAAATAGGTGATAAATGTACCTCGTACTGGGGAAATAAAAATGCGTACAAAACTTTATAAAATTAATTGATACTGTCAAATGATCGATAAAACTCAGATAAATGGGCTCAAAGGCTTGTTAAGTCAGCTCCTATGCAAGACTTGCCAAAAGGCACAACAGAAGCACAGTGAGGAAAAGCAGAAATCCCACCGTTCTTATTCTGACTAACCTAAAACAGTTTTAACGCGACAAAGACACGAAGAACAAATTTTACTGGAAAATCACACCAAGTGATTTTGGACTGGCTATGGTAGCGGGATATTTGTTATTCCACAAAATTATGCACTTACACAAATTAAACATATCCCAAGAAAACATCTCACATCACAGTTATGAGTGTAAATGTACGACAGGAAGCGCTCGCTCTTTATTCTGGGAACCAAATCAGACTCCGTGAATGATATGAAGAGATACAAATGTTAAATTGGGTGGCAAGTATACTTACCACTAACCTATAAGTGTTAACCGACAATTAAATCTGTATGCTTACCGCTTCTGAAAATTGTTGTTAGCGTAGGAAAGGGAAGGCTGGTTGTACGTCCCCGCAGCGCCGTACGCATCATAGTTATGGCCAACGCCACTGCCCGAGTAAGCCGTCGTACCAAAATGATCACAGGTGCCCACGAGATGACAGAAGCGAACTCCAAATAGCGGCAGGATCAAGGAGAGAACTACAGCAACACCAATAAATCCAAGTACCAAAGCTCCGGCTGCAGTCACAAGTTGCAGCATGTTTGCCGGCAGTGACATGTCATCTAGAACATAAAGCCCGTTCATAAATATCATCACAAACAGCAAATTTTATATAAATATATCTCACATATTGTTGTAAACTAAATTTACTCGGCAGCCTGATCGACGAGAGTGAATTCCTATCGACAGAAACAGTTTCATCTTCCAATTCCCCCTCAGCACAGGCACCGGTACACAGTACAGCCACCACAAGCAGAATGAAGAAGTTGTAGGTCTCGGACACCATCCTGATAAAGAACAGATATTCTGTACACAACACAAGTAAAAAAAAATATCCATACTTAAATCTCCATACAAGATAATTATAACTACATAAGTGCTCAATTCACGCTGTTCTGTTTTCTACAATAACTATGTTAAAAATATAAAAGCGTCAAGCTAATTATATCCTCATTATTATTATTATGTTATCTAACATTCTCCTCATAAAGTGGATTTGTTTGAATGAAAAATCCTGAGGAACGTTTCAGAGGTCCTTGATGCCTCTAGCTTCACTTATGTACATACATGAAGACACACGAAATTACAGCACTGTATATTTTATATGGAAAAATTTTCTATCTGCAATATCTCATCCACAGTACGGAAAGGCTTGAAATACAACTGAAAGAAACATTTAAAGTAACATACCTGTTCAGTTTTATATTTCTGCCACTTCACAATCACTTCTGGAGAAATGAATGAAGTGCACTACCTTTATATCACCATCCCTTAAACAACTTCAGAGCTTCATCCAATCAGAAGAAACCTGGAGGAAAGAAATATGTATTTTTTTAACCAGAAAAGAGCTTGTAGGGGCTGAAAAAACTCGGAAACCTTGAACTTTTAATCCTCCCTTGCCCTTCAAAGGACTTGTAGAAAATTCGTGGGAGGAGACAGAGGGGTTGAACAACCCTTAAATTAAAATAAGCTACCTGGAATTTTTGTTACTGCATACAGTTAGGATTCCTTCTTTTTTCTTTTACAAGAAAATAGGGTGGACTGGAAAGTTATGGTCTATGTATTAGGAATACAGTTATGTATACATTTTTGTTGTAGAAATAAGAAACTCTTGCAGTAATCAGGCCAATTCTGAGTGATGGAAGAAGTAATGAATAAGTCACAGGAACAGGAACTGAAATTTGGAAGTAATATAATTTTTTTTAAATTAGATCTATAATTTATGTCACACCAGTTTATAGCATTTTGAGCCATTTCTGTGAAACTTGGTAAAATTTGGCTTTTACCATTGTCAAGCAGGAACTACAGTGTGACACATAAGTCATGTTTAATTTCTTCAGTCTTTGTAAGGAATAAACATTTCAAACACTGTCTCTGAGAGAAATCTGCTACAAATAATTATCAGACATTTTAATAAATTACTTATTTGCAGTCCCATTCATATAATCCTAAACCTGAACTGCTGGTAATGGTCTGTTACTAACTTCACCATAAACTCGTTCACTGGAAAAGAAAATTATTCATAATTTTAAACTGAAGTGGCCTTTTTAGGATCAACTACACTCTTGTTGATATTATACTTTCAGACTCAACAGTGCCCCCGTAATAAATATCCCTTCTTCCTTTCTTTGTTATTTTGCTAATGTAACTTCACCATAAACTCGTTCACTGGAAAAGAAAATTATTCATAATTTTAAACTGAAGTGGCCTTTTTAGGATCAACTACACTCTTGTTGATATTATACTTTCAGACTCAACAGTGCCCCCGTAATAAATATCCCTTCTTCCTTTCTTTGTTATTTTGCTAATGAGGACATTTCAATTACATCCGAATTTATAACTTGTGTTGGGCAAGGCCGTGGTCTAGGCAACACGGAGTTTTCCTCCGTGGCATCCCAACAATTACTCCATTCACACACAGAAGAAGGCAATGGCAAACCACTTCTGGATCATCTGCCAAGAACGTATATGAACAGGTCCCAGTCCGAGAAAAGGATGGAAGGATCCTGTTCATATGGACCTGTCGTCAGACAGAACACTAAATAAAATAATAAATAAAAATACACTATTATAAGAATGGAGTGAGAATGGCATGACAAGTGTGTTTAGGTTGATCTTCTTGGTTGCAATGTCATATAAATTTGTACGCAGATCTCGTCTCAGAGGAACATACTGCCTCCATCTGCACGACTTAAGATCCTGTAAACCTCCCAGGCACCTTACGCAACACCAATTCATTAGAAATACAATGTGTATGTCGATGGAGGTCTTATGGTCTTGAAATAATTAAGTCAGGAGACTACAATAGACATACTACCATGAGGTCCTCAAATGTCAGATACGTTCGGTCATTTTACAGATACATGGCGACATGTCTGGACACGGTAGTGTATCTACTACTTGCATCTTGTACCAAAAAAAACACTCTAAAAACCAATATACACCGGCTTAATACATAGTATTTTAAAGCAATATTAACGTAGTGGAGTCCAAAAGAGGAAGGGTTTGGTGGATGCCTGAAGAAAGGAATGCGGAAATGTATCTTTGGTAAGCACACAAGCTATAAAGAGGGTTACGTCAGGTAGAGCAGAGGCTATGACACCTAATATTTACAGAAACCCTTAATGTTTTGTGTTACCCTCCCTTGGAACATACACATTTTTTATCTGTGTTTTTTTATAAAGTTCCCGTTATATTGAGATCTGAGGTAGAGTGGATACGAAGCACAAATGAAGGACGGGCACGGACAGCTCAGTTGGTTTAGATACCCGCTTATTTAACAATGCTACATCACTTGCCTTAGTTAGATAGTGCTGAACGAATTATACGGTTCTTGTATTTATAAATAACACATTCACGTTGTACAACAGTATTTCCAAAATTGGGATTACCTCTGAAACATCAGTAAACTTCTACCAGACCACACGGCGCAAAATCCCAAAAGACAATCATCTTCGAAATAATCGCCGTTCATTTTGAATATCACACAAACATTAAAGCAAATAGTACATTTTGTAAAAACTGTGCTTTAAAGGGTTAGTTTAAATACTATATACTCTCTTGTGTTCTCGAGGGAATGAGACACGAATAAAACTTAATTGGAACAGGGCCTCACTCCACATTTCTCATAACCTGTTGTATAGAAAAACGAAATTACACATGAAGGTTTTCTAAGCACACAAAAACCTGGCATTTTCATCGAAATCTCGAGTTTTATTTCTCTGATTTGATTTTATTACTACACTTCGAGTTCTCCATGCCACGTATAAGAAAGCTGATAGGACTCTACAGTACTTGAATATTGCCATACACGTATTTATTTATTTATTTCGTGTGCCGTACTTTGACTATCGTCCCACCTCGAAAGTATTTTAAGTTTGATACACCTGCCCCTAAAAACCACAAAAGATGGATCAGTGACGCCATTCCTTCGTCTCAAAGCAACTTAAGAGGGTTAACGGTTCAACTTTTTTTATTCATTCTACCTGAAGGTTGATTTGATGGGAACAACCCCATAGTTATGAAATGTACCGTTAAGGGGTTCCACAAATATTCCAGTTCTACTAACACGCCACCCTTCAGTAAAGTGACTGGCTACGGACTGCGTGGCCGGGATTTGATTCTCTGAAGGGCAGAGTTTTTCTATTCTCCACAGTGGTCATGACATACACGCAGCCTCCTATCCAATGCGTATCTGGGGTTCTTTCCTCGTGGGTGAAGCTGATCATTCACCTCTATCCAGTAGCGCCAAGGTTAAAAATGTTTAAGAAGACAATTTTACCTCTTTGCCTTTTAAAATCAAATAACTTTAGGCCTTGAAATATACAGACACACTCACCTGTAGCAGAGTAAGTTAAGAGATGACATTAACCTTTCTGAAAGTTCATTACATTTCGTTGGTTAGAGGGTTTACTGACTATCAGCGCATTAAATAAATGAAACCCAAAGCTAATTTAAACTTAAAAAACTGTCTAACTTGTTTCCTCCGATCCAGATATAGTTGTACCGCCAAGACTCGGTCGCCAGAATCTCTTTTTTTAAAGTGTGCACTACGTAACGTTAGCATTAATACCAGACCTATTTGAATCAACGAAAACAAAGCAACTCCACTAAAAACATGAACTGGTTAATGAAGATTATGGAAATTATCGCTGTGTGCTCTGAGAATCTACGAAAACCATAAATACACTTTATGGGCAAAATTTCGAGTTAATGAGCACGTGGTAGACTGTGCTTTAATGAGTTAACGTATGAAAATCCTTAGGAGACGGAATTTAGCTTACACTTTATGAAATTATGAACTATAATGTCATTTGTACGAAGTAAATAAAATGCACAAAAGGAGATGTAGCGTTCGTCTGTCAGTATGAATCGTATCCAAACCCATCACTATGAAACAGAGTTCTTCTCGAGAAGCTGGTAGTCGCTCATCGTGCCAATAAATTCATTGTCTTAAAGAACCGGATAGTTAAATCATTGCGTTTGCCAGCTGAAGGGATTCTGATATCGACGTTAAGGGCGAATTTAATTTTGGTCCGAACTGATCCAACATAAAACTTGAAGAATGTTACCAAATGTCTTTAAACTCAAAAGCTATTTCGACTTTACGACTACCTAACGAAATACAATCTTGAATAAAAATTTTCTTGGATATTATCCATCGTCTAGTAAATATAAAAACGTAAAACGACGTTTCGGAGAT
>NW_019059701.1:1037110-1070514 GCF_000696155.1 Zootermopsis nevadensis | reverse complement strand
ATCTCCGAAACGTCGTTTTACGTTTTTATATTTACTAGACGATGGATAATATCCAAGAAAATTGTTATTCAATTGACTCTTCACCATCGTCAAGAAGTTTTAGATCTGAAATACAATCTTATCTTGTTTCTTCTTGCTGGCTAACTTATCATCCCGTGTAATCGATTCAGTCTCTCTGGTTCATTGTCACTTCGAAAAATATTTATTTCCCACGTTTGTCCTGTCCTGTTATAATACTAACGAGGCTTGACACAACTTAGAGCGTCGGCATGTCGAAATCCGGGCGAGTCACATCAACACACAGATCCTGTATCCCCTATTAGCAACATAAAGTCTGGGCAACAGCGTGCTAACAAGCAAAATTACGAGTGTCAACAGCTCCTAGTCCACTGGTTCCTTTTCAGAAAAGCAGGCCACTAAACCGACAACCAACCATAGGAATCCAGGGTTACGGGTGAGGTTCAAAGACTTGGTTCACACCCCGAAAGCATAACTGTGCGTGTCAGGACTTTGAAGTGGGTGACGAAAGATGAAGATAAACCAAACGATTGTCATTTTACGTTACCTGTATTTTTTTTCTTCAGGAAACCATAACTCCACGGAAACGGACTTCTTCCTGATGACTTGATCTGAGGTCATCTCTGTCATAAAAGCAGTCACCACTTTCAGATTTTCCATCGGTTATCCAAGTGTCTTCAAACGCTGTAAATGACACCAAAATATGAAGAAGAAAAACCCCCGTAAGAAATCGATCAGCTTCAGAGGATGGGAATGGAATATGACAGAAATAATAATCGTTTCATTTTTATTTAGCGGGGTTATTATTTTCCACGTCATCGCCCTTACAATGAAGGCAGTAAGCGCGTCCGAAAAGTCAGTAAACTTCTACCAGACTACACAGCAAAACTTCCAGGCAACAGCCATCTTCTAATAGAATCTCGAACACTGCCAAAATTAAATTTTATTTGTAAGACAAACTGTGATTGCTGAATGTCAATGCTATTTGTAATAGAACCAGAGCATAAACAAGTAGGACCGAACTCCAAACAGAGGAGGGGACAATGGTGGGGGGGTTAAGAGAGAGTTGGGCATGAGGTCATATAAGCTTCTTGTGCCTCTTAAGATGGAACCATTCATGTGCAAGGATTAGTGGCTTTGTGATGGGGTATGTTGATTGACGTGTTCTCTGCAGTAAATCCAGGTATGTGTAACATGACATAGATCAACTCCCAGACATGTTTTCATCTGTCCCTCTACTTGTAATCTAAAATAAAACCTTATCATAATCAATTTAAAGTAAAAAAAAATATATGCATTTGGGCTGTGTCAATAATAGAAGCCTTGGTAATTCATGCAAGTACTTGGGAGACAATGAACAGAACTGTAGAAAGTGGACAAGTATCATATTCTCATCTCATAAGCTGAACAGTTTAAATCGGGAAGTATTTATCATGTCCAACTTATGTACAATTATTTAACAGATAGAATACTCTTAAATTAAAATTAATTATTTGGTTATTCCATCAAATTCACAATGTATTTAAAATAAGATAACATCAAAAGCATCACTTCAAACAATAAAGTTGATCCATTATAAGAAAATATCTGGACACGACCTCCAAAAAAACTACACTACGAAAAATTGTAAAAAAAAATTGTAATTGAGTTTTAAATTTAATATAATTTTACACCTGATGATGGTTTAATAAAACCGAAACATGTTGTAACTGTTCCAATTGTAAATCGATTATTCGATACGGAACACAGAATGATATTTTAATTATTTTAATTATCTTATTTTAAATACATTGTGATTTGACGGAATAACTAAATAATTAATTTTAATTTAATAAATCACAATATGACACAACTACACTATCTTAAGAATACTCTTAATTACATCTAAATAAGTGCGACTCTGTTATCGCTCTTCAGAAAGAGTAAAAGTCCTATAAAATGAAAACATAAGGAAGACAGAAATTCCTAACCTTCGTACAGGGAGGTAAGTGGTCAGCTCTACACCTCGACCACTGAACTAGCTATTGCTACATAAATTTATTTTTATTAAAAATCTTTAGCATCAACACCACATTATTACATATAATTACTGAGACCTTTCTCTCCAGATAAAAGCACTGCTTTAACACTTTTACTCTTACAAAATAAAACATGTAAATCTGCTGTGAGTTAGCCAATATTCATCTCATTCTAAGATACTGGATGTCAATGCAACATTTCGTCCTGGCTCGTGTAAAGTATGTTATTTCCCTACTTTTGGAACTTTTGTACCTGAAACATCAATTTCTTTCATTTTCATTCTTTACTGTGGCATATCTTTATATACAAAATCATTATTGCAGTACACAGTATTGTCCTATCTTCAGCAGACTGACTACTATCCAATATGAAAGGTGTTATTCTGTGGTCAATACTCGTAACTGCTGTCATTGCAACAGAAAATGAAAATGGCATACAAGATACAGAAAAAAAAGGGCCTGGATGTAAGTATAATTTTTATATAATGTAACCAGTGTTTTTTTATTTTCAGTCTTTCTCCCACACAGCTCATATTTAAAAAATAAACTAGAACAATCCCATTAGAGCATCTCTCTAAAATATAAATAGATTAAGATCAACTATCAGGAATTTCCCAACAAAATAAGTCAAACTTATTTTCAGTCTTAATTTTAACAGCTCACATCTAAAATTAAAAGAAAACATAACCAACAGAATTTTACGGCGGGTAATGATAACATCACAACTAAACACAAAAACTAAGGTCACAAAATAAGGTCACAATCTGAACTCGTACAGAACTTCAGCCGGCTATAGAATTCATCAACTGAGCCTCACTAGCGACTAATAGACATGAGCA
The DNA here is from genome assembly GCF_000696155.1 of Zootermopsis nevadensis. Next base: position 1,067,639 of record NW_019059701.1, on the reverse strand, counting down.
GTTAGCAAACGTTTTATAAATAATAAAGTAGTCCTACTGTCTCTTTCAGTCATTTATTACATTGTTAATCCACATGAGAAAAACTAACATCAATATAATCAACATCATTACCACCATCATCAATAGGTGTCATCCTTCTCAGTCTGACGTCAACAACCCATTTAGAAAACTTCATATATGAAATGAAAAAGATTTCCTGCAGAGATAGCATTACGTGAGAACCTCAAGTCTTACAAAATTTACAGGCTTGGGATAAAGTTGAAAAATGTATTGATTTTACAGAGAAATTACATTTTTAACAGTAATAATAATAAATAATTGTTGTTAAAGCAATAGGAACAACAGAAGCAGTATATGAGGTATATACTTTGATGATGATGGATCTGATGTGAAGTCACCTATCTCCTCACTGCCCCCCCCCCCCCCAAACACATACATACAGGGTTAAATACCACCACTACATACTGATATATTGTTGTGATAACCAAAATAATACTGTCTAAATTATTTTCCAAAGGATGTTGTTTTGGAGTAATGCTGATCGTGTTTAATTTTCATACATCTCACTTGTAGCACTGATCTGTCCACAGTTTACTACCACTACGATCTTGCCGTTCTGGCAGCTATACTTATCATCAAATTTAAAGCAGTTCTCATAGCACTGGCCGTCATCTTTGGAATAGGAGCATACTCCAAGCTGTTTGCAGGACATGGGATCCACTACAAGGGGCTCAAATGTCAGCCACCTGTTGTGTATGAGCCACCACCTAAGTATGACTATGAGCATGAATCATATGGGCATTCTGAAAGACGTGATCGAGCCAACGACTTTACAAGATACTCTGAAAATATTGACTTTGAACTGCTAACAAGTGTGATGAAGGGGTAGGTTAATAAAACAAATTCCATAGTATAGAATCTTCCTTCAGAAGTCTGGTATTTAATTTTTCCCATGCATATTACACGTTCCATCCACTTAGCATTGTGTTTAGTTACCCTAACAATATTAGGTGTAGAACACAAATTAAAAAGCTCCTCATCTCAATTCTTTTACCACTTATTCTGTCTTGATTCCAAGTATTAATTTCAGAATTTTGTAAATTATATCTGAGAAGTGGGGTGAAAATGTCAGTTGTGGTCTTCTGGGTTGTGACACCATGTGGCCTTGTACGAAATTATCAATGTTTTTTTCCTGATTTGCTTCTCAGAATTGGCCTTGAGGAATTAAGTTTCAATGTCGCAGACAAAAGAAGTGTACCCTGCAGGAGACGACTTGTCTGTGAAGCAGACAGGTTGGCCAGTACAAAGCCTGTGGTGCGTTATGCCATCGACCTTTTAAGGTATATTCATTCCTCTGTCTATTGCAATACAAAGAACTATTTAAAAACTTCAATAGTTATTACACTTCTTTCAAAACTGCACTGCAATTAAAATTTCCACATTTTCAACAGAAGACATTCTTTTACTTTATATTTTCATGATAACTTATAAATTCACTTTGTGGGGTATTGAAAATGGTTAATTTAAAGCAGTGGTTCTCAACCAGTGTTTCATGGCACACTAGTGTACTGTGAGCTTTTTTGAAGTGTACATAGATTCTCCATGCTGAGAATTAAACAGTGATGGTCCAGCCCATGATCATTACTGGGCAAATTTGGAAGGATGTGACAGCAAGGAGATAGTTGTCTACTTTAAGCTACTATCCCAACATCTGATTGGAGAACTAAAAAACCTCAACCACAACAGGCAACCACTGGTCCAAGAATTGATCTTCAGATCCCCCAAATTTTAACGTTCAGTCAGAAAAGAATAAAAGCTGTAGCATTCATATTTAAATTCTGTTGTGTTCAATATTGCCCTTGTATTTATTTATTTATTTATTCCAGAGGGCTGTCAAGGTACAGAACCATAAGACCAACAAATCAAACAGACTACAGCTGTGCTGCACTCTACCCACGATGCATCAGCAGTAGAGGGAGCCAACGCCATTTATTAAAGAAATCTCAAAAATCATCAGGACTAAATTTACAATTTAGAAGACAATAATGGACATTAATTAACTTATTTATCATATTTATTAAATTATTTTGAACACCATAAATGACTGTTTCACTGCAAAATGAATCCCACTTTTGTGAGTCATAAACCAGAAACCTGTTTTCTAAGTATCCTTTCTTTCTGCATTCACATCCAAACAGGTCCAGCATAAGTAGTTCTAAGACTGTACTTTCATACTTATGTGGATACAAATGAATAAATCAAAATATTTTAGGAAATATGTGAGAACTTAAGATCCATAATGTAGCAGAAGAGGTTATTCACGTAGGAAGGGCTGCAACAACCACATAAAAATGGTAAAGACATGTGGGTGAAGGCAGCACCGAGTCATAAATCAACAGAACTAAGAATAAGAGAAACAACAAAGACGACGGTAACAGAATTTTGAGGCCACTACAGGCATTATATAGCCTGACACTATAAGATTCTGTGAATTACAAATTGGACCTAACAAAAATTAATTTTGTACAGAATTTCAGTTTCACTTCAGTGTTTACAAAAGTATTTCATACTATTCTTCTCTTTTCCTTTTATTTCTCACTTTAAAATCTTATCTGAATAAAACAGCTTCAACTGCAGATATAACACAGCTTAGAATGAGATGGGAATATTAAAATGAACAATGACAAGTTAATGGTTTAGGAACAGAAAGTCACACCTATTTAATGGCTTTATGTAAATGTTTAATGATTTTACTTAAATGTTGTTTGGTAAGACTAAACAAAATCATTAAAATCAAGAATAGTTAGTAACATGATTGAAATATGAACCAAGCTGAAGCAGAACCTCTCGAATAAAATTCTCAGTTTTGAATGCACTTAATGAAAACAATAATACATAATGGTCAAGTGTAATAAAATGTGTGGCACAATAATTAAACTTGTAAGCATTACTGCTAAACACACATATTTTAACACTTTCTTACTCATTACTAAAACATACTAAAACAAATATTAAACAGCAGAGAGAGAGACAATTACATGCAACAAGTTCATGGGCAACTTACCCCACTTCTGTCCTTTGTACAAACAATTTGGTGCCAATGTAGTGATGTAGCACAAATCATAACTGGGGTCAGAGGGCCAGAAGCAAATGTTGGTCACTGGAACAAACGTGTGCTGATACACATGATCCACAAAAACCTACATAATCCTGACCAGCAGCTCCATCCATAAGGTCAGTCAACAAACCATGCTCCACTGCTGAGTACTGCTAACCACTCCTAAGTCATATTAATTGGAAGTCCCAAGCTTCAATCCCGACCCACACACTGCTTAATCCAAGTGTGAGATTTCAGGTTCTCATGGCAGTGAAGATGTTAATGTTGGTCTTCTGATTGTGATGTCACAAGCACATTATTCAGAAACTTGTGACACCATCTTCTCTCTCTCTCTCTCTCTCTAACACTCCTCATCGCTAGTTTCAGAATCATGTCAGAGACGGGATGGGAGGCAGTGCAACACTCAGTGTTGTTTTGGCAGTGTCCCATCTAATGGCATCTCAGTGATCATCATCAATCTTTCTGACAAATTCACCTCAACACTGATTACTCTCCCAGAGTCTGCTTTAATTACTGACACAATGTCATGTAAGCCATGATCTATTCAAAGCCAGTTCCAAAAACTGAAATTTCATATTTCTCAGGATTCAAAGAGTTTTATTTACATGTGATGCTGCTCTCTTCAATGGCTCTTCAGCCACTAACTTTGCAGCTTCTTCAATCATGTTATCATAAGGAACATGGTTTGCTTTATGGGTAGTGGAACATATGTATAAATATGTAAAACATTTCTAAATTGCACACACCCTACCTTTTCTAACAGTTGGGCAACTCTGTAACTCACTACTGTTCCCAGTTTTTACAACTGATAACTAACACTGCTTATCAACCCTAACACTTCAGAAATGACACCTCACCCAGACACAATTAACGACATAAATTATCATATATACCTATAATCCCAATCAAATCTACAATATGGTATCCTCCTTTATTTTCGGTAATTTTGGGGGTGCATTAGGAACTACTGGTTACTAATGGTTCCCTTCAGTTGTCAGTCCTAACCTCTACAACAAATTTTTAACTTATTAACTTGTAATTGTTCCAGAATGTTCTGACTCGTTTCCAGTTTCCGAAAAAAATTGCCTTCTCGTATCTTGTTACACTTCCATTGATACCCAATACAAATCACTAAAACTCGCATAACACGTGTATGTCGACAAAAACACTCAATCTAAAGACAACCCCAGAATACCAACGTATCGGACGAAGTGCACCCTATCATCAAAATATGGAATCATTACACAAGTAAGCACGGAATTAAAATTAAATCAGATGGTAATAAAATATTCTAATCGAAAGGCCAGCAATCAATGAAGACATCACGTGTTGAAACATATTTTTTTCCACTTAACAACATAAATAATTATATAATGTCTTCAACATGGTGTCCTGAGGACTAATTCAAATATGTGTCTAAAACATAACAGGAAGATGAAGGTATCGTTCAAGTATATATACAGAGTCAGAGAAAGATCTTCATGTACTCGCTTCGGCGGTACATATACTAAAATTGGAACGATACAGAGAAGATTAGCATGGCCCCTGCGCAAGGATGACACGCAAAATCGTGAAGCGTTCCACATTTTTTTACGTTCCTATTGCGTTGCACCGCAGGTGGAGGGGAATTCCTCTACAACCCATTCTAAAAAAAAACAACTAATACTTGAATGGGGATTTTCATACAAAATATAAAATAATGTGTTGTGACAATGCAACAGTTAGATTTAAGAAATTCACATTGTTTAACTTTTAACTGCCATGCAGAGTGATGGTCTTTTATATTTGTTATGTAAATGCTGTATTTTGAAGGTCAATCATGTACATGCATCATCCACATCATGGCATCAACTGCTTCAATTTTGTAATCTGTGTTACATATATTATGTTTATGAAATCTGCAGTGTATGCAAATAATAGGGCAAACCAAAAGGCTCCCAACATACAGAACAACGCTATGGAAACTGTTATCTATATATTTTATTTCTTTAGCAGACACACATGTTGGAAACCTCTTGCACAAAAAACAGAGATTCTCCTCACTATCTTCACTTTTTACAGTGTCTTACAGGCTTTGTACTAAGCCACTTTATGTTTATGAATTATTCCCTCTCTCAACCTACACATTTCATAGTGAATTAATATGTAAGCATTTATTATATTTTCAGAGAGGATGATTCTAGAAAGTTCCTGCAGTTCACTTCCTTAAATTATAAAACCTATTTATCTATTATTATTATTATTATTTGTTTCAAACATTAAAACAATTTTTGACAACTTAATGTTACAAGATATTATTTTCTAAATATTCAACACAGAGCTTATTTGTTATATCTCATTAGGCCTACACAGAAAATCATGACAATGTTTACAGAAGAAGGTGAATCAGCTGATAAGATATGCTTGTAAGATTACATTACATTTATAATGCTGGAGTCAGTCTCCTGTCACCATGTTAAGTATTCTTTTGAATCAAGACTTCTACTTAAAATATTAAATATATATGGAAAGTGTAAATTTGTTACATACAATATCATGCATGTTTAAAATTACCTTACAAGATAAACATTGCAAGGCAAGTAAGTATTTGTTTTCAATTTAATCAACAGATAAATTGTTAGAAAAGTAAAATCATGTTGATGCCTTTCCTACATGTATTCTGAAGACTGATTCAACTTCTGCATGTTCTTTATTAGCATAAAATTTATAAAATTAGAATACAATGGTAAATGTGTCATTCTGTTCATCCATATGCCTTTACTCCAAAATTATTCAAAATACTTCAACAAAATTTCACAGGTTTCATTTTAATTCCAATAGATTTGGGTCAATATATACCTTACTTTAAACTTTAATCAGAATTCATCAGTTTGTTTAGAAATATCTCAGTGCTATTGGAATTCAGGTAAGTGCATCTTGGACACATCTGATCTGACTGGTCTGTGCTATTGAAAATTGTAACAATTTCTTAAAATTCAGAAAAACTAGCCAATGAATACTGTAACAAGCAAACATATTAATGTGATTTATATATCCCCCTTATCAAATGCAGAAAATGGGATTGTATTATCTACACCAATGGCTGCTGACTCTTCTACTACTGTCAACAAACTGTTTCATATTCAGTTTATCGAAGAGCAATGTCATATGCCCACAGTATTGTAAATGCTCCATCTCACTGGGTATGCGGAGTGCTACATGTGTAGGGCAGAGACTTTCAAACATAGAAACAGGTGTGCCAAGTAATGTTCAGATTTTGGACATATCTAACAATTCCATATCAACACTGGAAAATGAAGGCTTCAAGGTAATATTTTGTATCTCTCTGTGTATTAGATTCATTCCTGCATTCTATCTAGAAACCTAAATAGTAAATGAAATGCTCGAATCTATAACTCTATGGATTATTTTACATGGGTTTGGAATTTAGTTCCTCACTCTTGCAGAAGAACACATATTAAAGATGTTTGAGGAAAAAAAACTTTCCAAGAAAGAGGAAGCAATAGAATGATGGAGAAATTTAATAACGAACAGCTTTATAGGCAGAATATGTAGCATTCATGGGAAAATAAGAAGCTGTATTTATTGGTTAGCTCTTCTATTTTGAGTTTGGGATTGAATGGGTTCAAATTGTAGTATGTTGACCAGCTTTACTGACTAATGTATTACAAGACAATCAAGACACAACATTTTAAAATACTCATGTCCATTTACTCCCCTAGCCTTTCCAATTCACTGCTCACAATTATCATGTCATATAATGCTACATAACCTATGCAGATTAAAAAGCAGTGTTAAATATTTAGATAAAGAATATTTTCCAACAGCTGATATTAGGATAAACATGATCAGTACTATAAAAATAAGCTTGAACTCAACAGCCTTGTCCAACCTAAGGCTTAGCCCATCACAATTAAACAATCAATTTTATAAACAAGCATGGGAGCTGTTCAGGGTCCCTGCTTGTGCAAGGGTTTTGAGAACGTAGGATCAGGATTTTATAAATGACTACTTAAGCTGTCCGAGTTATGTTTGATTAAAATCATTAATGTTTTTCAGAATCTTCAGCTAACATCCCTCTACAAAATACAACTCCAATATAACCACATAGGAACGATTGACCTCCATGCATTTTTAGGAGTTACAGAACTAAGAATACTAGACTTATCTTACAATCATCTCTATTACCTTCTGCCAGCAACATTTGAAGATACTCCTCAGTTACGGTCACTTTATCTACAAGGAAACAGACTGAAGATATATCCAGGACCTATTCTGACAATTCCATCTCTAGAGGTATAATGTACTGCCCATGTGTGTATACAAAATAATGTCCATCTGCACAAAACTCAAGAATGAATAAAATGATTTTCATTAAATTTGACATTGAAATACTTTATAAAAATTTGTCAAGCCATTTCAGTTTTCATTTACTCTCTTAATTTAGTGTTACATTATAACACAACCATGAACAATACATTAAACAAGTCAAACATATTTAATTATAATTCCTTCTGCCAAACACCCATTAAGTACACACCATATAATGTTATAATATTTTTATCAATGGAGCTAAAAACTTTTATTCTATTAGCAGAGAGTCAGCCATCTGCAAACAAATGTTGAATGTTCCAGACTAACTTCAATTAAGCTGCTGTTAAAGTTCACTGGTTTATTCTAGATTTTATTTTCAAAGAAATATTTTGGACATTAATATTTAACGTCTATTTCCTATGAGCCCTTTGCTATGCCAATTAAATTCACTGTATTCTCACACTACCAAACCAGCTAATTTAAATTTCCTGTACACATTACATTTGTATTAAGCACAGGAGAGGACATTTGACATCTAGTGCCACACATAACAAAGGGTTAAAATATGAATTACCATGTGTGTAATGTTCCTTTTATTTAGATTCTGGATATCAGTAGTTGCCAACTGGATCATTTGAAGCAGGAAAGCTTTATGGAACTTCCTGCTATGCAGAGTCTCAACCTGTCTCACAATCAGTTGATAAACCTCAAAGTAGAAGTGTTGGAAACACTAGCAAATCTGCAGCAAATTGACCTCAAGAGGTAAGCAGTATTCCAAATGAACATTATTGAATTCAATGCAATACAATAATCTGGAAAGTTAATTTTTCAGCTTTCAGAGGGAAATAAGAATAGTTCTCTCAATCTTCTATCAGTTGGTACTGGCATCTCGAATGTCAGAGGGTAAACACCTGTTGCATGAAGCTGAGCGCTATAGAGAGATTAGAAATAAGTAGAGCTTTACATCCAAGCCCTTGTATGTCCATGTTACTCCGAGTTTAAACATAGGGGCAACCTTACCTTTTCACTAGAGGAATCAAGAATGTCTCATATGCAGTGCCCATATATTATAATTTGTCTCCTATTGGCAAGTTCCTTTGACACTGACAAAAATAAACTAGGAATTATGTGCATTTTTTCATTATTTTATATTCTGTAAGAACTGTGAAATTAATATTGCCTTCTGTATTAAGCCCTTCAAACAATGTAGAGTTGAATTCATTAACTTTAGTTTTCAAATTTAAAGCAAAGGGTGTAAAAACATGTAAATACTTTCAATATTACATATGACATAGATATTAAGCTGTCTTTTGGTTGTGTGTGGTTATAAAATATGTCCACCTGCATGGACTTCGCATTTTCACATAGGCTTTGGAAACCAATATATTTTATGAGAAAATGCCAGTACCAAAAGTTTGTTAATTTCAAGTTTGATTTGAAATATTTAATGTGTTTAAACACCCGTAAACAATCAATGAAACTGCAGACCCAGCCATCAATAAATTATGCATTTTGCTCTTTTCCAGAAATCCATGGTCATGCGATGGAAATGCTCACGAACTAGAAGCATGGCTAAAGAAACGTCATATTCAACACGTCCCAGTGTGCAAACAAGAGTCTAAAGACAATGACAAGTTTCAAAAAATTGTCTCTGCAGTTGAGTTCCATAATGACACAGAAACAATGAGTGATGATGAACTATTAAGACTCTGGTCTCTTACTGAAAAAGATAAAAACTCTCATATGAAAGGAAATGGATGTGTAAAAACTAATTCTTCCATGTCAAGCAGTGGAAATATCTTTGAAATTTTCGATAAGATTCCTTCTTTTTGGTCACTTGTAATTGGTTTGGAGATTGGAATTGTGATTGGGGGGATTGGAATGTGGCTGTTGAATAGACTTAACCGTGTCCAAACACCACGGAACCCAGCATCCATCTACAGAATGCATAGCTTACAAACGCTGCAGAACAGAGTATCACTTCTCAGATTGAGAAGTGGAGGGGAAGACAGCACTGCACTATGGAATGAACTGGACATCATAAATTGTCCCGATACTCCACCCCCAGCTTATCGTGATTGCACCAATTACTTCCCAGGAAATACCTACACATAACACAGGTGAAGACAGTTGATATACCATGTGGTAAATTGAGAATAAATTAAAAGAAACATAATCTGTCAGCTGTAACAATACAACTGAGACCAGCCAAGGGCTAGGTAACAGATTAAACCCTTAACTTACGGGAGAGGGCTACTGCACACCTCATGGGGAGGTGAGAGATAAGATGGTAGAATGATGAATGGCAGGATAAAACCACAGAAGTCTGAAATAAACCTACTCCAATACCATTTTGTCCATCACAAACCCGACTTTAACTAATCCTGTACTGAACTTGGGTCTCTAGTGAAAAACCAGTGTCTAGCCACCAGAGCCATGGCACAGTTTCACCAGAGATACAGAGTATTTTGTTACTAAATTAATAGAACAATTCATGTGTCATCAAGTCTACAGACTGGATGGCCAGGGTTCAATTCTTAGCAGGGCTTTTCTCTCTCTCTCTCAAATGCATTCACATTGGCTCCAGGGTCCACTCAACCTCCTACCCAATGGGTATTGTAAGTTCACTCTTATGTGGCATGAAGCTGACCAATCCTTCAATCTGGAGCTGGAGTTAAGAATTTATAACGCTACAATAACAACTACATTTATTGCTACTACTACTTGTACTTCTAATTCTATTACAAAGACAATAAATCTATGTATAGAAATTCAGCAAATATGGAATATTAAATTCTTTTTTATGCTGGTAATCACTGGAGCCACTGGAATTGTAACTAAAGAATTAAAAAATATCTAGAAACAATACCAGGAAAGCATTACAAAGATTCTGTATAAAAAACAGCCACACTAGGAATACTGCACATAAGGGAAGTGGTACATTCAGAAAATTGAAGCCTGAGTGGTGGGATTCACCATTGGTTCAAGAGGAGAAGTACCAGGGAAAAACTGTGATAAGAAAATAAATAACAACAATAATAAATGTAATTCATACTTGCTGTATCATAAAAATACATAAATTGCAAAAATATGTTATATAGGTCATTTAAAAACTTGAAACAGTGAACTGCAATATAACTAACAGCAGGTTGATTTAAAAAATGGGATGCAAATGTAAATGCATATGAAACATTATAACATTTTTTTAACATGTACTCCAAGGACAAAAATACATATTTTTGCATATAAAACCTTCCATTATTATTAACTGGAACAAATTATTAATGTAAAGGAATATCATCAGATCAATGAAAATATTTACACCATTAACACACATTTTTTTCAGAAGATACATCCCTTAATTATTCAGGATTTGTGTTTATTATAAACAAATTCCTAGCTAAATGCATAACAAGTATAAACTTACAGAAGGATAATACTTTGTGGTCTCTTGATCTTCCACTTGAGCTGTGACAAGACATAACTGAACAGCACATTACATACAAATGAGCAACAAGACAAGATGCTGTGTCAGACACTGAAATTATATAAACTCCAATGAATATGGAAATAAGGAGAAAAAGAGGAAATGTCATCACCATGTGGAATAGCCAAAAATAAAACTGGTGTCAGAAGAGTGGAAGGCACATGCAAAAAAATCATTTGCAGCCCTTCAAAACAAAAGACGAGGGTAAAAATAAAATCTTCTCTGGCCAGCAGCCGTATCACTTGGTTAAACTCTGGCAGAGTTTAACCAAGTGATGTGGCTGCTGGCCCGTGAAGATTTTATTGACATCTGCCATGAAAGCTTCACATCATATAAGAGTATAAAAGTGTACTTGCAAAACTCTTCAATCTTCATCAAAACTGTAAATAAATAATAAAACTAATCATTTACTATGATAATTATATCAATATATATTCCCCTTGACAAACATTCTATTATCTACTACCGTGGCACTGCAAAGTGATCGTTTTATATATTAAACAGTTGCCACGCCATGGAATGGAAGTGGACAAAAATTACTTTTGCACTATAACAAATAGTTATGGTTGCCTTTACACAAAGAAGCTAGATCGAAGAACATAAGAATTGCTATTTAATAAAATTAAAACACTTACCAATGAGTGACAGTTTTCTGCATGCATAAGCAGTATGATTATAATCCAGAAGATATTGCTACATATATGAATAGATGGAGACACATGATGGAATGAGTGAAAACAGCTGAAGACAGTATGGAATTATATAATCTACAGAGTGAAAAGTAAGCTGAAGACCAAGAACGTATTGGAAAGAGAATTTTGAAGCTAGTACAGGCATTAGATAGCCTTATCTGTGAATATATGATGGTACAGTGTTATACTGCATGTTCATTGCACAATTTTAATATCTGCAATGCTTGCTACCATGCAATTCAGTATCTTTTAGATTACAAGATTACAATGTAAAAACAAATTATAATTTTACCTGTTGTTTTGTATGAATGAGAAACTATGTCTCTCACATTAGGGGAAGAACATGGATTATGGATATTTGAGAAAATGGTGCTGAATAGAATATTTGGACCTAAGAGGGATGAAATAACAGGAGGAAGTAGAACATTTAATGAAGAGCTCCATAACTGGGTGGCTTGCATGATCTCATTACATGATACAACACTGCTACCACAATACCAAATGTCTGTTCTTAACACTGAACAGGTCACATCATGTCAAAATAGGATATAGAAAACCTTTATAATTCAGAGAAGATGAAGACTTAAATTGGACTAAAGAAGAAGACTAAACATTTCATTCTAATTTTCAATGTCAGCACAGCCATCAAAGTGAACATACAGTGGCACATTAGAATTGATACAATCACATTGTAACCAGTGCTCGAAATGGTCTCACATTTCCCGAAAAATGGAACAGAATCAATTACAGACCTTATAAGTTACTGATAAGCAACCTATGGTCTGCACATGTCTCAATGTGGCCCACAGGCTGATTTCACACCTCAAAAACAGAGGTAATAAAAATCAGCACCAGACTTCTAATTGATATTCTCCCACACATTAAATTAAAAATGTTAGATGCAAGAATTTTTAATACAAAATCTTTCCTTCTTAAAACATAAGTATTTTTGTCAACTAAAAAATTATATGACAAAATACTAAATAATATATTTTACTATCATTTGGCCTGTGGTATGGACAGGTGTTTGTACTTTTAAATTGGTCCTTGCATAATACAGGCTGCCCAGTAATGCTGCAATGGATCACAATTTATACAAATCATTTACACCAAAAAATGATTGTTCTCAAATAAATGGTACTGGAGACTTTGTTATTCTCCCTGTCATCTGAATGTGAAACATGCAACTATACTTTCTCAATTTCTATAAAACAAGTATTAAAATCCTTTACAAGACATTTCATCAGGATCTCCTGGTTACAAAGCACATTTACTGACAAATCACCACTAAGCAGATTAATGTTGTACTGTTACTGGTTCAGCCAGGTTACTAGATAAACGGGGATTTCATTGGTTTCCTCTGTCAACACAGGTTGATGCCAGGAAGTATATTCAAACAGTCCATAACCATCTCTTTTACCTACATCATCACCTTCCCACCTTAATCAGTGTTCGTGACATAATAAGATGAAACAGAATCATTCAATAACCTAGGCATCATTAACGAAAGATATCAAGCTCTTAAATTCAATCAAGTAATTCAGTTACGTATGATTTGAAGAGAACAACGCCCACTGTTCAATATTACCAGCTAAGGTGATGCATATAAAGTAGAAACATATTAGGAAGAAGATGAATGCTCGGTTTACTGATTTATGTTACACAGTGCCAAATAACAGGATGATTTTGAATCATAAATTGCGATGAATGTGGTCTACTTAATCCAGTCACTGTTTATGAAAATATGTAGGCTGTGTGTTGGCCAGTAATCTTCCTGCTGTCAGCTCTTAACAATGATGCACAAAATTTCATCCCCACATATATCAATATAACATTCTAGCCTGTAACAGCGATACAGCTAAGCTACTGTCCCAGAATATGACTGGAGGGACTGACAAAGTCACCAAAAAAATATATATATATATATTATATATATTAGAATAACAGGATTCTGAGCAGAGAACAGAACTTGGGACTCCTTTAATACAAAATGGGAGTAATTTTCTAATGGTCAATACACAATAAATTTGAAATTTGACAACCCTGGTAGTTAGTGTACTAGCCTAGTATTCAGGTGCCATGATCAATCACAAATAAAAAATATGAATACCCACCTTCAAGTGACAACCCAGAAGACCACCAGCGGCATCTGAGAACCTCAAATTTCAAATAATAGCACTGTCGATAAAATGGCATCCAATTAACTGAAAACAGGAGTAGAACCAACTCCTGAACTGCTCCATATATCAAATATATTAAAAATAATGGACACCACCCAACATAGCACTGGTATAACAAAACATGGTCCTTTAAACTTACTATATTGGAAGGAATGCATTAGGTCCAGTTCGAGCACTGCATGAAGTTATCAAACAAATAATCTACAATACAAAACAGTTTCAATGGAAAATAAAGAGATACTTACAGCTCCATAATACAATGTAATTAAGGCACATTTTAAACAGTACTAATTATACCTATCCTAATGATATGGAAACTGGCACATCGTTGAACTCAATTGTATTTGGTCCCTGAAATATAAAGATTACAGTTTAAATTAAATACATATGAATGTGGAAATTATAAGACCACAGCTTATTTATAGGGTTGACAGGATATGAAAGAGGGTTACAGTGCTGTGACTCTTTACAAATGTTATTTAAATTATGGAATCTGACCAGGAATATGTTAAACAAATTATGGCCTGCAGTATTTCCAGTCTTCCTGTATCTCTGCTCAAATAAATTGTAAAGAATTCTTTAAACAAAATAGCAAAAGAAGACGGGGTGAAAACTTGCAGTCATGTAAAAATAACTGAAGAGCCTTACTGGTAGATGCTTAGACGCACAAAGGAAGGAACTGATAAAATAATTATAAACAATAGTCTAAAGTTCCAATGGAAAATTAAAGACAATCTCAGTGCAAGTTCTAAAGCTGGAGAGTATGAAAACTGAGTGCAGCAGCAATAATGGAACTGCCTGGCTGGGTATTACCATCATCACATAAGGTTCCCTACATGATTGCTCAGATAGCTAGTGATTGCCCACATGGGAATTCACCACTGAAATCACTGTGCATAAAAACACATCTAGGTCTTTATATACCATGCCTGCTATTGTTATCTGATTTTAACCAAAACTGGAATGTACTGACAAATTTTAGTATAATTCTCCAACTTTGTAAAAATCCATACGGACAAACAGACGTGGTGACGCTAATAGTTGCATTTATTACTTGTGATTGTACCTAAAAATCCCATCCTCTGAAAAATATGAAACCCGGTTATATAGCCCATAGCCAGCGACTACTTCATAATTTAGGGTTACCCACCTCTTGAAATTTCTGCTTTCTAGTATATGATGTGCATGCTAGCTAATGTTAATTGCAGGCACCAATTCTTTGATATTTGTATATTCAGGATCCGATGAGAATATCTCCAGTAGTTCACTGAAGGTTGGTCTGTCACGTGGCTGATATGCCCAACATCGTTCCATTATCCTATAAACACTGTCTGGACAATGTTCTGTTTGTGTCAAACGCTCCCCTTTTTCCACCAGCTGTATCACCTGAACAACACATGAACCATTAACAATATGTTATCAACAAACCAGATTCAGGAGCAATATCAAGGGAACAAAGAGTCGATGATACATGCCTGAGACAAATTCTAATGTCCTCCCATAACCTCTTTTTAAAAACAATGCAAGATGGAAAATGGGAACTCCACCATGAAAACATCCCAGAAGGAAGTATCTAGTAAATTAACCAGTTACTGATGATGTTCTTCTGGGGTTTGGTGCCATTTTGACCGGTCAGCTTCTACCAACTAGTTAACACAGCGCCAAAATCCAGCAGAAAATCATAATTATTGTCACCACAATCAAAATCTCAAATTTCACAACCAGTTACTGTTCTCCTGCCACACTTCATTCCTGCCAACTTCTTCTGTTCCACAAGGATATTTTTACATGTACAAACTTTTGTATATACTATAGGTTCAAGAATTTGACAGATACCAGCTCACATACCTCAACGCCCCTCTTCTCTCCATAGGGCTGCTGTCCAACTGAAAACATTTCCCATAATGTTACACCAAAACTCCACACATCACTGGCATGAGAGAAAGTGCCAAAATTATATGACTCTGGTGCATACCTGGGAAGCACAAACATGAGTATTTCATTGCCATGCGCCATTAAGATTATTATACAACAAAACCCTGTTACAGTGTCACACTTCGTCCACCACAATAATGGTGTTAAAGCAGGAGTGGCAGTAAATTAAAACTCCCTCCCCCCCAACTCAGAACATCTCCAACACAGTGTCAACTGATGGGTTTAACTCACAAAAAAAGATAAATAGTTGGCAATATTTTTCTGGCTTGAACTGGGATATTGTTCTTTGCAGGCGCAAAATTTGTAGTGGTGCATCATCCATGCCTGACATCAAGTGTTTCAAGTCTTTGAGAATACATCTCATATTAATTCTGTGTTTAATCACTAGAATAGTTATTTTATTGACAGCAATGGATGGACAGAAGTGATGGTCTTGAAACTATGGGAGTACAAACTGTGTCAGAAACTTATATCTCACACTCAACTCTCATAAAAAGACACGAGAGAAGAAAAAGATGAAGTTGTGAATGGCAGCCAAAATACCTTCCTACTGCATGAACGACTCAATCAGATACTGGATGCTTGTTAACATAAAAATTGTCATTGTTATCATCATTAGTGACAGTCATCATCAATAATCACTCTTCTTACACTGTACAAGAAATCAACTCCTTCCCTAAATGCCTAAGAGAGTGTGTGTGAGTGGTAAGAGACAGCACACGTGCGAAGGTGAATGCATGCATGATGATGGTCGTTCACAGTTTAAAACCAAAAAAAGTAAAACCATACCATTTGATAGGCCAACGACCTCCTTGGGTGGCTTTGTAATATTCACGTTCATTCCCGAGAGCACGTGACAGACCAAAGTCACTAATCTTTGCCTGGTGTCTAGTTGCAAGGAGAATATTCCTAGCAGCCAAGTCTCGGTGAACAAATCTCTGTTCTTCCAGGTACTTCATTCCTGTGAATGAAATTCTGACCTGAATTCGCATCTGGCACTGTTCTATCACACAAATTTAAAATAATACTTATTAAGATCAGTAATACTCTTGTGTGTTTCTATACCTTTATACACAGTTATTAATAGTTTATTTAACAATGCTGTCAGTATCTCACATTAAGAAGATTACTGAATAATGAATTTCATTAACTCATTAATAACATTACTTTAATCTTCTAAGCATTCTTTCCTCAAAGTGCATGAAAAACACATTATAAGGAGGCCAAATTAACCTTTCTGAATGCATGTCAACACTAGCAAATGGATTTGAATGAAATTTAATATTGGGAGTTTAAACTAAAAAGTTGTCAGGAAATATACTTTTAACAAAGTCTTCAATTATCTTTCAACATTATGAACATTGTACAACACAGACATAACAGCATATTTTGATTTTACAGATCACTTACCACATGCAATTTGTGATGCCCAAACTTTCAATTCATAGTCTGGATTTACTCGGTCAGGGAACTCCAACAAGTAAGCTAACATTGAACCAAGAGGAACCAACTCCTGAACCTACAGAAAAATTAACATTATAATAGAAAATAAGCAGTTATAGTTTTGTAAGATTTGAGGTTTTCACAGCGGTGAGTATGAAGATTTCCGTCTTCTGGGTTGTTGCGCTGTGTAGTCTGGTAGACGTTAACCAACGTTTCAGAGGTCATACTGCCTCCGTCATCAGGGTGATGAATATGCCAATAGGGTGTGAGGTGCTAGGTTTATAGGCCGGGAAGTGAAAGGTGTAGCCTATAAACCTAGCACCTCACACCCTATTGGCATATTCATCACCCTGATGACGGAGGCAGTATGACCTCTGAAACGTTGGTTAACATCAACCAGACTACACAGCGCAACAACCCAGAAGACGGAAATCTTCATACTCACCACTGTGAGAACCTCAAGTTTTACATGATAATCTTGTTTACAGCTGGGTGTCTCTTAAATACAGATCAGATATGGCACACACCAGCAGAAATTTCTTTGTCTGAACACTTACCATAAGCAAAGGAGGTCCTTTCGACACACCAATTAGCCTCACTATACAATGGTGGTTCAGTCCTATCATAACTTTAGCCTCTCGAAGGAATTCATCGCGGTTAGCTTCAACATGTTCTTGATGTAGAGTTTTGATAGCTACATCAATCTGTAAAGAAAAATCTGCAGAGTTGAACAAACCATTTGACCAATTATGATTATGTTTTACCCCGCTATAACACATAATGAAGCATAAAATGTCACTTTGTACAGGCAGGAATTCACAAATTTACAATTTGATTGTTCTTTCAAGAGGAGATTTATTTTTATGGGTCGTCACCATCAGGCTGGATTTTCATTGCGCTTTATAAAAGAATTCATACTTCTATAAATTTACTTCAAGACTGATCCTACAGAATTCGGTTATTTATCCTGGTTGCAAATGTTTATTCTTAAGCATTAGTATGAAAAACAATGAATCATTACCATTGTACCATCCATATTCTGGTATGTTCCTTTGAAGACAGACCCAAATTCCCCCTCACCAAGAACTGTGCCAAGAGAAAGACTATCACGAGGTATAAATTCTGAAATCACAACAGCAAACAAGACACATATTAAAATTTAATTTATTTTCTGTTATTCATCTGCTTCATTAATTAATATCTCATTTTTTCCTTAGTTTAGTTAATGACATGTTTGTATTCGTATATGTTACATACATGTGTATAATCAAACGGGAGGATAACAGTAAATGATGACTTCAGAAGCATGTGTAAGGAAGCAGTCACGTCTAACTTAAAGATAATCTCCTAGAATCACGTAAAGGCGCCGAGGGAAGCAATAAAAATCCTCAGTATGGATAGTCAGCCATTTTGACCACTATACTGCAATGTTAAATTTGATAAGAACATTAATAAACACTACTGAAATAAAAGCTGTCAAGTGACGGCTGTGCCATAACAATGACATACACCAAACAGAAGACAGTCAGGCTTCGCTATTGGTATTGTACTTTGGAAAGCAAAATTTGTCAAGTTTCGCTGTTGAAGTACAGTTCACAGACCAGGAGAAAATACCTGCTAGGAATTCGATATACGCGCATGTGCAAGATTTTGCGGTGAGTGACAACCCATCCTAAAAGCATTCGTTCCACAACCACTGAACGAACAACAGACGACAGGCTTTCATGTGTTCTAATGGGTACAGCTTTAAGATTACCTCACAGAGGCACAGCGATTTAATCTAGAATGTTATCACAACACCCACAGAACATATTACAAGTACGCTCACTACACACTACTCTTAACTGCTTGATGTTTTCAGTCTGTGTGTAGTAGTGTGACTCTCTGGCATGTCATACTTCCCACCAATAGCAGCCCTCTAGTCCACTTGATAGTAAACATTCCCCCTGCCCCCACCAGAACCAACTTCCCCCCGCAGGGCTTTTCTCGTGATCTGTGGACAGTATATAGTATTGAACTTGCAACGATAAAGTTTACTGTTAGCAAGGGGAAATTTAACTGGAATAAATACATGGAAATAAATACAACAGTAATAAATACTGTATATTGACAATGAATAATCCAGTCAGTTGCATAATATTATTAGGATTACAATGCATTATCAGTATGAGAGAATACTTGTAGCTAAAAAAGGATTTTCAGTGCTTGAAACTGTGCAATAAGGGTTGCCCAACATATAAGGGTTCATCATTACTAACCATGATGTTTCGGTTCCTGCTTTTTTGGAGTTGGCATCACGCTTTCCACATTATGATTTCTGTCAACTGGACATGGAATGGGTTCTGGTACACTTGGCACAGATGAACTGATATTACTGCTGTTAACAGTCAGTGAGCCACGACGACTGTGAACAGGAGATGCCCCCGCACTTGATGATGGTGACACCCCATGACTTCTGTTTGGTGAGCATTTCAGTGGCCTTCGGTGAGGTAATGTTGCAGACAGCTGAATGGAAAGACATATTTTCTGTGATTATCTACTTATTCTGTATACACTTGATGGTAGCATGTATACATTTGTTATTGATATCAATTTCTTGATGGGAAGATTGCTTTCTAGAAAAATCCACAATGTTAATAGGACATCTTTACAATTTCAAAATACTACATAATGTAGATGTTTGTCATCTAAATTTTAACATGGTGTAAACTTATTGGTAGATACCGACATTTCAAAGAAACATAATGCCTCTACAGTCAGCCCTGATGATGGAGAAGTATGTTCCTTTGAAATGATGGTACCTTCCTGTTAAACCACAGAGTGTGACAATCAAAAAGGATAACATTAACCTTCACTGCCATAAAACCCTCAAATCTACATGATGCAAACCACCAACTGTATAATGAGTTGACACTATACAGTCTGAGCTACTGACAGTGTAATTCAACAAACCACAAATAAATAAATAAAAATAATGTGGGTCTCTCTGCTTTCTTCAGTCAGTCATGTAATTTAGTGTTAAGTATACTTGGAATAATCTGACAAGGCAGATCAGGGCAACTGGCCAGGATTGCAATAACTGTTACTACACATGTACCATTTCTCCCTTTGCAAAAGGGAAGACATGCACTCAAAGTGGTCAATGTTTTTAGTTCAATGTGTACACACACTCCCCATTATGCTACCCACATGTCAATATATACTGCATCTTGTACACACTGTTATATGTTCCTCCACAGCTAACTGTAGCACACCAATAATCTGTCCATGTACACCCTACTGAATTCAATGTCACATTGATGATGGACTGTATTATTCCAGCCGAGTGCTATTATCCAATACAAACATGGCACACACAATTTTTTACATAAACCTGACATAGGTAAATGGGTTAATATGTGGAGATCACAAGATCATGTAACGCATTCCTTCCATACTAAAACCATAAAAAAATCTACAAATCTCCATACAGCTTGTCATAACCACAATGTTCATGTATGGGAAAAAGAAACACTTTATATCAGAAGTACAGATATAGAAAACTGCAATATTTTATGTTAACAGATTTGGCTATCAGTAGATTTTGTAATGGGAAAGACAGTTTATGAGCTGTGTGTGTATGTAAAATAACTTAATAAATCACTACATAATTTTTAACCCACTGGTATACCTTGACCTCTGTTTAATTTTTTCAGCCTTACAGGTTGTGAGTCAGCTAAATGAAAGTAAAAACAGTTTACTTACAGGACAAAAGATATAGTTCACCTCTATTGAAGTATGTGCCAATTCTGAGAAATTCTGAAATTTCAGACTTAACTTTATGAAAAAAATTCTTCCAAAAATGCAAACCTAGAGGCTAATTACAATAACGTTGTTAACAAACTGTTTGGTCTTATGCACTGAAATAAATTCCCAGAAACAATATGCAAACAATTCAGTTCAATCAAATTTAAATTTTATTCACAAAATATTTTTCAGTCATTTTTATTAAATGGTTCCATTTATTCCTAATTTCTCCTTTCACAGAGTGCAGAATATTATTGCTAGAAGAAATTTATCACTTAACAGTCTTCAAAACATGACCATATGTGGATTCGGGAAGGATGTTTACCCATTTGCCACACCATTTAAACTCAGTGTACACAGATTCTGTTATGCCAATTAATGTGAATACTTGTTATACGCATGTTTTAGTAAGTTAAGCACAAAACTGGACATTTAATTTTATTATGTTACCTTACATTAAGCATGGTACAGAGTAGGATTAACATATTCAATCCAAGCTAGCTATATGTTATATATATACACCAGAATGCATGTTATAGTATGGCTGCAGTACATTATCATGTTAGGATACAATCTGCGACATAAGTCTACATGTCACAAATATTGCATAGTGTTAACACTGCTACATAGCAGTAAAGTGCAGTGTGATTAACTGCAAATACAAAATTTAAATAAGTTTAGTATTTAAATAAAATGCAAAGTACTTATATTAAATCTAAATAAGTCATCTGCATTAGCAGAGCTCAAAAAAAAACTTCCCCATTTTTTGCAGTGAAGTACAGTCTTAGTTTTTAACAATGTTTAATTACTCCAAACAAGAGGTGGAGAATGGATCAATGCTTTGTGTCAAAAAGTTTCAAGAATGCATTAACTGACTTGCATCACAATGCATAATGCACATTGCAAAACAGTCGAGTTCAAGTAGAAGTCTCACATCATAACATAATAGCTGTCTTACTCACCATAATAGACGAACACTCGGTTGTCATCAGTTGATGTGATAAAATATTTCTGGAGCTTGAGTATTAATTATTATTTACAGTGGAAACAGAAATTTCCAAAACAGATTTTTTAAGCTAATAATCTGACATGGCTAATATCACAGGAATTTACTAAAAATGCAATTAAACCGACAAATAATTAAGCAGATTATGATACTATATAATGAAATGTAAACAACTGAATTACATGTGGAGCCGGCATGAAAGTATAAGTTGTATGTCACCTTATTCTTTTGTAAAGTTTTCTAAGTATTTTGTTTTCATGCTTAGTTTTATAAGGTCAAAGATTATGTTTTTATTATTTAGCTTCATGTTACATTACACACAGTTCTCACCCCATTAAGTAGTAATGAGGGAGGCATCTCAGGCACTGGGGGTTTAGGCATGGGAGGAACTGGAACCTGCAGTGTTGTAGGCAGACCGTCCGACAATAGGCTATAGTGCTCAATCACATGTTCCAATGAATCCAAATATGGACCATCATCAATAAAGAAATAATCACCCTAAAAATCATATTAAAACGAAAAATTAAATTAAATTAAATAAACTAAAAGAAAAAAACACAATAATATAATTCAAAAGTGTATCTGGGTCAGTATAATAAAACCTTGTTAGGTTTTAAGGAGATAGAGTGAAGACTTGTTCTCACATGAGTACATAAAACAACCCAATAAATGAAAAATCAGCCTATATGTTATACATGTTCACATTATACTGTAGTGATTAATCATGTCACGGCCTTGCTATATGACTACTGAATACACTGCACTGAATTTCCTGTTTTAAATCTCAAAAAATCATTTTACTGACACTATTATTTGTAAGAAAATTACCTAACTAACTAGAAAAACTGAAAGATGAACGGAAAACAACAGAACACCAAAACAGATTACGCCATATAAACCTGGAGAGGTGTTTAGGAAGAACACTGAAAAAATTGCATGTAAATATGACATGTAACATGGCCTGAATGAGTGATGAATATTTTTAAAAATGTAATTTACTACATGTGCCGTTTATACATTAACCATCGCCAGTAGCGACTCACATACCAGGCTGAACACGCATCATCTCAGCACTCAGCCCTATTTATGACCGACAGACCATGCACCTTCATCTTTGCCTTTACATTATTAGCCCACCTGTTTTTTTTTCAATTTATTACTTTTTGTCTCTCATCTCCTTTTGGGACTTTAATTAATTTTGAACATTATATCACCTCCATTTATAACAATAACCCTCCCATAGCTGTTTGTGTAAACCAAATTTTCCAGTGATTATGCAGGCTTGGAATGAACTACAGCGACTACTGGAGGATGGGCCTTCAGCCCTGCCTACAAGAAATTAATACGAGGCTATATTTTTGTCATGACCAATTCAGCCCTTTAATAGTGCTTAGACATAGGGCAGCTTTACTAACTAAGTGACTGTTGAATTTATAGTAATTGTTATTCACAACTCTTATCAACAAACAATTCAAATCAAAAATAAACAAACTTTGAACTAACCTAACCTACTTACTGACAGCAGCATTTTCCCTGTCTAGTATCTAATGTATATTTCAATATAACTCAGTCATCAGGTTCTCAACTTTAACTGCACCACATGAAGTAAGGGTTGGAATTATGGCAAGAGAAACTTCAATAAAATGTGATATGCAAGTTTTCACTAAAATCTGTTATACTGTTTGGACAAAACACGTCAAACACAGAGCAGTTTGCAAACTCCGCGTTGTTCCACTGGCCGCGTGCGGGATACGGATTCTCTTGCCTTTACCACAGCTTGAACTCACTCCGAGGTCCCGAACGGTCGATAGTCTAGACTGATTCTGCCCCCCCCCCCTTTCCACTTTAAATAAAGTCAAATTAAACTTCATCCAGTTTCTTAAAAAAAGGCATCTTACAAAATACTAAACAGAACTTTAGTTACAGTCTGCTCCTTCCCAAATTATTCAATTACCCCTAGTTAAAGTTGGTATTTTATCAGGGGGTATGGCAAAGTATGTGTGGTTCACATGTATGTATGAACTGTTTACAAAAACAAGCAAATAGTACAGGCACAAGACATGGTAGAACCACAGTTGTCAATGATTTAGTAATGTGTCTGTTACTGTTGTTATCATATTAGCAAAAGCATTAACAAATTAACAAATTAACAATATTGCCACTAATTTACCAATGTCTCATTGGCAGAGCCCTTTCAATGGAGACAGATATACGCACAACAGAGAAGTATAAAAATTCAAATCACCTGGGTCCTGATTTGAAAATGGTACGTCTGGCCAGAATAGATAGTTGTCAACACGTACATTCCACCGTTACGATCGCTATATCGGACAAGGAACGTGCCATCCTTACTGCCCCACTCCTTCAACATATTCAGCGCTTCATTCCTATCAAGTGTACCATGATACCAATCTTTCTTTTGAGTTTTTGGTACTGGACATTTGTAGTTCCCTATGAAATACAATAAAAATAAAATTAATACCCCAATCAATAAAAATGACTCTCTATAAAGTACTAATTGTTTTTGTGTGTGGCTGCTCTTTGGTTGCTAGAAAAATATATAATCAAGTTTATGTTTAAAAAAATATTGCTTAGCAATGTGAACTCGATTTTTAACACAGACACTATGAAAGAAACATCTCTGTATTATGTAGCACTTTCCAGGAATGCAAGTACTATAATTCTGAATAGACTTATACTAGCTGGTAACAACCTTGCAACTAACGTAACTTACTGAGTATCCTAGCACAGTCCTGGTGACCATTTCTCATAGCTAAATCAACAGGAGTGTCATTAGCAATTGTCCTTGGGTTGACAGGTGCATTCAAGGACAGTAAAACTCGTACAACCTCTTTGTGACCTCTACTGGCAGCCTCATGAAGTGGAACCCAACCTATCAGCAAATTTCAGTCATAAGAATATGAGAATTGATCAAATTTGGGACTGATATCTCTAAAAATGCACTGATAAATGGTTTAATATACAATACTGTAACACATAAAATTACAGAACATCTCGGATAAATAGAATTCCTTTATAGCACCACAAGATAAGCACGTAATTCTTTTATTAAACCATCTGGAGTTAGACCGAAAATTTCAACACTGTAACAATGAAGTCCACCACTGAAATACAACATGAGCCACTTCAATCCAATCCACATAAGCAAAGCCTAAATTAATTCCTTGCTTTGCTACTTGTATATAATTCACCATACACAATTTCTATCAGGAAAGTAATTTTAAACTCCCTTTACATACGACTCAGTGATTACCAATTTCAGAGAAATGTATTGCTTGCATCTTTAGGCCTCATGATGGAAGCAATATACTCCTCTAATATGATGTAAGAACCTACAAGACCATATTGCATCAGAAGCCAAAATAACACAATCACAAAGAGTCAAATTTAATTTTTGTAATACACAAAAAATTTAAATTTGCCCAAATTCCAAACAAATGTACATGAATAATGCAGCATTTATATTGTATAATTCATCACAACAGTGCCATGCAATTTATTCACAGATCAATTTTATAGAATTCTTGAGAACAAATTACCTGTATCTGAGTTCCGTGCCTGAATATTGGCAAATCCTATTTGCACTAGTACCCGGACTGTGCTAGGCAGGTTGCTTTGACACGCATACTGAAACCAAGCAGATATACTTTCTTTGGTTAAAAAGTTTTTTAAGATTTCACACAGTAACACCCCAATTATCAAACTACTTTAAAGGCTATATAAACAAAAACAGTTATAACTTGGAAAAATAATGTTGAGGTAAAAACTTCATGAACACTGTGTAATTAACAACATTTCAGGAGTTCAGGCATAAATCCAAGTATTCTCAGCCTACAATATCTGCAACTATACTACATACATGTAGTGGCGTGTAGCCGGCCGTATCACGACAGTTAATGTTGGCTCCACTTTCAATTAATTTCTTGAGAATATCATCCTTGCCCATGCGACTTGCCAAGTGCACAGCTGTTTGTCCCTCCTGATTCTTTGCCTCCAAACTCCGATATCCACACTTCAGTAACTCTGATACAACTGTGTAGTTTCCTAAAAGATTTACAACATCACATGGAGCAATTGGCAAAAGACGCTTTCTCTGAGAGCAGAGGAAGGACACCACCTACAAGTAATTCATCGTTAAGTACAGTGCTGATATATGAAAGGAACTGCAATTGTTGATATAGATCCAAGAATATCAAATACAACAGTTGAAAAGCAAAGGGTGGAAAATTCTTCTGGCATTTATACTGTGATCCCAGTAATATGTGTCTGACTCCAAATAGCAGTAGTGATGCCAGACATAATTTTACACAATGAAGAACATGAACTCATTTTGCAAAAATAATGAAACAGAGACTATGCCATATCAGCAGACTGCAGAAAGCAAAAAAAGCATTAATTACATTGAACATAATAAAATAGCACTGTCACTATAACTAAAAACTATTCCTATATTTAACATTATTACAAAGACCACGCATAAACTGATAAAAAAACACACTTCTTGTTACAGACAGTACTCATTACATCAGGCTTTTCCTGTCTATACAGAATAAGAAGGAGACTACTCAAAAGTGAACAAAATTTGTGTGTACTGTCTTCAGTAAAAATGGTTTAAAGTAAAACGCCACTCACTTACAGAATGCACATTTTTTTAAAATTCATTCTTACCATTACATCTCATGAGCATCTTTATATTAGTAAAAAATACCAATACTAATTTCATACTGCTGTAACATTTGCTACATATTTGAATACCTACATTTATTTAAGAGAAAATTTAAATTTATAAATTACAGAAATAGTATAATCTGAAGCTCAACATTTAAGTAAATCTTTTTGAATTTTCCTACTGTGAGGCATTTTTTTATAATACTACTCAGTTTTCAAAACTCTGATGAGACAAACTGACTCAAAACATAGAAAACACCAGTTAAAACACTAAACAATGTTTCCTTAAAACATCCCCCTTCCTTTGCAAGCATTACAATATCACAGCAAAAGTTCTTAATTACCTTCTTTGGTTGCTCTATGTAAAAGATTAGTACGTCCATGTCTGCGAGAATCATGAGGTGGAGGATCCTTCTTACAGACCTTGGTAAGCTTACAGACCAGACCATGTGCTGCTTCCTGGTAGTATTCAATTAAAGTCTCCAAGCCATGGATTATGGTATGTTCATCTGTAAAAATCTCTGCCTTAGTCACAAACAGGCTGAATTTGGTAAAATTTCATGTTCTCGTGGCAATCACATATGAAGACGGCTGTCTTCTGGGATACCAAATAGTCTGGTAGATATCAA
Source organism: Zootermopsis nevadensis (assembly GCF_000696155.1). Next base: position 1,040,360 of record NW_019059701.1, on the reverse strand, counting down.
CCAACATTTCAGAGGTACTTACTGCTGCCATCATGACTCATGACCCACACCGCATCACGCAACATTACAGAAGACAACCATCTTCAGGTTAAATTACAATTTCAAGTATCCATGATAGTGACAGCTTGGTTTGTAATTTTTTTAACCCAACGCCACACAGTCATATAGGTTGCTGCTATGTCAATACAAAGTGTCACAATCTTAAGGTGACATTAGAGTGATTCATACAAACTAAAACAGAGTTCGCCATTAACTTCAAAAGATTCAATCTATAAAATTATTAGTAAGCAAATCCTTTCTAATACTTTCACTCTGATTTTTACCTCAGTATGTATGTAACTGCTGCTAACAACACACAGTTATGGGACAATTACACACATCTCTTGATGTACAAAGCATTTGAGCGAGTGACAAACTGTAATTTTCATTAACATCAAAAAATTATTTCACACTTACAGAACTTCATAAAATTAAATTTACCTATAGAAAAAAAGGCATCTTCTCCATGTCGTCTAATCTGATAATGCACCACTTCTCCCTCATGGAGGACAGACAGCACATAGTCTCCAACAGCCGTGTTGCTCTCGCGAACCAGGAAAGCTCCATCTTCATCGCCACCATCTAATAATATAACAAGTGTCATTTTGCTGACATTGTGAACTTAACAGTTCTGAAGAAGAGTGGAGTGTATGTAAGCTGCTCACACTACTAGGAAAAATCTTTGTAACATTTCACAATAAATATTGCAATTGTCCAGGTTGGAACAGCGTAGTCCTGTAGGTGGTTACCAACTTTTCAGAAAAATATATTGCATCTATTTTTGTGGTGTGGTGAAGATGGAGTGATGGAGGTGATACATTCCTCCAAAACAATGGTAACCACCTACAAGACCATATGACATCATAATCCAGAGCTGTATATTCAAAATCTAGCAAACCATTAGATGAGGCCAAAGCCTGAATTAAGCTGTAAAGCCAAAACACAAAAGAAAGATAAAGCAAAGGAATGGGAGGATAATATGAGTGAAGAGGTAAAACAGAAGAAGTATTATCATTTCTGCAATCCAGAATATACTACTCTTTTAAACCAGGTTCTGGTGTTAAACATCCTTCTGCTATAACATGAAGAGCCATTATAATCTATGAGAGAAAATATTTCAAAGGAACACTGATGCCAAGTGAGCTAACACTATAGCTTATAGCTCAAAAGCGGGACGGAAGTCAAGGAACAGCAATGCAGCTCTAAAGTTAATCTTTGTTTTCCTCAACTGCTCTCATAAGTCATTTGAACAGGAAAAGGGGGGTAAGGACTAGGATAGCTCATAATGTATGTAATAAAGTTTAATGAAATGAGTTTTTCTAGTGGATGTAACTGTCACTTAATTTAAAGTTCTCAAATTCTACATTACCATTTGTTAGTATTTGTTCTGCTACTTCTCGTGACACTTTCCCATGAAACCAACAAATGTTGTCTTCTTTATTCATTATCATTAGCCTGTATGATCTACCCTGGAAAAATAAACCAAAAGTTGTACACAAATTATTTGTTATCTTTAGTCCAGACAACAGTTTGCTAGTCCAAAAACTCAGTCTTTACTCAATTCACTACCAGTACTTTCCTGTGAAAACTATATGACTGGCGACTTAGAAATCTTTTAAAAAAAATCTGGGTTTTGATAACTCGGAAAAGAATTTACCAATACATTTTTATAACAAATGTATTTTACTTCATACAGCTAACACATGGCGAACATGTTACAAATTATAATATAATGTAGTCTTGTAGATGGCTTTCCATCTTTAGGGTGAAGTCTTGGTAAGCACCCCACAGCTTCACACCCCAAAACCATGTTGGGATAACAGTCTGACATTTAAAAACACAACATCTGAGCGACTTTTAATGACACAAGTCATCTCTCAACTTTAATGTTTTCCTTTTTTACCACCATTAAAATTAACACGAAGAAGAAATCAGAGATAACCTCGCTATTCAAAAACAAACCTAACCTTACACTAATGCCCTTCCTTCTGACCACGTACGTTGTAGTCATACTGCGCTAGCCAGCCATAACACATATAATTAAAACAGAATAACTCTATCTTACACTTCAGTGACATAAAGAAAAGTGTTATAATGATTCATTTAGGTTTTTCATGTAGTCTACAGCAAAATTTCCCATCTTCTTTCACATCGTTTGTGTTACAAAAACTACTGTCACATTACTCGTACCGGATACAGACGAAGTGGTTTTTATGAACAGGAAACTATAATTACGCGTATTTGAAGACAACTAAATTTTTTTGTAATTCAGAATCGCTTATAATGAAACACAGTCTAGTACTTTAAAACTTAGAATATTTATAATGTTCAGAAATATATTTTATTTTAGACTTACCTTCGAGAGTAATAACTTGGTAACAAGTTTGAACATGATAATGCTATTGTTTTAACTTCTTACATTGTTACTATTGTTGTCTCATTTCGTGCCATCTCAAACTTCTTAAAATCTATCTGTATGCTTTTCCTCATAGTTGTATTCTAATCATTATCTTCTTCTAGGTGAATGTATTGTTTCCTTCGCTGCTTTAGTCTGCTTGATTCTATACATGGTTTACCTACCTACGTCTCAAAATCAAACGCGTGAATCAACGAGACCTTCAACATATCTTTGAACAGTGAATCATCCATTCGTCAACAAAGAGAAACGTGCTAGTTTACTGAATAACGATTACCTAGCCCTACAGTCGTTTTATCAGGTATGCGCATGAGTAACATCAGAGCTGAAGAAACGAATCAAGGTATCAACGGGCGGAAACGCATAGGGGAATAGAATGATGATGCTACGTTTATTTGGTGTACTAGCAGATCAAGAATTCTTTATTTTATTTTGTGCAAGAAGAAAGGGGCGAGCTTCTGTTCGGTTTGTTAGATTACCCATATCGCAGATGAGCAAATCACTTTCCACTCTAAATCTTAAAGAGGCACAAATATAGCAGCATTAAATGGTAACTTTTTTATTATTGGTGTGGAGATGTGTGCTCCAATTTGGAATACACGATTTCAATATTTATTCTCTGCAATTTTAGACCCCTCCCCCCACTGATTTTAATGCTCATTTATTACTGGCAAAGCTAATCAAGAGAGCAGATATTTACAACAATGTTATACGTTACAACATGTGAATTCTATGAAGATTTCACACTACAGAGATGATTTTGTTTCCTTTTATTCATTTAAATAAAAGTAAAGT